>JZKD02S1979156.1:0-31558 GCA_000966675.3 Picea glauca
AGACATGGTTGAGGAAAAGAAGGTGTTGCTGGAAAAGGTTGACACTTTGAAGAATGCTGCAGATTCATTGACAAAGTCTGTAAGCACAGAAAAGTTCTCATGGTGTAGAGTAACAGTGGGCATTGGTGCCCTGGATTGTTGACTATATAATCCCCTGGACCCCTGGATGCAAAGAAAACAACAAGTGGGAGTATGTTGGTTATGTGTTATATTCTTTGCATGTGTGTGTGTGTGTGGGTGCGCTACAACAACTGCGTCTAGCATTCCGTAACAAGTGCGGTTATTTGCTATTTTTAGCGGATTTTGCTATTTTTAGCTGATTTGTAAATTAATCCCGGATTAAGGGATTAGGGTTTTGGTATCTACAGAATACCTAAAAACATTGTATATATTGTATGGCGAATGGTGAAATTCAATATAATGAAAAAGAAAGGTTTTCCCGGTTGAGGGTTTACGGTAAAGATCTCTGTGTATTCTGTGTATGAGCCATTGATTAATTTCTGTATTGCTTAAGAATATATATATGCATTGCTTTACTTCGCAGGTTTAAAACTTACAATCTTGTGGATCCAATGAAAGTAGAGGCTATTATGGAATGGATAACACTGGAAAATGTACAAGAAGTATGCAACTTTATGGGTTTAGCAGGATACAACCGATGATTCATCGAAGGTTTTTCAAAGATATCAAATCCAATCACGGAATTGCAAAAGAAAAACAAGAAGTTCATTTAGACAGAGAAATGCGTGGAAGAATTTCAAAAACTTAAAGAGTCGTTTATGACAACAACAATACTAAAATTATCTGACATGGACAAGGAATTATTGGTATTCACGGACACATCCAAGGAAGTCTTAGGAAGATTTTTTATGCAATACGGTCGAGTGATCGCTTATATTTCAAGTAAATTGAGAAATCATGAAGAGAACTATGCAAGGCATGACATGTAGCTATTAACAATTGTATATTCCTTGAGAGTTTGGAGACATTATCTGATTGGATGAAAATTTGAATTAAAGATAGATCATTGTGGATTACAACATATATTTATGCAAAGTAACTTGAAAGCACGAGAGAGGTGTTTGTCCTAATTACTTAGAGAATACGACTTCGAAATTACTTAATTAAAGGAACGGTGAACAGAGTGGAAGATGGGTTGAGTCAGAGACCACACATATTATCGGTAATACCTCTTAAGAAGAATCTTCGAGAAAATATTCTAACTTTACAGATCAAGGATAACTAGTATAAAGGAGTTAAGGATAATATTGGACAGAATACCATGATGGTACCGAAGTTTGAAGGTTATTCCTTAGACAATGATGAATTTTTTAGATTTAACAGAATAATTATGTACCACCTAATGACGAATTAATAATTTTGATATTGAGAAAAGCTCATAGAGCACTGTACATGTCTCATCTAGGAGTCATGAAGATGAAGGAATACCTTAATCCTTTATTCTTCTGGAAGGGATTGAAATAAGACATAGTTAGTTACATGGTGAGATGTCTAGAATGTTAGCAAGTGAAAGTTGAACATAGTTATCCAACATGATTGTTACAACCACATGTTATTCCTAAATCAAAATGGGAAGTCATTTCGATGGAATTTATTGTTGGATTTCCAATGAAGGTAAGGGGACACGACTCGATTTTTGTGGTAGTTGACATCTTGATGAAGAGTGCACACTTTATTTTTGTCCATACGATGTATGAGGCACGTGATATAGCCATAGTTTTTTTTAATGAGATTGTGAGGTTACATGGAGTACCAAGAAGGATCATATCCGATCGAGGATCGATGTTTACAGGATGGTTTTGGACTAGTTTCCAAGAGGCTCTGGGAACACAAATGAACTTTAGTACAACATACCACCCAGAGACAGACAGACAAACAGAGAAAATGAACTAGATTTTGGAGGATAGGTTGCATATGTATGTAATGGACCTACAAAAACGTTAGGAATATTTCATGCCACTAGTAGATTTTTCATACAACAACATATATTAGAGAACAATTAAGATGGCCCCGTTTGAGTTTCGTTATGGACAACCATGTCAGACACTATTGATTTGGGATCTACTTGAGGACAGGGTCCTGGTAGGACCATAAGTGATTCAAGAAATGGATGAACATATGCACTCAGTAATACAGAGGATTAAAGAAGTGCAGGACTGACATAAGATCTATGTTGATGCACATTGCATTAACCACAGTTATGAAGTTGGTAAGAAAGTTTTCTTGTAGGTAAAAATGCACAAGAGTTCGATCATGTTTGGAAAGGGTGATAAACTCTCTCCTAGGTTTGTGGTACCTTTCAAAGTCTTGTAAAATAAAGGACCCATGGCTTATCGACTAGCCTTTATGGCTTCTTTGAGGCATATGCATGATGTATTTCATGTATATATTTTAAGACATTATATTAGTCATCATTCACATGTTAGACATGATTTGTTTACAGGTGTCGTACGAGGGTGGTCTCATGGTAGATCCAATCCTCATTCTTGACCATGGCATTCGAAAACTATGAAATCAAATAGTCGATCAGCTCAAGGTCGAGTGGGACAACTATAGTCCACACAAGTCTACCTAGGAGGACACATATGAGATGCATCAAGAGTTTCCTTGTTTGATTGATAGATTAAACACATATATGTATGTGAGATACATTTATTTACTTGCATGTATATATTGTAAAAACTTTGGGACGAAGTTTAAAACAATAAGGGGTGTACATAAAATCTCTCTCTATTGAGAACACTTTTATTGACTTATTCTTTGAGGACACTTGCGTGAAAGTGATCCGGTTATGGTACATTATGATTTTGTTTCGATTATGGATTATACATGATGATGATGTCTTGTGACTTATTGTTATATTAATGTATATATATTGGTATATTCTATTAATGAGTTTTCCTTAGTGTCCATGGCACATGATAGGTTATGGATACTGATGGTATCAATGGACTTCCTTGGACTCCAGATCAAGTCAGGGAGTGGATTGTGTTTGTTTGAGTATTTCATTTTACACACATGTGACACATGATTGATTTCAGTATGATTTAATTAGATGTATTATTGACAATGTTTTTATTAGTGGATGTAGGCTTGGTGATGCATGCTAATCTGACTCACATAAGGAGTAGAGGGGCCATGCACATAAACAAGAAATTGAGGGATACGTGTGGAAGTGTCCCTGTGTAGCATCCCCACTATTACGTTATCGATGTAAGTGAGTAAAATAGTGGGATTTGTTTTTTAAAACATCAATAGACAAGCATTTCCTAGTATTAACCTACTTGAATAACACACATTATATTATCATAAGCATCACAACACAGAAACAATAAAATTCATCATCACTATAACCCACAAATAAAATTCATCGCTTAGTAAAAACAAGATGTCTACCCACCCAACCTACCTACAAGGTTAGGACCTCCAAGACACATAATCAACGCTCAAGTCCAGGATTCATCCAATTTATTTTGACCATTTAAGGTCTTAGGACTGGCGATTATTCTAAGGAACAAGGAGATATCTAATTCTCTTAACCACAATACGATTCCAAATTTCAAGACTAAATAAACAACCATACTCATCATAGTTTAAAGTGTAATAATAGTTCTCTACAACTAAACAATGTTAAAAATTATCTCACATAATGAACAAGAAACAAAAGAACTTTATTAGGAAACATACTAGTAATTTCTCCACTAACCACTAATTGACGAATCACTTATTAATTTTCTAGCCATAAGATGCTAGTATTTACATAACAATACACATAATAATTTCATCGGAAAATAATTGATTCATTCAGTTGACTTATAATTTAATTTCAATTCATACCACTAACTATAGTGGCTATCAATAATTTATTCATTGCAAAGAGCGAGTTATACTCCATAGGATAATAACTATTATAATGTAATTATTCATCATTGTCACTACCGATCAAAAATCTAAATACAACATCACTAATATTCAAATCAACCATATCACATAAAGATAACATAAGGATAATTCTGGTATAAACAATAGATATATTACCACACTACTTACGCTAGTTTCAAACATAAATATTTGAATTCAATTGTAATGTAATTACGCAAGATAAAACCTTCATCAAGATCCTCAAAAAATTATCAATAAATTTTGAGTATTCAACTAGAGAACATAAGGGTTTTTATTTTATTGGCATGTTTACAGACAAACAATGCTTGGCATTGATGGAAATAACAACAGTGACGATGTCATGTCTACAGGAAATAACAACAACAACAATGGAATGATTACAAGAAGAATGTGCCAAGCGGGATCCACAAGACTTTTGGGAAGATGTAGAAGAGAAATCGCGAGAAGCTCATAATAGAAAGCACAGAGTTTCGCACAATGTGCAAGTGTACGCCAAAGATGGTGCATCAGGGTCGAGTTTAACTTCATTGCCAAATCTCAGGAGAGATAGTATTGTGAGATGCATAGACGAGATCCCATACATCAAGGCTCGCAGAAGGATCAAATGTCATTTCCTTTGACACTTATATATTTGAGAAGGCCAAAGCGCAGAAGGAGGATCGACAATGACCATTAGATCGAGCACTGGGAATGATCTCGGTCGTCATATCAGAGCCCAGATAGGAGTAGTGCATAGAGGAGGATATTAGACCTCAACCGTCGGATCGGAGCACGAAGGACTAGCAATCATTATATCCAGTGGAGTTGCAAGGAGGATAATCCTAGGAGTCATTCAACACTCCAAAGATGCGAAGGATCTTAGTCGTCAATTAAGGCAGGACACATGGTGAGAGATTATCATTTTGCTCATTCACAAACTGGAAAATTCAAAGGTGAGTAGTCCTCTAACTCCGTGAAATGAGAAATACCAAAATGATCTCGGTCATTAGTTCACAGATGATCATGGACCATTGATCTGTCAAGGGTGGTTTCAGAAAAATGAAAGTTGAAGAAGGGAGGTGAGTAGTCCTCCAACTTCACGAAATGAGAAATCCCGAAATGATTTGGGTCGTTGAATCATATATGATCATGGAACATTGATCTGTTAAGCATGGTTTCAGAATATCAGAAGTCGGGAGAGTCAGGTTTGATTCACATCCAAATGCCTGACACGCGAAATCATGATTTTGATCACAGTCGTCGATCAGGGGGAGATATCTCGACCGTTGATATAATATGAAGTATTTCAGAGTTTCACGAGTTGGGAGTTTCAAGGAAACTCATAGAAGGAGTTCGTGATACATGAAATCGTGAAGCACCCTCTTGCTTAGCCCCTGGTCATAGCTGGTGGTCACATTGATGAAGGTTAAGGGAGGAGCTAGAGTTGCTAGGCTCTACCTCAGAGTTTTGCAATTTTGGAAAATCAAGGCAACTCACAGCAGGAGTTTGCGATATGCGAAATCATGAATCACCCTCCTGCTTGGCCCCTCATCACAACTAGAGGTTAGATTGTCAAAGAATTAAGGGAGGATATAGCATATCATATAGCCGAGATCGTGAAGTGCCTTTTGGATAGGCAACTGATCACAACTAATGGTCATGTGAAAGGAAGGGGCTTAGCCAGAAGAGCTAATGCCCAGTGTAAAGTTTTCTCAGGAAGGGAAAAGGAGCGAAAGGCACAAGTGCACACAGGTTCTCTGGGAAACTGTGAGAAACAACTAATTATTTCTTCTAGAGAAATTGAAGAGGCTTTCAGGGTGATCGCTAGAAGAGCTGAAGAGACTCAAGATAATTATCAATGGAATGAAGAGACAATCGACATATTGAAAAAGTGTCGAAGAATGTTACCTCCTATGATGCTAAAAGAATCTCAAGATGAACGACCTTACATGGTGAACAGACTGATCATAAACGCCATATAATACTAAGAGTTGCAAGGATGATCTGCCAAAGGACTCAGTGTGTGAATGCCATGAAGAACAAGGAAGAAAGGCATAACTCTTTGATAGTTTTTGCATGCATAAAGAAGGAGGCTGCATAGAGGACCAGAAGAGTATATAAGAGACACAGTGTATAGAATGAGGGAGGAGCTACAGGTGGTTGTGCAGGAGGAAAAAGAGCAGAGCATAGAAACACTACAGAGGATAAAACATAGAAGAACAAAAAGCACAAGGGTATGCAAGCAGGAAGACACTGATGCAGATAGAGAAGAGTAGTGTAGCAGAATAGTGATGAGACTGGTAATCCATTGATAAATCCTATATCACTGTAATAAATTTCAGCAAGAAAAGATTTATAATTCAGGGTGGTAGGGATGTTCTAGGGAGGACTGTTGTCCTCAAAGTTTCAAGTAGGTGCTTGAACACAGGGAGTCATAGCTTCCATCTCGTTGCATCCAGAAAAACCAGGGTGGTAGGGTAGTGCAAGGGAGAACTTTTTTTCTCTGTTATGCAGGTTGGTGTGTGTGTCAATGGAAGTTGGTGCTTCCATCCAGTTGGTGCTGGAACACTAATGGAGTCGGTGCTTCCTTTTAGTGGGTGCTACAAAAACTAGGGATTTTGTGCTTCCTTCTAGTGGGTGCTAGAGAAATCATAGACTTGGTGCTCTTAGCAAGTTGCATCTTGTAAAATAGAGGTGGTAGCCTCATAATGAGGTGGTTCTCATAGAATGATAATTTACAGAAAATAAAGGCTACATATCATATTATGAAGAAGTGTTTTTCACCTTTTATGGGTTTCCTCAGGAATATCTGTCTCTGTGTGCGTCATGTGTGTGATTGATTTTGAATACTCTATTTCTTACTTCCCTGCATTATTTTGATCATCATTGAGTATTATGTAATGAATTAAAATGGTTATAATTGTTTAAGCACAATAACAACTGATTCACCCCCCCCTCTCATTTTTTCAACATTTGGTATCATAGTCAGTTCCTTTTATATGAAGGTATATCAGTAAGATTAAACATGTAAATCCATGAAGGAACTTCAACCAATAATGCCCCCCTATTCAATGTAACGAACTTTTCCTTCTGGAAAGTTAGGATGAGAACCTACATAATAGCTTTAGGTGCAAATATTTGGGATGTGGTAGAGACTGGTTATGTAAATCTAGTTGTACTAGATAACAAGGATGACGAGATAGAATTATGCTTCAATGCTAAGGCTATTAATGATATTTTGAGTGGGATTGAGGAATCATAATTTGTAAAATTTATGCACTTAGAAACTACCAAAGATATGTGGGACAAACTCATTAGCAGTTATCAAGGTAATGAGAAGTTAAAGGAAGCGAAGATTCAAACCTACAAAGTATAGTTTGAACAACTAAAAATGAAAGAGGATGAAATTGTTTTGAAGTACCTTCTGTGAGTTGAAGACCTAGTAAATGCAATGAAACGACTTGGTGAGAAAATTAAGGAAGCTTGTTTAGGTCAGAAAATTTTGAGATCTTTGCGAGATAGGTTCACCCAAAGGTCTCTTCTATAGAATAACTTAATGATCTGAAATCATTTCCTTTTGATCAACTTCTATGAACATTGAATGCATATGAAATGAGGATAATTAAAGATAAACCCACCTCTAGAGAAGCATCATTTAAAGAAGATAAGAATGAGGATTCTGAGACTGATGAAATTGAAGAAAATTTGTGAGAGGACTAAAGAAAGGATCAGGAAAGTACCAAGGAATATTGTCCTTCAAATGTTTTAACTATGGAAAGATAGGTCAATTTGTATCAAAATGTCCACACAAGAAGAAGGACCAGAACGTTGAAGGTGAAAAGAAGTACAAATTCAAGAGATTTGGTAGAAAGAAAAGTTTATGTGTAAACAATGATGACTCTTCAGGAGACATAGATAGTGATTCGGATTGTGAAGATAAGGTTAATGACTTTTTTCTTATGGACAAATAGGATTATAATAATGAAAGAAAAATAAGTTATGCTAATGATGAAGAATTTTTGGTTGACTTGGAAGGAGAACTGATCAGTGCCCCAAAATAAATTTACAAACTCAGATTTAAGAAGAGAAAGAAAAAACAATTGTCGATACAGTTCAAGAAATAAAGTAAAAAACCTGATGAAGACTTTTCCCTGCTAAAAGTGGAATTAGAAGAGAAAAAAAAATAGAGGACATCCTAAAACAACATTTGTCATATAAGAAGGCAAGATGTGAAGCATTTGAAGAAGAGGTAGTAAGAACCAAAAAAGTGATGGAGAAGTTTAAAGCATTGTATCTCCAAAATCTTCCAAGCATTAAGGGCTTAGAAGGATTAGCCACCATTTTGACTCAAAAAAGGAATCCAAATTTGAAAAATGGTTTGGGTTATGAATAAGGATCAAGTAGTGGTCATCCAAGCAACAAATAATCCATCAAGTTTGTCAAATCTACATTCATTGACAATAAAAAATATGGATAAACAAAGGAAGATAATCAGCTTCCAAGGAAGAGTGAAAGAAAAAGTACCAGAGCTGAATCCGTAGAACAAAGAAATAATACACCATCTGCTGAAAGAAATCATCAACGTGGAAGAAATCGACCTGCACAAAGAAGACAACCATTTTGCATGTATAAAGGATTTTTCTATGGATATTGTTTTTCTGTTCTAACTTTGGTCACAAAGTTGTAAACTATTCTTTAATATTTAGATATGATCAATCACGACACTCAAGGAATAGATATCTTCTACAACAAGGAATGAGACAACCAAGTAAGAAACAACCATAGACTGCAAATCATGTGATGGATGGGAAAAGGACATAGGTTAATCATAACAATCAGTATGATCCTTTATTCAATGAACAAGAATGTTACACCTGCCATAATTATGGACATAAATATGCAGACTGTCGCTTAAGGAGCTATGAACTAGATTTGAATCCCTCTGTTGAAAATGTCAAGGTTTGGAGGAAGAAAGAAAATGTCAAGTGTTGATTAGAGTTGTCATCTCAAAGACAAAAGAACCCCTATTATATTGACAGTGGATGCTCCAAACATATGACAGGAGACAAAAGTAAGTTTATGTCTCTAAGTGAAAGAGAATTAGGAAATGTAACCTTTGAAAATGATGCTCGAAGTAATATCAAGGGTAAAGGGATGGTGATTTTAAGTAATGGAAAAGGAAAAGTCGACGATGTTCTGCTTCTAGATGGGCCAAAACATAAGTTTCTCAGTGTAAGTCAAATGTGTGACAAAGGATGTGGAGTGTTGTTCACTTCGAAGGATTGTGGTATAAATTTTGTACACTCAGGATAAGTGGTGGATAAAGGAATAAGGACAGATAATAATGTATATGTGTTGAAAGAAGATAGAGAAGGGTGTCATCTAAGAAAACATGATGAAAGTTGGTTATGTCATAGGAGACTTGTACATCTAAAATTTGATCACTTAATCAAGATCAAAAATATTGAGGGAATAAAAGATCTTCCAAGAATATTAAAGCCACACTATTTTTTGTGTAAACATTGCCAGGTAGGAAAGCTAACCAAGACACAGTTCAAATCCAAGATCTCTACTTCAATACAGAAAAAAATCCAATTAGTTCATATGGATTTATGTGGACCATAAAGACAAGAAGGAAGAAGGAAGGAAAACTACTTCATGTTGATCATTGATGATTACTCCAGACTCACATGGGTTGTTTTTCTCAAAGAAAAATATGAATAATTTGAGAAATTTAAAATATTTAAATCTTTAACTGAGAATCAAACATGCAATAGGTTAAAGGCAGTAATATCAGATAGAGGAGGAGAATTTATGTCAAGTGATTTAAAGGAATTTTGTGATAAACATGAGATCAAGAGAGAATACACAATCCCGAGAACTCCACAACAAAATGGAGTAGTTGAGGGGAAAAACATAACAGTTCACTAAATGGCCATGTTAATTACGAATGAGAAGAATATTGGTCAAACCTACTCGGTAGAAGGAATACACACAACAATCCATGTTCTTAACAAATCCCACCTCAGACCACATAGTGACAAGACACCTTATGAACTATGGTATGGAATACCTACTTCAATAAAACACTTCAAAGTCTTTGGGATTAAGTGTTACATAAAGAATAATAATGAAAACCTTGGCAAGTATGATGACAGGGCTGATGAAGGCATCTTCTTAGGATATGCTACCAATAGTAAAGGATATAGATGATTTAATAAAATATTGCATAAATTAGTTGATTGCATTGATTTAAAGGTTGATGAAGGAGTCCCATTAAGAGTGGCATGCAATGTTGAGTTTGCTACAGAGGACACAACTGAAGTTGAAGATGAACAGGTCCAAGAATCAGAAAAAAAAAGACTTTGATTCAGATGAATATTCAAATACTCAGGTAGACTCAAATCAGCAGACAACATCAAATCCTTCCTCTATAATTACTCAAAAGAATCATCCTACAAGTCAGATAATTGGTGAGAAAGATAAATGTGTACAAACTAGGAGAAGGATAATCAAAGACACCGAGCAATCACATATAGACTTCATATCCATGATGGAACCTAAGAACTTTAATGAAGCTAGTAAATATGGAAAGTTAATGAATGAGGAACTGGACCAAATTGAAAATAATGACACTTGGGAAATCATTCCTAGTCCAACAAATAAAAATGTAATAAGATACAAATGGGTCTACAAAAACAAGATGAATAAGAAAGGAAATATTGTAAGAAATAAGGCTAGATTGGTCTGAAAAGGATATTCTCAAATATAAGGTCTAGATTCTAATGAAACATTTGTGCCCGTAGAAATATTGGAAGCTATTAGAATGTTTCTTGCCTATTCTTATCATAAATAGTTTAGAGTCTATCAAATGGATGTCAATTCATCTTTTATAAATGGAGATCTAAAAGAAGAAGTGTATATGGAACAATGCGAGGGTTTCCAATTGTCAGATAACATTGACCTTTTCTATGTTAAATTTGGCAACATCGACAGTCATTCTCTAATGAGAGGCCATATGGGCTACCCTGAGGCTAGCCAGGAAGATTTGGAGAATCAACCAGTCTTGTGAGGTATTAAAAAATCCAAGGGGAATAGACAACCTCTATCAGTCTAACCAAAAGTCAGGACGAATTAGATGCTATGTGAGTCTAATGAAAAATTTAGGGGGAACGTACAACCTCTATGAGCATAGAGAGTCTAGTGCAAAAGTCAGGGGGAACATACAACCTCTGTGAGCATAGACAGACTAGTGCAATAAAGGAATATTGTTTGCTGGGTTTTTTCTCCCTGTACAGGGTTTCCCTAGGGTATATGTGTTGTTGATATGCATGTTTACTTATCTACATAATTATTTCTATTCGTTTATGATTTGAAATTGTTGAAGTGTGTTAAGTTGGAATCAAAGTATTGAAGAAAATAAAAGAATTAATCCTCATAAGAAATCAAGCTCATAATTTAACATTTTATCATAGCTTAGGGTGTGTTAAACATGTTGAAGTGAATAAGTAGGTAGACACAGATCCAAGCGAGCTTGATTAAGTTTCTAGTGTGAGGACCATGACATCTTCCATTTTAGTCAGTGTTGAGGATAGGCTCGAAGGAGATACCAACTTTAATGTGTGGAAGCTCTGTATAACAAATATCTTGCAAGAGCATGATCTTGAGCAGTATATGACAACAGTGGTGGAGGAACCAATGAATAATGCAGGAAGAAAGAATTTCAAGAAGATTCAAGCAAAGGCCAAGTGAATCATCTTTGAATCAGTCAAAGACAATATAATGCCTACAATAACTTCATTGATGACTGTCAAGGAATGTATGGATACCTTGGTGAATCTGTATGAGAAATAATCTCCAAGTAAGAAGAGGACACTTAAGCAGAAGATTAATTATTTTAAGATGGATAAAGGTGAATCAATGGCATCTTCCTATTCTAGGATAGCTCAGATGAGAGATTAGCTTTTGGTCACAGGGGTGATAGTGGACGATGATGATTTAGTGCAAGCCATTTTTGATGGTCTTCCTTCTTCACGGGAGACCTTCTTATCCAGTGTAAGTGGGAGAGAGATTCAAACCAAGTTTGAGAGGTTATTGAATGATTGCCTCTAGGAGGAGAGTCACACAGCTACCAGGAGTGAGCCAATGAAACAAGAGCACTCATATTTAGCATCAATATTCAAGGGAAAGAAGAAAGGCACTTTCTAGAAAGGCTCTCAATGGAAGCCAAACATCAAAGGTACATTTAAAGTCAAGAATATTGATACATATAAGATTAAATGCTTTAGTTGTAATAAGTTGGGTCATTTTTCTAAAGATTGTTGGTTTAGAAAGAAATATCCTAGGAAAGGGAAACATCATGCCTCAACTGTTGAGGATGATGAATCCAAAAGAAATCAGAAAATTCCTTCTAATGAGAAAGAAACTAAGAAAGAATATTATCCAGTTTAGTTTCCATGGGGCTAGAAACTTGGTTAGTAGACAGTGGTGCATCAAAGCACATGACAGGGTACAAGGAGATCCTCTCATATTTTGAGACAAAACCTTTTACAGAGTAGGTCGAGCTTGGGAATGAAAAATGTTACAAGATAGAGGGAGTACGCTCTATCTCCTTTAGATTGGAATCTCGGGCTAGACTTCACGTTGATGAAGTATTATATGTTCCAGGGCTCAAGAAGAATCTACTATTAGTTGCAACCCTTGAGGAAAAGGGATATTAGGTGATCTTCAAGGATAGGAAGGCACTACTATGGTCTAAAGGTAACCAGTTAAGTACAACAGAACCCATTGGAACTCGCAGTGGAGGACTGTATGTCATATTAGGATAGTCAGTTCAGGAATTGGCTCATGATGCAACCAGCTCCAGCGAGTTGTGGCACAGAAGACTTGGACATATTCATTACAAATCTCTTCCAGATCTACACAACATGGTATGTGGCATGCCCTCTACTTCTCTTAGTAAAAATGAAATTTGTAATGGATGCATGCTAGGTAAAAATATAAAGAAAGAATTTCCTAGTAGTGAAAACAGAGCTCAGGGCATCTTAGATCTGGTTCATTCTGATGTATGTGGTCCCATGTCATCTCCCTCACTTAGTGGTTGTTTGTATTATGTCATTTTTATTGATGATTACTCAAGAAAATGTTGGATATATTTTCTTAAAGATAAAAGTGACACATTTGATAAATTCAAAGAATATAAAGACTTTATTGAAAAGCAGACAGGGAAACACATTAGAATCCTTTGAATAAACAATGGAGGATATTTTGAATCTCTTCAGTTTTAGGATTTCCGCAATTCAACAGGAATCAAGAGACAGTTGACTGTGCCATATAACCCTCAACAAAATGGTGTTTCTAAGAGGAAAAAAAAGACTATTTGTGAGGCAGCGAAAGTAATGATGTTTCAACAGGATTTGCCAAATTCTTTACGGGCAGAAGCTACCTCCACTGTCATGTATATTCAGAACATGTGTCCACATTCTATTTTGAAGGACAAGACTCTTGAACAAGTCTTCTTAGAGATCAAACATGAAGTAGGCATCTAAGGATATTTGGATGTTCTGTGTATATTCATGTCCCTAAGGAAAAGAGGACAAAGATGGAACCCTCATGGAAGAAAGGGGTTTTTTTGGGGTACAGTGGGAACTCCAAAGCTTACAGGATTTATGTACTAGGTCAGAGGCAAATAGAGGTAAGAAGAGATGTGACTTTCCATGAGGAATCCACATTTAATAAATCGACAGAGCCTCAACAGGATTCAGAAGCAGTTCAACCAACTTCACCCTCTTCTGAAAATGAAGAGTCAAGTAATCAGAGGGAGGAACCTCATGAAGGGCCAAGTAATGAGGCCCTAGAACCCACTGAAGTGTTATAAAGAACTCTTGAAGAGCCTCCAACCAAAAGGAAGCCAGGGTGGCTTAAATAAATAGCACAGGAAGCAGAAAGGATAGCTTCTCCCAAAGGAACTTTCAGGGAAAGGAAGAGGCCTCATAGGTTTGGAAGATATGTTGCACTGATGAGAAACATTAGTTATGTTGAAACTTATTCATTTGAAGAAGAAGATAAATTACAAGTATGGAAGGATTCCATGCTTGAGGAATACATGTCTATTATAAAGAACAATGTTTGGGACATTGTGCCAAGGCCAAAAGATAAATCAATGGTTTCTTCCAAATGGATCTATAAGATCAAACATGCAATTGATGGAAGTGTGGAAAAGCTCAAAGCAAGATTTTTAGCTAGAGGTTTCACTCAAAAAGAAGGAATCAACTACGAAGAGACGTTTTCTCCTGTAGTTAGGTATACCTCCATTCGAGCTATTATTTCTTTAGGTTTCGTACATGGTTGGAAAGTACATTAGATCGATGTAAAAACAACATTCTTGAATGGAAAGATTGAATAGGAGGTCTTTGTGTAACAACTAGATGGTTTTATACTCCATAACAAAGGCACTCATGTATGCAAGCTAAGGAAGGCCTTGTATGGTCTTAAGCAGGCTCCTAGAGTTTGGTATGACATGATTGATGGATTTATTAAAAGCATGGGATTTCATAAAAGTGATGTTGATGCAAATCTATACTTCAAGGTAAGAGGTAACCAACCTGCTATACTAATCTTGTATGTTGATGATCTCTTTCTAATAGGAAATGAAGGGCTAATAGCCTAGTTTAAGAGGGATATAACCTCAGAATTTGAGATGAAACATTACTTCCTAGGATTGGAAGTGTGGAAAAGAAGGGGCGAGATATTTTTGGCACAAGGAAAATACACAGTGGATGTACTAAAGAGGTTTGGTATGATGGATTGCAAATCGATGTCTACTCTAATGGTTACCAACCTAAAGAAGTTTCATAATTCTGATACAGGTTCAGATTTGGTGGATCCCACCATGTATAGGCAGCTGATTGGGTCATTGATGTACATGATCCACACTAGGCCATATATATGATATGCAGTGATTGCAATGAGTCAGTTGAAGACTAAACTGAGACAAAGACACTAGGTGGCAGCAAAGCACATCCTGAGATATCTCATAGGGACCATTACTTATGGTATGAGATATACATCCACTAGTGGTTTATTTTTGCATGGGTATGCAGATGCTGACTGGGCAGAAAGCCCAGTGGATCGGAAGAGTACTTCCAGATACTTCTTTAGTTTAGGATCCGCTATGATCTCTTTGTCAAGCCGAAATAAGGGATCCATTAGACAGAGTACAATAGAGGATAAGTACATTGCAGAAAGTGATGCTAGCAAGGAAGCAATATGGCTCAAAAAATTGGTTTCTAGGTTGTTTGGTAACAAGCTCGAGACGATAGTGGTTCACTGTGATAATCAAAGTTGCATAAAATTGATAGAGAACCTAGTATTTCACGATAGGTCAAAACATATTGACATGAGGTACAACTACATCTGAGACTTGGTCCAGAGAAAAATTGTAAAGTTACAGTACATAGTCATGAGCGAGCAGGTAGCTGATATCCTGACCAAGCCTCTGACGTCGAGACAGTTTGTGTAGTTGAGAGGAAATCTTGGTGTGGTTGAGAATGACTCCCTCGCTGAGAGGGAGTGTTAAATTTGGTAGCATCAACAATCATTCTCCAATGAGAGGCCATATGGGCCACCCTGAGGCTAGCCAGGGAGATTTGGAGAATCAACCAATCTTGTGAGGTATTGGCAAAATCCACGGGGAACGGACAACCTCTGTGAGACAAACCAAAAGTCAATATGAACAAGACGCTATTTGATTCTAATGCAAAAATCAGGGGGAACATACAACCTCTGTGAGAATAGACACTCTAGTGAAAAAGTAAGGGCGAACGCACAACCTCTGTGAGCATAGACAGACTAGTGCAAAAGTCAGGGGGAACATACAACCTCTTTGAGCCTAGTCAAACCTTGTGATCCATGAGCAAAAGTCAAGGTATCTAGCAAAATTTAGGTTGAATGTAAAATTCCTATGAGCTAGAAACAAACGATATTCCTAATATTGAAAATGATGTAATTGTATTGCTCTAGTGCGTTGGCACATGTAAACATTATCCACCTTGAAGAGAATTTCCAATTGCATTGTCAAGATTTGTAACTAAAGTATTGAGTCTAGTTCTATGTTAGAACTAAAGTGTAATGTTGAGTTGCAACTAAAGTCTTGAGTCTAGTTCTATTTTTAGTAATGTTGAGTTACAACTAAAGTCTTGAGTCTAGAACTAAAATGTAATGTTGAGTTGCAACTAAAGTCTTGAGTCTAGAGCTAAAGTGTAATGTTGAGTTGCAACTAAAGTATTAAGTATAGTTCTAAGTTCAAACTAAAGCATGCCAGTCTCAATTCTAGTTGTAAGCTCGAACTAAAGTGGAATGTTGAGTTGTAACCAATCTCAAGTCTAGTTCTAAAGTTTGAACTAAAGGCTAATGCTGAGTTGTAACCAATCCCAAGTCTAGATCTAAGTTCGAACTAAAGTATGAAGCTATGTTATGACTAATACATGCAATTAGGCTACTATTTTGAGCTTCTCCTCTTCAGCCTATATAAGAAGAGGTTGAACCCTCTCCTCAACACAGTTTTGCAATACAGTTCTGCAACACAATTTTGCAACACAATTTTGAAATAGAGTTTTCATATGCAGGTTGAGGGTGAAGTAATAGAGGAGAACATCAGTAATAAAGAGGCATCATATCAAAGGTGTATTTCATCAAGGTATTGTAAGTATTTTTTAGGTCAAAGTCATCTTGGGAATCCCTTTGAGAGAAGTACATTCATGGTGGATATTTGTAAGAGATATTACATTATTAATCCAATAAAGGAATATTGTTTGCTTGGGTTTTTCTCCCTGTACAAGGTTTCCCCAGGGTATATGTGTTGTTCATATGCATGTTTACTTATCTACATAATTATTTCTATTCGGATATGATTTGAAATTGTTGAAGTGCATTAAGATGGAATCAAAGTATTGAAGAAAATAAAAGAATTAATCTGCATAAGAAGTCAAGATCATAATTTAGCAGTCTACAAGATAAAGAAATCCTTATATGGGTTGAAAGAAGCTCCTCATGCCTTGTATCACAGACTAGACACATATCTTCAAGACAAAGGGTTCAATAGAGGAACAATTGACAACAGTCTATATATCAAAATAGAGGGTAATGATTTTCCCATTGTGTTGGTCTATGTAGATGACATCATCTTCGGTAGTAATAATGCTTCATTGGAACAATGGTTTCCTTCTACCATACAGTTTGAATTTGAAATGTCTATGATAGGGGAACTGTCATTTTTTCTTAGTCTGCAAATTACTCAGAGGTCTGAAGGAATATTTCTTTCTCAAGAAAAATATCTAAGAGAAATGTTGAAAAGGTTTCAAATGGAAGATTCTAAAACTATGAGCACACCTATGGTCACTAGATGTAGGTTAAGCAAGGATGATGACTCACTTGATGTTGATTAGAGTTCATATAGGTATCTGATAGGGATCCTATTATACATCACAACATCTCGTCCATACATAATGCATGATGTTGTTATGGTAGGAAGGTATCAGGCTGCTCCTAAATAGAATCATTTGTTAGCTGTCAAAATAATATTCAGATACTTGAAAGGAAAAATGAACTATGGCCTATGGTATCCTAGGAATCATAATTTTCAACTGTCAATCTATTCAGATGTTGATTGGTCCAACTACATGAAAGAAAGGAAGATAAAGAGTGGAGGTACATTATTCTTAGGAGATTCTCTTGTAGCATGGTTCAGAAAGAATCAAGGTTTCATTTCCTTATAAACTACAGACATTGAATACATTGCAGTTGCCACTTGTTGTACCCAAGTATTATGTATTATTCAGACACTTCCAAACTTGGAGGTAAAATATACTGCACCGGTCCCAATACATTGTGATAATACCAATGCAATTAGTGACTCCAAGAATCTTGTCTTTCACTCCAAGACCAAGCATATACCCATCAAGTATCACTTCTTGAGGGATCACGTAACCAAATCTATGGTTTCATTACATTATATTCCATCCAAAGATCAGATTGTTGATATCTTCAGTAAACCACTTGCAATAGCTCGGTTTGAGTATCTACACCAGAAGCTGGGGGTGACCCTATTATCAAGTTAAGATAGTCCATCCTGTTAGGGGGAGTATGTGTTTGTTGAATTTATGATACCTCCAAAAAAGTATTGCAACAACTCAGAGGGAGCTTGTTTTCTTTGACATTGATGTCAAAGAAGGAGAAATGTTGGTCTGAATGCTATAGTTCAAGGTATAAGTAGAACAATGCAGTCTTTCAAAGTTGTCATCAATGCCAAAGGGGGAGATTGTTGGCATGCTTACAGGAAGAGTGTGCTTGTCATTAATGGCAAGAACAATAGTGAAGATGGCATTTTTAAAGACAATAACAACAAAAATGAGGGCATGATTATAGGAAGAATGTGCCAAGAGATCTCTAGAAGTATTTTGAGAAGATGCAGAAGAGAAAGCTCGAGAAGCTCAAAAGAGAAAGCACAGATTTTCACACAGAGCGCAAGTGTGCTCCAGGGCCAGTGTGCCAGGTCTGAGGTTAACTTCATTTCCAAAACTTAGGAGAGATAGGATTTTGAGATGTGCAGACATGATCACATACATCAAGGCTCACAGAAGGATCAAAGGTCATGGCCTTTGAGACTTAGATATTTGAGAAAGACAAAGCTTAGGAGGAGGAGTGAGAGTGACCATTGGATCAAGCACTGGGAATGATCTCGACCATCAGATCAGAGTCTAGACAGGATGAGCACACAGATGAGGAGATTATATCTTAGCCATTGGATCAGATCCCAAAGGACTAGCAACTGTTAAATCCAGTGGAGCTACAAGGAGGATAATCCCAAGAGTTAGTCAACATTCCAAAGATGTGAAGGAATCGTTTCTCTCCATTAAGGCAGGACACGTGGTGGGAGATCAACATTTTGCTAACTTGCAAACTGGAAAATTCAAAGGTGAGTATTCCTCCAAATCCATGAAATGAGAAATCATGAAATGATCTAGGCCGTCAAATCAAAGATGATCGTGGATCATTGATCTGTCAAGGGTGGTTTCAGAAAATTGAAAGTCGAAAGAAGGGAGGTGAGTAGTCCTCCAACTTCCTGAAATGTGAAATCCTGAAATGATATGTGCCATCGAATCACATATGATCGTGGACCATTAATATATCAAGAATGGTTTCATAATATCGGAAATCGAGAGAGTCAGGGTTGACTCATGTCCAAATACCCGACACACGAAATTGCAATTTTGATCGCAGTTGTCGATTAGAGGGAGAGATCTCAACCATTGATCTGATATGAAGTATTTCAGAGTTTCATGAGTTGGGAGTTTTGAGGCAACTCATAGCAGGAGTTTGTGATACATGAAATCGTTAAGCACCCTCTTGCTTGTCCCCTCATCACAGTTGGTGGTCACATTGATGAAGGTTAAGGGAGGAGATAGAGTTGCTAGGCTCCACCTCAGAGTTTCACAAGTTGGGAAAATCGAGAAAACTCATAGCAGGAGTTTGCGATATGAAAAATCATGAAGAACCCTCTTTCTTGGCCCTTGGTCACAACTAGAGGTGACATCATCGAAGGATTAAGGGAGGAGCTAGCATACTAGTAGGCTCCACATCGAATATAACCGAGATTGTGAAGCACCTTTTGGATAGGCGACTGATCATAACTCATGGTTATGTGAAAGGAAGGGGCTTAGCAAGAAGAGCTAACACCCACTGTAAGGTTTTCTTAGGAAGGGAAAAGGCATGAAAGGAATGAGTGCACAAAGGTTCTCTGGGAAACTTCCAGAAACGAATGATTATTTTTGCCAGAGAAATCAAAGAGGCTTTAGGGTGATCTCCAGAGGAGATGAAGAGACTCGAGGTTATTGTCAATGGAATGAAGAGACAATCGACATATTGAAAAAGTATCGAAGACTGTTACTGCTAGTGATGCCAAAATAATCTCAAGATGAAAAACCATTCATGGTGAATATACTGAGCATAATTTCCAGAGAATACGAAGAGTTGTTAGTATGATATGACAGAGAACTCGGCATGTGAATTTCATGAATAATAAGGAATAGAGGCATAAATATTTGATAGTTTATGCATGCGAAAAGAAGGAGGTTGTGTAGAGGACCCGAAGAGTATACAAGAGACGTAGCGTGATGTAGGAGCATCGCTAGCACATCAAGTGAACCAGTGCGGAAGAAAAGGATAGATGGACAAGCCAGCACAAATTTTGAAAATGCTTTGGGACTGTTGCAAAAATCTTAAATGAGTCATTTAAGAAGAAGCGCCTTTATGTATTGTAATGGACCTTGAGCGGATAGCTCTCATCCTTAGTAGATAGTCGGCATTTATTAGAGTTAATGCAGTTAGATAGGAATTTAATTTTAGATTTGATAGCCTAGAGTCCAAGAGGGAAAATGGATATAGACACCCTCCTTTGTACATTGTAACATGAGCATTATTCAGGAGCAGAAGAGCAAGTAGAGAATAGTGTATGAAGAACACCCATGTACAGACATTTGAATTAATAGAAGAAAGCTTTGATTCAAATTCATGGTTTGTGTTGTTCTCTGTGTATTGATGTTATGCTCATGAATGTTCGCTTTCTGTTATACACTTGCTTTTATATTCTGTGTATGTGATTTCATGTGTGAATTGAAGTCTGAAGGTGACAAGGAATTAGTTTCAATTGTTACTCTATTTTGAGCCAGAGAATTCCTTCAAGGAGTGCAATTGAATCGTCCGTAAGGAGTGCGTCAACGCAAGGGTTCAATTAGAGGTAACTTTTGTTCTCATTTCCTTGAAGGTGAAGTTAGACACAGTGTCGTGCAAGGAGTACGCAGGCCAGGTAAAAGGTCTTAGGGTTGCGAACCTGATAAAGAAGGCAAAGGACTACTGCGGCAGGAGTGCGCAGAGTCGAAGGAACTTCAATACTCATTTCAGGTTGAAGGGTTGCCACAAGGAGTGTGTGCAAGAAGTTATCAGAAGGACTGGAGAAGTTGTGGAAAATCTCAAGATGAGTATAGCCGTCAATCCTTGCCATAGGAGTCGTCAGATCTACACGTGACATCGGGTATCGGGGATTCGCAAGTTGAAGATCCAAGTGATTGCAACGAAAATTACGATATCGTGATCTGAGATATCCCAATAGGATCAAAACCATCCATCATGTGGGACACGTGTCAGGAGATCCCAGGAATTCAGGGTTTGGAGAATCAGGGTTTCTAAGAACAAGAAACACTTGTCCCTCGGAATCATGAAATGCGTTATCCCGATGGAAGGGTCGTGTGGGCCACAGTCAAGGTTATTGGAAGACAGGTGGCATACCATATCGGGGATCAGGGAAAGGTGAAACTTGAAACATTTGTCATCAGGATCCGCAATCCCGCGAATCCCAAAATCCCGATAAGAGGTGACGGGAGGTGGAAAAGTGAACCCACACGTATGCATTGGAGTATCGACACATCGGGGTTCAGAGTTCAGAAATTCTATTTGTTGACATCATGAGTAGAGATTTCTCGATAGGGAGAACTCCAATAGCAATGGAGGAAGTCAGCGTTGACTCATGTCGGAGTACAGGGAATTGTGAGGCATAAAACACGTGACCATAGGATTCGCGAAATCGCGAGGTCCGATTTCCCGATCATTAAGGGAGATTAATTGAAGAGTTACTATGGGTAAGGAAAATTCCCGATAGGGAATCTGAGGAACCTTTTATTTCTTCAGGCCGTGAATGAAAGAAGGTCCTGAGGAAAGAGGACGTGCTCCGAGGAGTGTGGCTGCGTCAGGTTTTGTATCAGAGCACAAGAAGTTCTTTTTCTTTCTGTAGCAGGAGAAGAAATTTCTCCATGCCACCCAGAAGATAAAGATAGTCACCTGATCCAGAGGATAGAGAGGTGCGGAGAAGAGGCAGGAAGGTAGTCAATCCAAAAATGGAGAGATAGATGCGTGATCTCCGAGCAAGACTTGAAGACATGGAGACAGTGCAAAGACACACAGCTAGTGCAGGGGATTTCAGCGATTCAGAAGATGAGGTCGAGGCTGAACGCGAAGAGGAAGTTTCAGCCAAGGATGCAGCCAATGAATGCCTAATTAAAGCTATCGTCGGGATGGGTGTAAAGGAAAATATGGACATTCCAGTTTACGAGGGGAATTTGGATGCAGAGGAGCTACTAGATTGGATAAGAGCTCTTGACACCTACTTCAATTATGAAGATATCGAAGAGGATAAGAAGGTTAGACATGCTATCACACGCCTGAAAGGACATGCTGCATTATGGTGGGACGAGCTACAAGATGACAGACGCTGCAAAGGTAAGCAGAAGATTAAGAGTTGGGATCGAATGATCGCAAAGATGAAAGCAAAGTTCATCCCAAGAGACTACCAAATTACTCTGTTCAGGAGGATGCAGAACTTGAGACAGAAGCTGATGACAATGAAAGAATACACTGAGGAATTCTATCGACTGAACATCAGAGCAGGTCATCGGGTGAGAGATGATGAGAAGGTTGCTAGATATCTGAATGGTCTGAGATACAACATTTAGGATGAATTAAGCATGGTTACCATCAGGACGGTGGAGGATGCTTATCAAATGCCTCTGAAAGTTGAGGAGAAGCTGAGTTGAAAGCAAGGACAGAGGGGCCGAGGCAGAAGTCAGCCCAGAGGAAAAGCAGTTTCCCAAGAGAAATTCCAGAAGTCCAAGGAGGAATGGAAGAAACCTCATGGTAAAGTTGAAAGAGGTGGAACCTCACAGAGAGGACCATATTTTGATTAGAGAGGTGATCATACAGAGCAGAGTGGGGAATATGTTGACAAAAACACTTTTCCTCGTACCAGAGGTAGAGGAAGAGGAAGAGGACGAGTAATCACATGCTTCACGTGTGAAAAAAATGGGCACAAATATTATGAGTGTCTAGAGAAAAAGAAGGACATTGGAGAAGCTCACATCACCGAGGTGCAGAGGCGTGATGTTGAGGCCAAAGATGTAGAAGGTGGAAGATCGCTTATGATGCGAAAATTCCTTTTGACACTCGAGAAAGAAGTAGAGAGTTCATCTCAAAGGACCAGACTGTTCAGACTAGCTTGCAAGACCAAGGATAGGGTGTGCAAGGTTATTGTTGATAGTGGTAGCACGGATAATCTCGTATCTACAGAGATGGTGGAAAAGCTGGGGCTGGAGATGATTGATCATCCAAGTCCATACAGAGTTTCGTGGCTATAGAAAGGACACTAGGTAACTGTTACTAAACAATTCTTGGTTGAATTCAAGATAGGAGGATATAATGATAAGATTTTGTGTGATGTTATTCCCATGGATGTATGTCATTTATTGTTGGGTAGACCATGGAAATATGACATAAATGTGATTCATGATGGGAGAATGAACACATACACACTAGAGAAGAATGGGAGAACCCATATGTTTCTTCCGATAAAGGATAAGGAGGTGAAGCCGGAAGTAAGCAACACAGTACTTCTCATGAGTGGGAAGGAGCTTCTTACAAAGGTGAAGAAGAAAGAAGATCCACAAGTCTTTGTGGTCAGAAAGCCGAGGATTGTTCTGACTAGCAAAAGAGTGGATGATTTACTAGATGAAGTTCAGGAACTGCTGGAAGAGTTTGTTGATATCATAGTGGATGAATTACCTCGTTCGTTGCCACCAATGAGGAGTTTGATTCATCACATTGATCTCATACTAGGAGCTAGTTTGCTAAACAAAGCTGTGTATAGGTTGACACCGTAAGAGAATGAAGAGGTTAAGAAGCAGGTCCAGGATTTATTGGACAGAGGATTAGTTAGGGAAAGCTTAAGCCCATGTGTTGTTTCGACAGTACTCAGTCTGAAGAAGGATGGAGGTTGGAGAATGTGTATCGACTCGAGGGCGATAAATAAGATAACCATTACATACAGGTTTCCATTGCCAAGGATGGATGATCTTATGGATTGCCTGAGTGGGGCAAAGTATTTTTCAAAGATTGATTTGAAAAGCAGATACCACCAAATTCATATGAGAGAAGACGATGAGTGGAAGACAACCTTCAAAACCAATGAGGGATTATACGAATGGCTAGTCATGCCGTTTGGCTTGACGAGCGCGCTGAGTACCTTCATAAGATTGATGAATGAATTCCTGAGGGAATTCATCAGAAAATTTGTCATCGTATATCTGGATGATATACTGATTTACAGTAAATCAAAAGCTAAACATCTAAAGTATTTGGCTATTGTGATGAGGAAGCTACAGCAGGAGAAGTTGTTGATTAACATGAAGAAGTTCTCATTTATGAAGACAGAGCTCATTTATTTGGGTTTTGTTATATTCACAAATGAGTTGAGGATGGACCCAGATAAAGTAGAAGTGATCAATAATTGGCCATCACCGAGAAATATTTTCGAGGTAACAAGTTTTCATGGTTTGGCTAGTTTCTACCGAAAATTCATCAGGAATTTCAGTGGAATCAGCGCTACAATGATGGATACAGTGAAGAAGTGGCATAAATCTTTTCACTGGATAACAGAGGCTGAGAAGAGCTTCAATCTGTTGAAGCAGAAGATCACGGAACAACCAGTGTTGGTGTTGCCGGACTTCCAGAAGACATTTCAGGTAAAATGTGATGCAAGTGGGTTTTCCATAGGAGCGGTCTTAAGTCAAGAAGATAAACTAGTTGCATATTTCAGCGAGAAGCTGGATGAAGCGAAATTGAAATACTCCATGTATGATAAGGAATTTTATTCTATCATATAGGCATTAAAGAAGTGGAGGCATTACTTGATCCCGAAAGATTTGTATTGTACAGTGATAACCATGCATTACAGTTTGTGACTCAATAGGAGAAGTTGAATCAGAAACATGCAAAATGGGTAGAGTATATGCAAAATTTCACATTTGTGATTAAGCATATTTCGGGTACTGCTAACAAAGTGGTTGATGCTTTGAGCAGGAAGTGTTTGTTGTTACAATAATTCCGAGTCAGAACCTTGGGTTTTGAAAATATCAGGGACATGTACGCAGGAGATGGAGATTTTGGAGAAGCGTATGAAGCAACTGAGAATCCATTTCTTAGAGACAGAAGCCCTTGGATAGATTATATGATCCAGGAGGGATTTCTATTCATAAGAAATCAATTGTGCATTCTGAAATGCTCCATGAGAGAGAACCTGTTAAAGGAGAAGCACAGTGGTGGATTAGCAGGACATTTTGGCCATGACAAAACATTCGCGAAGCTAAATGAATAATAATTTTGGTTGGGAATACGAGCAGATGTCAAGAGGTTCATTGACAGATGTAGAGTTTGTGAGCATTCGAAAGGGAGAAAGCAGAATGCGGGTTTTTATCAGCCATTGCCCATACCGGAGAGGCCATGGGAGGCGATTAGCATGGATTTTGTATTGGGGTTGCCAAGGACACAAAGAGGTGTTGATTCAATATTTGTGGTAGTGGACAGGTTTTCCAAAATGGCACACTTCATCCCATGCTAGAAAACCAGCGATGCGACTCACATCGCAAATCTGTTTTTCAAGGAGGTCATTCGACTTCATGGATTGTCGAAAAGCATAGTTTCGAACAGGGACACTAAATTCATAGGGCATTTTTGGAGTAGATTATGGAAGAAGCTAGGAACTAACTTAGCGTTTAGTTCTGCTTATCATCCTCAGATGGATGGAAAAACGGAAGTGGTCAACAGAAGCCTGGGAGACTTACTGAGAACCTTGGTGATAGAGCACCATAGCAGCTGGGATAACATATTTCCATAGGCAGAGTTCACATACAATGATTCAGTGAATCGGAGTACAGGAAGAAGTCCGTTTCAGATTGTATATGGTATGCATCCGAGAGGATTTTCTGAACTGAGGGATTCAGAACAGACTGCTACTAGCAGTGCTAGTGCAGAATAATTCACTGAAGTGATGAAAGAACTTCACAGCCAGGTGAAGGAGTGACTACTGAAATCAATCCAAGAGTATAAGCGTAGAGCAGATCAACATCAGAGACAACTTTAGTTTGAAGTTGGGGACCTAGTTCTGGCACTTGAGGAAGGAAAGGTTCCCAAGGGGAACATACAATAAGATGAAAATGAAGAAAATCGGGCCATGTAAAGTCTTGAGAAAATTCGGGGAAAATGCTTATGAGATTGAGTTGTCAAATGGCATTGGGATATCTTCGATATTCAATATCGTAGATTTATACCCATATACAGTAGGGGAAGCAGAAACTGGAACTGAGGAACCAGTGATCCAGTGGATGAAACAATTGCCAGTTGCAGAGAAGCCGTAGATGGAGTGCATACTGGACCAAAGAGTGGGTAAAAAGACCAGAAGGAAAGAATACTTTGAGTATCTGGTCAAATGGAAGAATCACCCAGTGGAAGATGCCAGCTGGGATTCTGAAGAAGAAATTAAAAAGCATGGACATACCATGCAGGAGCTCATGGACAGGAGCCCATGAAAATTTTCAAGCCGAGGAGTATGATGCAGGAGCATCGCCAACACATCAAGCGAGCCAGCGTGGAAGAAAAGGATAGCTGGACAAGACAACACAAATTTTGAAAATGCTTTAGGACTGTTGCGCAAATCTTAAATGAGTCATTTAAGAAGAAGCACCTTTATGTATTGTAATGGACCTTGAGTGGATACCTCTCGTCCTTAGTAGATAGTCGGCATTTAATAGAGTTAATGCAGTTAGATAGGAATTTAATTTTAGATTTGATAGCCTAGAGTCCAAGAGGGAAAATAGATATAGACACCCTCCTTTGTACATTGTAACATGAGCATTATTCAGGAGCAGAAGAGCAAGCATAGAATAATGTATGAAGGACACCCATGTACAGACATTTGAATTAATAGAAGAAAGCTTTGATTCAAATTCATGATTTGTGTTGTTCTCTGTGTATTGATGTTATGCTAATGAATGTTCTCTTCTTGTTACACACTTGCTTTTATTAGCTGTGTATGTGATTTCATGTGTGAATTGAAGTCTGAAGGTGACAAGGAATTAGTTTCAATTGTTTCTCTATTTTGAGCCAGAGAATTCCTGCAAGGAGTGCAGTTGAATCGTCCGCAAGGAGTGTGTCGATGGAAGGGTTCAATTAGAGGTAACTTTTTTTCTCATTTCCTTGAAGGTGCAGTTAGACACAGTGCCGTGCAAGGAGTACACAGGCCAGGTAAAAGGTCTTAGGGTTGCTAACTTGAGAAATAAGGTGAAGGACTGTTGTGGTAGGAGTGCACAGAGTCGAAGGAACTTCAATACTCAGTTGAGGTTGAAGGTTTTCCATAAGGAGTGTGCACAAGAAGTTCTCAGAAGGACTGGAGAAGTTGTGGAAAAGCTCAAGAGGAGTATAGCCATCGATCTGTGCGATAGGAGTTGTCATATCTACACGTGACATCGGGTATCGGGGGTTCGCGAGTTGAATCTCTAAGTGATTGCAACGAGAATTACGATATTATGATCCGTGATATCCCGATAGGCTCAGAACCGTCCATCGTGTGGGACACGTCTCAGGAGATCCCAGGAATTCGGGGTTTAGAGAATCGGGGTTTCTAAGAACAGGAAAAACTTGCCACTGAGAATCGCGAAACGCGATATCTCGACGGAAGGGTTGTGTGGGCCACAGTCAGGGTTAGTGGAAGACAGGTGGCGTACCATATCGGGGATCGGGGAAAGGTGAAACTTGAAACCTTTGTCATCAGGATCTGTGATCTCGCGAATCCCGATATCTCGATAAGAGTTGGTGGGAGGTGGAAAAGTGAACCTGCAGGTATGCATCGAAGTATCGGCATATCGGGGTTCAGAGTTCAGAAATTCTATTTGTTGACGTCGCGAGTAGTGATTTCCCGATAGGGAGAACTCCATTAGCAAGGGAGGAAGTCAGCGTTGACTCGCGTCGGAGTTCGGGGAATTATGAGGCATAAAACACGCGACGATAGGATTCACAAAATTGCGAGGTCCGATTTCCCGATCATTAAGGGAGATCAATTGAAGAGTTATTGTGGGTAAGGAAAATTCTCGATAGGGAATCTGAGGAACCTTTGAGTTCTTCAGACCGTGAACGAAAGAAGGTCTTGAGGAAAGTGGACATGCTCCGAGGAGTGCGACTGCATCACAACGCATAGAATGAGGGAGGAGCTACAGGTGGTTGCACAAAGGTAAAAAGAGAAGAGAGTAGAAATGCTAGATAGGATAAAACACAGAAGAATAGAAAGCACAAGGGTGTGGAAGCAGGAAGAAACTGATGTAGGCAGAGAAGAGTAGTGTAGCAGAACAACGATGAGATTGGTAAGCCATTGATAAATCATGTATCACTGTAATAAATTTTAGCAAGCAAAGATTTATAATTCGGGGTGGTAGGGAGGACAATTGTCCTTAGAGTTTCAAGTAGGTGCTTGAACACAAGGAGTTGTAGCTTCCATCTGGTTGTAGGTAGAAAAACCAGGGTGGTAGGGTGGTGCAAGGGAGAACCGTTGTTCTATATTATGCAGGTTGGTGCCTGTGTGACTGGAATTTGGTTCTTCCATCTAGTTGTTGCTAGAACACTCAAGGAGTTGGTGCTTCCTTCTAGTGGGTGTTAAAGAAACCAGGGAGTTGGTACTTCCTTGTAGTGGGTGCTAGAGAAATTAGGGAGTTGGTGCTCTCAACAATTTGCAGCTTTTAAAACATAGGTGGTAGCCTCACAATGATTTGGTTCTCATATAATTATAATGTATAGAAAATAAAGACTACTTATCATATCAAGAAGAAGAGATTTTTACCCTTTATGGGTTTCCTCAAGAATATATGTCTATGTGTGCTTCATGTGTGTGATTGATGTTGAATACTCTATTGCTTAGTTCCCTGTATTATTGTGATCATCATTGAGTATTATGTAATGAATTAAAATGGTTATAATTGTTTAAACATAGTAACAATTGATTCACCGTGCCCCCCTCCCCCCCCCTCTGAATTGTCCAACATAGTTGAGCTATTTTTTTACTCCGCTCGGGTGCAATTTGTTTTACACATCTAGCATAACATATTTATCTCAACTTGATCAAGTTGAAATTATTCTCTAATAATTAATTTAAATTATCCTCCACCCTATCGGTTCCCAATATTTAGTAGTAATAAATACACAATAAATATTGTCAATAAGTTTAATAACGATTCAATAACTATATAATAACTTTATTAATATATCTCACTATTACTCCTCCTTAACATAGAGCGTTAATATAACTTCTAACATAGATTGATCAATACCCTCTACTCATGTCTATGTCGAAAGTTAAAATTTAACGAAATAATTATTAAGTTAGACGTAATAATTAATATAAAGAAACATTTATACTTGGGACAATCATATCTTGACTAAAAACAAATTGGGAATGTCAAGATCTCCATAAACATTTAGCATAGGAAATATCCATGTCTCGACCTCAACTTTGGGGTTCACTAAGAGGATAGTAACTAGAGATAACTATAACATCTCAATCACTTCGCGATTTGGCTAAGGAAGGACTTAATACTAACTAATCGTTGACTTGAGAGAATATTTCTAAATGGTATGACACAATTAAATAAAAAATGTGTGTTCTTGATCTTAAGAAAAAGGAAACAAGACTCCATGATAATTCCTAAATTAAATTTATTGCATAGATTATATAATTTGACATCAATGCTAACCAAGCAGTTGTATTGATGTTGTACGGGTAATTAAGATGGAAAAAGGGAATGCCAGAATACACAAGTATGATCCGAAATAAGTGAAATCTATTAAGGAAACAAAATCATCTTTCCAATAATGATCAATGGATTGTAATGCATGGTCAACAACTGGTGATTGGATTTCGTTATTGACTAGTGAAAGGGATACATTCTTCCCACCTAACTAAGGGCCTAATCCCGATTTATCAATCAAGGAAAATAAATAAAAGTTACAAACTATCAATTCCTTCATGCCCATGGAGCGCATATGTTCTCTCACTTCAATCCCACAAAAGGAATTGAGAAGTTCTATTAATTAGTTCAGTGTAGAAAATAAATTTGACTTCTTCCCAAAATAATAATAGGGAGATAATTTTTACAAATATATATTTTCAACTAACAACCCTCAACCTAGGTTTTCAAGGATACAAAATAAATGTGTAAAATTATAATATACATAGAGGGTGTAACCAATTCTTAATGAAAAATTCCAGTGCCATAACTATAATAGAACTCCTCCCGGTGTTTTTGACTAGTAAAATTGATATAAAACAATGAACAAGGTGTTCACAACATACAACAGTTCCAACCACTATGAGAATCAACATTTAACACTTTCTCAAGGAGTGAATTATAGAGTAAGTAAGGTAAACTATGGTAAAAGCAATTTAAAAACTCACGATTTTATAGGACTTTTTCTTGCATGCAAACCAAAGTTAAAATATTCTAGGAGACATATGATTATCAGGTCATGATCTCGGAAAATGTAAAAACATATAAGTCATTCATTCGCAATGATGACTAAGCAATCTATTCACCATGAAGGAATGAAACGTCTCACTAGAGCTTATACTATGCAATGAACTTCATGAGATACAATGTCACACGTTAAATTACTTATTCTGAAGCTAGTTTTAAATTCATATTAATCAAGAATGTAGAGGAAGTGTTCTAAATTACTAAATCCCATTTGAGAAAGGTAATCAAGGGAAACCATTTCATAGAGTTTTTCCATCCCTTATCACCATTCTTCGTATCTACACTTTGTAAATTTTAAAGACACAAAGTTCTTAACAACTAGGTAAATGAGTGGAAGGATTATGTCTCACTTTTAAAAATATATCTACTTATGTGTTGTAAAGATACATGTGCCATGGATAGAACATAATGGACCTTTTTACATCGATCTGAATTGAAATTATCATTCAATTATATTACAGACAGACAAAATACAATAATGTTGACATAATCATTTATATATATATATATATATAACCATGAAAAGGTTTCTAAATAGACTATCGATTTTGTGTATAAATTCTCTTCAACCATACTAAAATTTGGTAATTTTACAGATTTAAATAATCAATCCAATAATAGTAATAGATTACATACAATTTCATAAATAATCTTGAAGCCCAATACCGTAACTAGAAGAGAAGTTGACATTGGTGATGATCTTGATCCGTAGACTTGCGCTTCCTCACTTTCAATCCAAAAATTCACTGGTACCTCCCAACCAAATATAGGGGTACTCTTCTTCCCCCTTATCCCCTCGAGCCGCAAAGGGGCTACACACATGAAACCAACAACAATAGTTCCAAGGATTTCCTTGCAAGGTAGAACTTCCGCTCTCTCTACAAGCTTTGTAACACAACTCTCACAAGTAAAACATAGTCAAAATAATTTTTCCAGCATAACCTTACCAAGAATAGGTGAGATCCATTTCCCCTCTACCTGATTTGTTTTATAGAAAAATACCCAATGACACATGTGCTCATGCATAATTAATTAGATTTTTAATTGATTTAATTAGGATTAATCACCCACACATTTTTCACACTCTCCCCAAGTTTCACAAGTAATTACAAATTTTATTTTATTTAAAAAGTAAATTTCCCTCACATTCCCCGATGTGTTCATATTTTTTCTCTTAGTTCTCCCTTTGTTTCCCAAAT
>JZKD02S1979156.1:79049-98136 GCA_000966675.3 Picea glauca
TTTAATTATTTAATTATTTATTGTTAGTTATTGATATCTTTTATAATTTTAATATATTATTACACTAACCTAATTTCTAACCTAAACAATATAGCCTAATTACTAATTATTTAAATTATAATTTAATTAGTTTTTAAACTAATTAATATTTTATTTAACTATCTATCCTAGGTTATCTAACTTTGTTTTATTCAGGGGAAAATTGGAGATATATGGAAAAGTAAATGGATGGAAAGGGGATTAGAGGCATGACAATAGATGGTGTAGCAAATATTAAGTGGATGATGCGGCAAGAAGATGGGTGGAGGATGATGAAAAATGGAGGGGGAAGTGAGGCTAGTCAGCAAGCGAGGAGCTTCATCATGAGATCAAAAAATGAGATCTGAATAATCAGATTTCCTATCATTATAGGACCCTAACATAGGCTCCACCTGGGGTTGGCAACTCTTTCAAGAGGTGACAAGAACCACATAACTCTGAATTTGCAGACTCGTGTCGTATCTATTGGGATGATCCCAAAACTTTATTCTGCAACCTATACCTGTTCTAATCCTTCAACTGAAAAATAATCAAACTGAAGAATAAAATTTAAAATGCACACTAAACTAGAAACTATACTGCAATTTAAAATTGAGATTGAAAAAATTATTGAAAGGGATGCTCAAAGGGATGAGCTTATTTTCACACTGCTACCTACCCTACACTGTTGGAAATCATGTTGAATCAAATAATAAAAAAATTGCAATGAAGCTAGTTCGGTAACTACTAAAACAAGTGGAATCCTTGACTGATTGTTATGACAATCAAAAGGACAACTTGACCTTTTGTCCACAGAATCAAAATTGCAAAGTGTAATGGCCACTCTTGAAAACATGATTGATCATTTATTTTGAAAACATATTCCATGTAGTCTGCTATGGGATCAGGAAATACATGACTGTAACATCCCGCTCTGGCGCACTGAGAAAACTTATTTTTTGAGGACACTTGCCTGCAAGTGATCTGGACTTTTTTGATGTTAAAACATTTATACTTGATTATGATGCATTATGATAGATGACATGATGTTTTACTATTTGATGTAGACAGGTTCTATTTGACTCAGTTGTATTGAGTGTGTAGGGTTTTGGACCTTGAGGATGCAGAGGCATCGATGGAACCCCTACTATCACTCCCGTCGTGGCTCAAACTATAGGTTAACGATTACCTAGTTCAATAGGATCCACGATGCCGTGAGGGCAGACTGCGACAGTCGCTCACGATGATTCTAAGGGGTACACAATAAGCCAAGGGCCTTATTCCTTAGAGCCCTTAGTCTCCCACAAGTTCACCTGGTGGAGTGTTGACTCCAGGGGTTATAGATGTCTACCAATCAGTCTAGTTGGCGAGTGGCACCCTTGGAGCACGTGGTGCATCCTTAAGGGCACGTCGCACAAAAGAAACACAAGAAGCGAGTGTCACCCTTGGAGCACGTGGTGCATCCTAAAGGGCACGCTGTGCAAAGGAAACAAACGAGGCGAGTGGAACCCTTGGAGCATGTGGTGTGTCCTGAAGGGCATGTTGCATTGATGTGGATGAAGGAAACCAACCTAAATAGCCCTAAGGCAATAACGCCTTAAGAAATCCTTAAACAACTCCCCTAACCCAGTGTCGCCCAATTCAGAATCCAAGTACTGAATCTAAAACTTTTAGGGTAAAATTTTAGTCTAACCTTATGAACAGACCCTGGAATAAAGATAACAATTTAAACAAAAACCCACCTAAGAAATAGTTAGGTCTTCATAAAATTCTTGGGGTAAATAAAGAGAGTGAGGATTTAATTAAACTAACAGATTTGAAAAATTTGCAAAGAGGAAATTAATTCCTAACTTGTGGAAGAAAAAAAGATATTAAATAAATAAGAATTGAAAAGATTAATTGCACATTTACCTTTTTGGTTTAAAAAAAAAAAGGGAGGGATTAATAAAACAGGGAAACTAAGTAATAAAGAAACATAGACAAATCATAAGTAATAAAACTATTTAACGTGAGGGAGTTTAAAAAGTTTTGAATTTAAAAAGATAAAATGAAAGGATTAATTAGCACATTCACCTTTTTGGTTTTAAAAAAAAAAGGGAAAGGGAATAATAAAAATAAGGAAATGATCCTTTTAATAAATTTAAAGAAAATGATTTTGGGAGAAACTTGGGGGATGAGTGACACTTGTAAGACAGAGAATTTTTAGAGGGTTTTCAAAAAAAGACTTAAATTAAATGTGATTAGGTCAAGGGAGGGGCTCAAAACTCTATAAAAGAAAGGGGGATGAGGGGAAAAGAGGATGGGATGTTAGGTATCGTTATGCTGCCGAATTTGGACTAGACTGATTGCTTGTGAGGAGTTGGGATTTTATCAGCTGGGATTAGAGTGGTAGCTCAGCCTTAGAGGCAAGCTGGGAAGCTAGGTATACTATATGGACTGTGTGTGGCCCCTTTGTGGCTCGGGGGGCTAAGGGGGAAGCATAGTACCCCTAGAGTTTGGATGGGAGGTACCGGTGTAGTCTCTACAGTCAGCGAGCAGGAGCAGCACAGAGCAGGAGTGAGATAGAGCACAGGAGTCATTTGCGGCAAGAGATAAGGAAATGATATGATTTGTATGGTATTAGATTGGAATGATTTACGATTTGCTGGGATCGGTTTATCAGGGTAATTAGATTGTTGGGCTGTTTTTATTTATATGCTCGGCCATCTCCATTATGACTATTGTAACCATAGTGTTTAATTTAATTTATGATGCGATACAGTCTTACTGCTGCAATCCTGTACAGATTTATATGCTATGTGTTTCTTGGGGAATGAATTTACAACTAATAGCTACTGAAGAACCCCCGAGAATGAATTTGTTGCTGATGTAAATGCTATGTACATTTTACGGATGTTAAATGCTACAACAATTAAAATTTTCTCCCTCTGTTTTATAGATAAAAGAAAAATGAAAATGTGATTTTGCTCTGCCCCTTTCCTGAGTCAAACCATGCTTGTTGTGTAAATTCTTCCTCGGGTGTAACTATCTGTGCATTTTTCCGTAGAATTTCTCTGCATCTTGTGTGGATCTTACTGCGGTTCTTTTGTATAATTGCTCTGCGTGTTGTGTTACATTCCGCTGGGAATGCCCACGATTTCCCATCCTCAATCTCTGTCGTTTTTCTCGTGTGGGTATTTCTTTTCCTTCGCTGAGTTCATAACCTTGTGTGTTTATTTATTTACTTTTTTTCATCTCCGCAATTGCTGTAAACTGGTGTTTTCAATCATGGATTTTCTTCAGCGAGTTAGTTGCTTACTGATTTCTTATTTTTCCTATCCTAGCCGTGTTATTTTATGCACAAATGAAGTGGGGTCATGTAGGGTTGACTCTTATGTGTACGCACTATTCCTGTAGCTCTTTTTCGTTTGGATTCCACCTAACCCATGATTCCTTGGGGTTGCGAACGACTCCTGATACCCACCTGTGCATTCTGGAGATCACTGAGTGCGCGACCAAATCCCTTAATTGCACGTTCCAGGATCCCCCCTTGATTTCTTGAACCATATCAAGGAGAAATTTAGGGGAGGAGTTAATGCAACGTTTCTGGAAACCGCGGCTTTTTAGCCTAAACCCACTACACCTGGACAGTTGATTAACCCTCTCTGCTACCGAGTTGTTTTTTTTTAAATCCATGCATGCATGAAGTTAGTTGCAATTTTGTGGTCTACTCTTATTGTTATTACCGAATGTTGGGCATGGCCTGATTAATTTTCCATACATTCGGGGATTATTAATTTTTTCTATTATTAGTTAAACTAGATTCATTTTATCTCCTGATTCATTATGTATTGGAGAATCAATTAATTAAGATATAAACCCCTTTTTCAATTCTTCAAAATTATGATGAATCTGTATGACTGATTATTGATTTATATATCAATTAGATTTTTCGGATTGAAATTAGATCTACTTACTAAAAATTCCCTTCCTACCGCATCAATTTGAATATAAAGGATCATGTATCTAATGTACCTAGATGATTAAATAGCTGGATAATTGTGATACCGATGGTCATATTAATTTATTGCTGCATTAATCATCATTAACTTGAACCACGCTCATTTTCATTACCAAGTTATTGTAATTCCAATTTGTAATGGTGAGGACATTTATGGTAAGGAATGTTGCATTTTTATTGTTATTGAGGTTAAACAAATTATTGGTGACTGTAATTCATTGCAAGATTTTCGTGACGAAAAATATAAGGTGGTTATCAAGTATGGTTGTTATTATTTTATGATGATGAATATTCTTGCAAGACTAAGGCAAGTCAGTGTTAATGCCAGAAACTTTACCCTTATCCCCCAACAAATGATCTTAATTTCAAATAAGTTGTTAATGTCCTTTACATCTTGCCTTAGATTATGCCTTGATGCCCTATGCACCATTCCTTAGTTTAGCTTATTTCCTATTTAAACAAATATTGGAGTAGTTCCTAGGCACTAGGCACTATCAATTATGCACCATGCTTAACCAATTAAATTATGAAAATGATGCTAATATTATTATTGTATTTGTGTAATGATCCATGAAAGTAATACTATAGTAGTGAGGAGAAATTTAAGAAGTTAACAATGATGCTCTAATTCCACTACCTTAATGTGGATAGCTTGTTAATTGCGATGTTGATGGTTGTAGTAATGTCACGCTTATCACAGTACTTGCAGTGTTAATTGTCATTGTCTTGAATGTGATTATTATTATTGCAAGGTGATTGATTTTAAATGTTACTGTTAATGATACTTTATGCATTTAGATCAATCATACATTTTGGTGGAAATGTTAATGTCACTTTATTGATTTCTACATTTAGATCATCTAGTTAATGTTCATGTTACCTTAGTGCTGACGATAAAAGATGTTGAAGTTGCGTTAATCATGGAGTTATGAACATTGCATTGTTGAGACAATTATTGGTTCGAAATCATGGTCTAATGAGTTATAAGTTTAATGTTAGTGTATGTGTTTTAAGGTAATGATAGTTTTAATGAAAGGTTAAATGTTGGTGCTAATGGTTATGGAACTGTAAGGTGATGGTTGTTTTTGCAGAGTTAAGGGGATAAAAATATGATATGTTTATTATTTCATGGCAATGTTATAGAAATTTTATTTGTTATTTGTCAACATATCTGGTGTAATGTCCGTGAGTTGGGTACAATAAATTATTTGAGTTAGCAGATGAGGGTGTTGTTCATTATTATTTAATGTGGTACTTGGTTGGTAAACATTCCGTGTGTTTGGTCTGCTTGTCGGGTGAGATGTAGACCCCTCCATGTGCCTCAAAACAGTTGCCAGCCCTGAGACCTTAAATGGTTTAAATCGATGGTAACCTGGGCTTGAGCGTTGCTTAAGTGTCTAGGAGGTCCTAACCATTGCAGGGTAGGATGGGCGGGTAGTCAGTCTTACTTATTGTCGTTGATCATCGTAAATGCATGTTGTTACTGTGGTACGTCGTGTTTCATCTTGCTGTGCTCATCGTTCTTGCATTTTTTCGTCGTCGGGTTACTAGTTTCTGCCTGAGCAGTCGGCTAGGAGCCTATCTGACCTTCTCTCTCTCTGGAGAAGAGGACTAAGATTAAACACCCTACTTTCGTGTGCAAAAATAGTAAAATCTATTGTTATGGATTCTTCCTTATGTTTATGGTCATTTAATTCTTGCAGTTACTTGTTGTGCGCTTTATGTCTTCTTGTTGTGATCTTCATGGTTGCGTCTTGTTAGTCATCGGGTGGAAACATAGAGTCAAGTGTGTTTGTTATTTTTTACACGCACGCACACACTTTAAAAAAGAAAAAAAAAAAATTGCACTTGTTATCAGANTGTTTGTTATTTTTTACACGCACGCACACACTTTAAAAAAGAAAAAAAAAAATTGCACTTGTTATCAGAGTTGTGGTCGTAACGAGGAGGGTCGTTACATATGGTATCAGAGCCGGTTCGACCCGCGACTTGGGATTCGCTACGACTTTTGTGGACAAGTTATGATTCGATTATACTATTGTTGATTGAGTTGATTTTGTCCGTAAAGGTAATCATGGTTAGAGGACGCCACAGAGGTAGACGACGGGGTGCTAGTGGAGGAGGCATGACGCCTCCAGTAGCATCCACGCCTGAGGGGTCTAACCCCCGGGGAGGCGAGCAGGTTCTTGGACAGGAGTAGATAGTGGTTGGCAATGTTATTGGGATGATGAGATCCTTTCAGCACATGTCTGAGGCTCTGATCAGCCGATTGGATAGAGACGAGGCCAGGGCACCGACACCCGCTGAGGTTCCACTGCACGCATCGACCGTTACAGGTAGCATTCACCATGAACTCGAGAAGGTAAAATTTCCTGAGTTCTTTGGTACCACGGACGGTGCAACCACCGAGGCATGGTTGGAGAATATGGCGATGTGCTTCTCACTTCACGATTATACCTCCAACATGAAGGTCCACATGGCGGTCTTTCAATTGAAGGGGAGTTCTCTTATATGGTGGAAGACGCTCCTTCCACAGCTGATCATGGCCGTGGAAGACGTTACATGGGAACTGCTCAAGGAACGGTTCCGAGAGAGGTACCTTTCAAAGGAGTTCATCGAGCATCAGCTCAATGAGTTCAACGCATTACGATAGGGAGGTCGTACAGTGCCCGAGTACAAGGCACGTTTTATGGAGCTGCTCTGGTATGCTCCGCACCTTAACACTGAGAAGCTCAAGGTCAACTAGTTCGTGTTTGGCCTTAACGACAGCCTGCATGAAAAGGTTAGGATCTTGATGCCTCAAACCTTGCACAACACTATCCAAAAGGCCCTCATAGTAGAGGAGGAGCTTATCAGTGGGGGTCAGACCAGGACTCCAGAGAGACCCGTAGGGCAGGGTTCATCTGGCACGCCACAGCATCATACACCAGCGAGGCATATGCTGGGATATCGTGGCTTCTAGAGAGGACCCACTTCCACTACACCCCGACGACCACCGCCTTAGCAGTGGGCACCATATCGTGGACCACAGCACTAGTAGCAGCGTCGCCCGCCGCAGCAGCAGTTTAGGCCTATTCAACAGAACAGACCTGGATTCTAGGTTGGTGGGCCGTCATCTTCTACTTCGGGTACCAAGGCTACTGGGCCGAAGAACGGGTGTTGGACATGTGGGGAGCCAAACTACCAGCGCGACTGTCCTGTGGAGAGGACCAGAGCATCCGGATCAGCCGGACCCACTACAGTGGGAGATATGGGCAAGGCCCATCAGATTCATGCAGCGGTGAATAACCGCCAGGCAGAGAACCATCGACTGTTCTCGAGACAACAGGTACTGTCGTTGACCAGACCCTTAGTATTTTGATAGACCCAGGTGCTACTAAGAGTTTCATTTCTGGTGCAATGCTAAAAAGGATTAAGGTTAAGGCAGTCGAACAGGATGAGTTTAGCTTCATAGAGATGGCTTCAGGAGCCAAACAGAAGGTTGGAGGAAGGGTTATGAGCTGTGCCCTTAACCTTGGAGAGTTTTTCATGAGGGTCAACTTTTACGTCACGATCTTAGGATCTTATGTCGTCGTGATTGGTATGGATTGGTTGGAAACGCATGAGGCGATACTCAACTGTAAGATGAAACAGTTGAGCTTGGTTGATGATGAAGGACAGAGAAGTGTGATTGTAGGATGGAACCAGGGAGTATCCCTGAGGTTCATCTCTTCCTTACAGCTATGGGAAAGTATGCGCAAGGGGTGCAAGATTTATGCGATCCTTGCGCTAAATGAAAAGGGAGTAGTGGAAGGTCTAGAACACCTTCCAGTGGTGAAGGATTTTGCGGATGTATTTCCAGAGGAGTTATCTGGGATGCCACCGGAGAGAGATATGAAGGTTACTATAGACTTGAAACCAGGGATCGAACCGATAGAAAGAACGCCTTATCGGATATCGACCTCGGATTTGCAGGAGTTGAAAATGCAACTGAAGGAGTTGTTGGACCTAGGACTGATACGCCCTAGTGTGTAACTGTGGGGTGCACCAGTTATTTTCATACGAAAGAAGGACAGATCGTGGAGGCTTTGCATTGAATACCGTCAACTAAACAAGGCTACGATCAATAATCATTATCCCTTACCTAGAATTGATGATCTGTTCGATCAAATGAAGGGTGCGACGGTTTTCTCTAAGATCGATTTGTGATCAAGGTATCACCAGTTACAAATCAAGGAGGATGACATCCCTAAGACTCCCTTTAAGATGAGATTTGGACATTATGAGTTTATTGTTTTACAGTTTGGACTGACAAATGCCCTAGGGGTATTCATGAGTTTGATGAACAGGGTGTTCCACAAGTACTTGGACAAGTTCGTCCAAGTATTCATTGACGATATCTTTATCTACTCTCGGACGACGGAGGAGCATGACGAGCACTTGTGCTGGGTACTACAGTGTCTACGAGAGCACAAATTGTAAGGGAAGTTGTCCAAATGCTCTTTTTATCAATCGAGGATTCACTACTTAGGGCATGTCATCTCCGGTGAAGGTATCACTGTGGATCTAGCCAAGGTTGAGGCTATTATGGAATGGCCTGCGCCGACGAACGTCACAGAAGTGCGTAGTTTTATGGGTTTAGCAGGATACTATCAATGGTTTGTCGAGGGATTTTCAAATATAGCAAATCCAATCACGGAATTACAGAAGAAAAACAAGAAGTTTGTTTGGACCGAGAAATGCGCAGAATAATTTCGGAGGCTTAAGGAGTTGTTGACGATAGCGCTGATACTAAAGGTCCCTGACATGGACATGGACTTCTTGGTATGCACTGACGCATCCAACGAAGGTTTAGGCAGAGTCTTGATGCAAGACGAATGAGCGATTGCTTACATTTTGAGGAAGCTGAGAAGGCATGAGGAGAACTACACGACGCACTATTTAGAGTTATTAGCCATCGTGTATGCCTTGAAGGTTTGGAGAAACTATCTTGTTGGATGAAAATTTGAATTAAAGACTGATCATTGTGGACTACAACACTTTTTTACGCAAAGCGACCTGAACACGTGACAACGACGTTGATAGGAATTGCTTAACGAGTACGACTTCGAGATTACTTACATAAAGGGAATAGTGAATCGAGTGGTTGATGCTTTGAGTCAGAGACCATGCATATTTTCGGTGTTGCCTCTTCAGATGAATCTACATGAGAAGATTCTCACTTTATAGCGTGATGATGACTGGTACAAAGAATTCGAGGATTTTATCGGACAAAACACAATGATGGTACCCCGATATGAGGGATTTTCTTTTGATAGCGATGGGTTATTGAGGTTTAGAGGTCATATTTACGTACCGCCAAATGACGAGTTGAGGATGTTGATCCTGAGCGAGGCTCATAGAGCAGTTTACATGGCTCACCTGGGAGTCACAAAGATGAGAGAAGACCTTAAACCCTTGTTCTTCTAGAAGGGAATGAAGGCTGACATAGTCAACTATGTGGCCATATGTATAGAGTGTCAGCAGGTAAAGGTTGAACATACACACTCGACAGGATTACTTCAACCACATGCCATTCTGGAATCGAAATGGGAAGTTATTTCGATGGATTTTATTGTTGGATTACCACTGATGGTAAGGAGACACGACTCAATTTTTGTAGTAGTAGACACTCTGATGAAGATTGCTCACTTTATCCGTGTGCGTATGACGTATTAGGCACCTGAAATAGCGAGAGTATTCATCAGTGAGATTGTGAGGCTGCATGGTGTGCCTAAAAATATTATATCCGATCGAGGATCGGTGTTTACTGGATGATTCTGGACGAGTTTCCAGGAGGCCTTGGGAACCCAACTTAATTTTAGTACTGCATATCACCCAGAGACTGATAGACAGACAGAACGAACAAACCAACCCTTGGAAGACATGTTGCACATGTACGTGATGGTCCAACAAAAGCATTGGGAGGAGTTCTTGCCTCTAGTAGAGTTCACTTACAACAACAGTTACCAGAGCACCATTAAGATGGCACCTTTCGAGCTTCTTTATGGGCAACCATGTCAGACGCCCTTGAGTTGGGATCATCTTGAGGATAGGGTCTTGGTGGGACTAGAAGTGATCCAAGAAATGGAAGACCAAATGTAAACCATAAGAAAAAGAATAAAAGAAGAGGTCGGCGATCGAGTCTTCTTGTGGGTTAAACCACATAAGAGTTCGATCAAATTTGGAAAGGGAGCTAAAATCTCTCCAAGGTTCGTGGGACCTTTCGATATTGTGGAGAGAAAGGGGCTCGCGGCCTATCGACTAGCCTTGCCTGATTCTTTGGGGCGTATGCACGATTTTTTTCATGTATCTATTTTGAGACATTATATTAGTGATCCTACACACGTGATTGACATGAGTTCCTCGCAGGTATCGGATGAGGGAGTGCTCATGGCTGAGCCGGTCTGCATCTTTGATCATCGTATTCGACAGTTACGACGTTGAACGGTAGATCAGGTCAAGTTCTAGTGGGACAGTTATAGTTCGCACTCGACAACCTGGGAGGATGCATATGAGATGCGCCAGCAGTTTCGATTTTTGTTTGATAGATAGACTTATGATACCGTGATACTTTTATTTCGTCATTTATATTGAGAAACTTCGGGACGAAGTTTAGACCAAGAGGGGGTGTATGTAACATCCTACTCTGGCGCACTGAGAAAACTTATTATTTGAGGACACTTGCTCGCAAGTGATCTGGACTTTTCTAATGTTAAAACATTTATACTTGATTATGATGCGTTATGATAGACAACATGATGTTTTACTATTTGATGTAGACAGGTGCTATTTGACTCAGTTGTATTGAGTGTGCAGGGTTTTGGACCTTGAGGATGCAGAGGCATCGGTGGAACCCTTTGGACTCCGGATTGAGTCAGGGAGTGTGATATTTGGGTTGATTTAATTACTGTGATATTTCATTGATTTGATGATTTAATGTTGACATGTTCTAACATGATTATCGATGATGCAGGCTGACGATAGCTTGCTGACCAGACTCACATATGGAGTAAAGGGGCCACACATGATTTCCAGAGAGGTTGAGGGAGAGGAGTGGATAGCAGCCCTACCACTGCCTACTAGCACTCCCGCTGTGGCTCGAACTGTAGGTTAACGATTACCTAGTTCGAGAGGATCCATGATGTCGTGAGGGCAGACTGCGACAATCGCTCACGATGATTCTAAGGGGGGCACAATAAGGCAGGGGCCTTATTCCTTAGAGCCCTTATTCTCCCACAAGTTCACCTGGCAGAGTGTTGACTCCAGGGGTTATATATGTCTACGAATCATTCCAGTTGGCAAGTGACACCCTTGGAGCACCTGGTGCATCCTGAAGGGCATGTCGCACAAAATACACACAAGAAGCGAGTGGCACCCTTGGAGCACATGGTGCATCCTGAAGGGAACGTCGCGTAAAGGAAACGAACGGGACGAGTGGCACCCTTGAAGCACGTGGTGCATCCTGAAGGGCACGTCGCATTGATGTGGATGAAGGAAACCAACCTAAATAGCCCTAAGATAATAACGCCTTAAGAAATCCTTAAACAACTCCCCTAACCCAGTGTCGCCCAGTTCAGAATCTAAGTACTGAATCTAAAAATTTTAGGGTAAAATTTTAGTCTAACCTTAAGAACAGACCCTGGAATAAAGATAACAATTTAAATAAGAACCCACCTAAGAAATAGTTAGGTCTTCATAAAATTCTTGGGGTAAATAAAGAGAGTAAGGATTTAATTAAACTAAGGGATTTGAAAAATTTGCAAAGAGGAAATTAATTCCTAACTTGTGAAAGAACAAAAGATATTAAATAAATAATAATTGAAAAGATTAATTGCACATTTACCTTTTTGGTTTTAAAAAAAAGGGGAGGGATTAATAAAATAGGGAAACTAAGTAATAAAGAAACATAGACAATTCATAAGTAATAAAACTATTTAACGTGTGGGAGTTTAAAAAGTTTTGAATTTAAAAAGATAAAATGAAAGGATTAATTAGCGCATTCACCTTTTTGGTTTAAAAAAAAAGAGGAAAGGGAATAATAAAAATAGGGAAATGAGGCTTTTAATAAATTTAAAGAAAATGATTTTGGGAGAAACGTGGGGGATGAGTGACACTTGTAAGACAGAGAATTTTTAGAGGGTTTTCAAAAAAAAAACTTAAATTGAATGTGATTAGGGCAAGGGAGGGGCTCAAAACTCTATAAAAGAAAGGGGGATGAGGGAAAAAGGGGATGGGCTGTTAGGTATCGTTATGCATATGAATTTGGACTGGACTGATTGCTTGTGAGGAGTTGGGATTTTCCCAGCTGGGATTAGAGTGGTAGCTCAGCCTTGGAGGCGAGCTGGGAAGCTAGGTATACTATCTGGACTGTGTGTAGCCCCTTTGCAGCTCGGGGGGCTAAGGGGGAAGCAGATTACCCGTAGAATTTGGATGGGAGGTACCGGTGTAGTCTCTATGATCGGCGAGCAGGAGCAGTGTAGAGCAGGAGTGGCACAGAGCATAGGAGTCATTTGCGGTGAGCGATAAGGAAATGGTATGATTTGTATGGTATTAGATTGGAATGCTTTATGGTTTGTTGGGATCAGTTTATCGGGGTAATTAGATTGTTGGGCTGTTTTTATTTATATGCTCAACCATATCCATTATGATTGTTGTAACCGTAGTGTTTAATTTAATTTATCACGCGATACAGTCTTACTGCCACAATCCTGTACAGATTTATATGCTATGGGTTTCTTGGGGAATAAATTTACAACTAATAGCTACTAAAGAACCCCCGAAAATGAATTTGTTGCTGATGTAAATGATGTGTATGTTTTACGGATGTTAAATGCTACTGCAATTAAATTTTTCTCCCTCTGTTTTATAGATAAAAGAAAAATGAAAACGTGATTTTTCTCTGCCCCTTTCCTGAGTCAAACCATGCTTGTTGTGTAAATTATTCCTCGAGCGTAACTATCTGTGCGTTTTGCTGTAGAATTTCTCTGCATCTTGTGTGGATCTTACTGCGTTTCTTTTGTATAATTTCTCTACGTGTTGTGTTACATTCCGCTGGGAATGCCCACGATTTCCCATCCTCAATCTCTGTCGTTTTTCTCGTGTGGGTCTTTCTTTTCCTTTGCTAAGTTCATAACCCTGTGTGTTTATTTATTTACTTTCTTTCGTCTCCACGATTGTTGTAAACTGGTGTTTTCACTCCTGGATTTTCGTCAGCAAGTTCGTTCCTTACTGATTTTTTATTTTTCCTATCCTGGCCGTGTTATTTTATGCATGAATGAAGTGGGGTCGCGTAGGGTTGACTCTTATCTGTACACACTGTTCCTGTAGCTCTTTTTCGTTTGGATTCCACCTAACCTGTGATTCCTTGGGGTTGCAAAAGACTCTCGATCCCCACCTGTGGATTCTGGAGGTCGTTGAGTGCATGACCAAATCCCTTACTTGCACGCTCCAGGATCCCCCCTTGATTTCTTGAACCGTATCAAGGAGAAATTTAGGGGAGGAGTTAATGCAACATTTCTGGAAACCACGACTTTTTAGCCTGAACCCACTACACCTGGACGGTTGATTAACCCTCTTTTCTACCAAGTTGTTTTTTTTTTTAAATCCGTGCGTGCATGAAGTTAGCTGCAATTTCATGATCTACTCTTATTGTTATTACTGAATGTTGGGCATGGCCTGATTAATTTTCCATACATTCGGGGATTATTAATTTTTTCTATTATTAGTTAAACTAGATTCATTTTATCTCCTGATTCATTATAAACCCCTTTGTCAATTCTTCAAAATTATAATGAATCTATACTACTGATTATTGATTTATATATCAATTAGATTTTTCGGATTGAAATTAGATCTACTTACTAAAAACACCCTTCCTACCGCATCAATTTGAATATAAAGGATCATGTATCTAATGTACCTAGATGATTAAATAGTTGGATAATTGCGACATCAATGGTCACATTAATTTATTATTGCATTAATCGTCATTAACTTGAACCACGTTCGTTATCATTACCAAGTTATTGTAATTCCAATTTGTAATGGTGAGGACGTTTATGGTAAGGAATGTTGCAGCTTTATTGTTATTGAGATTAAACAAATTACTGGCGACTGTAATTCATTGCAAGATTTTTGTGACGAAAAATATAAGCTGGTTATAAAGTATGGTTTTTATTATTTTATGATGATAAATATTTGCGCAAGACTAAGGAAAGTCAGTGTTAACACCAGAAACTTTACCCTTATCCCCCAACAAATGATCTTAATTTCATATAAGTTGTTAATTTCCTTTACATCTTGCCTTAGATTCTGCCTTGATGCCCTATGCACCATTCCTTAGTTTAGATTATTTCCTACTTAAACAGATATTGGAGTAGTTCCTAGGCACTAGGCACTATCAACTATGCACCATGCTTAACCAGTTAAATTATGAAAATGATGTTAATATTATTATTGTATTCGGGTAATGATCCATGAAAGGAATACTGTAGTAGTGAGGAGTAATTTAAGAAGTTAACAATGATGCTCTAATTCCACTGCCTTAATGTGGATAGCTCGTCAATCGCGATGTTGATGGTTGCAGTAATGTCATGCTTATCGTGGTACTTGCAGTGTTAATTGTCATTGTCTTGAATGTGATTGTTATTATTGCAAGGTGATTGATTTTAAATGTTATTGTTAATGATACTTTATGCATTTAGATCAATCATACATTTCGATGGCAATGTTAATGTTACTTTATTGATTTCTACATTTAGATCATCTAGTTAATGTTTATGTTACCTTAGTGCCGACGATAAAAGATGTTGAAGTTGCGTTAATCATGGAGTTATGAACATCGCGTTGTTGAGACAATTATTGGTTCGGAATCATGGTCTAATGAGTTATAAGTTTAATGTTAGTGTATGTGTTTTAAGGTAACGATAGTGTAATGAAAGGTTAAATGATGGTGCTAATGGTTATGGAACTATAAGGTGATGGTTTTTTTTGCAAAGTTAAGGGGATAAAAATATGATATGTTTATTATTTCATGGCAACGTTATAGAAATTTTATTTGTTATTTGTCAACATATCTGGTGTAATGTTCGTGAGTTGGGTACAATAAATTATTTGAGTTAGCAGATGAGGGTGTTGTTCATTATTATTTAATGTGGTACTTGGTTGGTAAACATTCTGTGTGCTTGGTTTGCTTGTCAGGCGGGATGTCAACCCCTCCATGTTCCTCAGAACAGTCGCCAACCCTGAGACCTTAAATGGTTAAAATTGATGGTAACCTGGGCTTGAGCATTGCTTAAGTGTCTTGGAGGTCCTAACCATTGCAGGGTAGGACGGGTGGGTAGTTAGTATTACTTATTGTCATTGATCATCATAAACGCATGTTGTTACTGTGGTACATTGTGTGTCGTCTTGCTATGTTTGTTGTGCTTGCATTTGTTCGTCGTTGGTTTACTAGTTTCTGCCTGAGCAGTCGGCCAGGAGCCTATTTGACCTTCTCTCTCTGGAGCAGAGGACTAGGATTAAACGCCCTGCTTTCCTGTGCAGAAATAGTAAAATTTGCTGTTATGGATTCTTCCTTATGTTTATGGTCATTTAATGCTTACAATTACTTGTTGTGTGCCTTATGTCTTCTTGTTATGATCTTTGTGGTTGCGTCTTGTTAGTCGTCGGGTGGAGACGTAGAGTCAAGTGTGTCTGTTCCTTTTTACATGCGTGCACACACTTTAAAAAAGAAAAAAAAGAAAAATTGCGCCTGTTATACGAGTTGTGGTAATAACGAGGAGGGTCGTTACAATGACCTATTTCTTAACATTCAACAAATTTATGCTTGTAATTGGGTATGGCACATATGATTTTTACATAATTATACAATTCTTGATTTGGATGAAAATTTTATGCCGAACTTTGAAATGCAACTCCTGCTGAACAAGACCATGAAGTTGGCTGCCTAATTAAGTCTATATCATAAATTATTTTAATATCATAATTGGCCAATGGAAAAAGACTTTGACTACGAAGATCATCCAACACATCAACTATTGGATCCTATCAAAACTGGGATGATGGATGTGTTGGTTCCAATGGCACTTCATAATTTTCTATGTGCTTATCATTTAGGACATGATCAATATTATTCTTTAAAAACTGAAATTAATTAAAGCTTAATGGTACAAAATTATTTTGGATTAACTGATATTTTGTTTCGGGCTTTAATATTTCATCTGGAATTTGAAAATCATTGTAGCTCAAGGGTTGCAGCCCTAGATCTAGAATAACTTCCATGTCATCAATGAGATCCTCAACAAATTGATCAAAAAATTCTACATCCCTACTATTAACAACTTTCTTATAGTTTTCTCTCGGAAACTAAAATGAAGAGAAACATAAGGGCAAAGACTTTCCACTTACTCTGATATTTTTTGCATTTTCCTCGTTGTTGTCATAATTAATATGCAGAAGCTATTGGTCATATTTGAACTATAATTGAGCTTCCTTCTCCCAAGATCATGTCATTGGTTTCTTTGAAAAGTTAACATCTATTTCAACCACATAATCATCATCATATTGATCATACTTTCGTATATTATCTAGGTAATAAAGGTCATCAATCATACAAATCGTATCAGGTGATGTCTCTTCTAGGAGCTAATTTGGAGTTTCATCTATATCCATGTTGTGAATTGAATACATAAAATAATCTTTTTCTTATCTAAGACACCAACGGTAAGCTTCAAAATTCTTGGGAATAGTGACCCTTTATTTATTTGTAATCAATGGAACATGATGCTTTTGGACAACAAGTTCATTTCTCATGATAACTTTCTACATCATTTCTTTCATTGTGCTGGTCAAAATGTCTAGTTTTACTTCTGAAGATTTCATCTTCTCCTTTGATATTTTCTTCCTTTCTTCTACCTTGATATTTGACATTTTGATCAGCAAATTAGCTTCCACACTAATTGCACTTTCCTGAAATGACATCTCTAAATAAAAGGAATATGGGTAGAGTAAGAGATCTAAACTAGGAGTAAGTTTTATATCAGCACACATTGAATTGTAAAATTCATTGAATCTAGTTGAAAAGTGTTGCACTATTTCTCCTAGCTATCTTTCCAAATGATAACATTCTTCTAAAATGAGAAACATGTTTCTTGTGATATCCCATTTACCAAGGAATACTTCTACAAACTGATGAAAATTTAATATGCTTGCAGATGACAAAATTTTGAACCATTCCTTATCTCTATCTTGGAAAGATAGAGAAAACATTATGATGCATACATCATTTTCCTCAACCTCAAAAAGATCAATAAAACTCTCAAAACCTTGAATGTGTTTCTCAGCAATGATGTTTCCATATTCTCCATCAAATATGGGAAAATATTTGTGATAATTTGTAGGGAAATCATGGAGTATAGGAGGTAATACAAGGGGATTGTATCTATCTAGAATATTTATAGGTGTAGGAATATATATAGGGACTGTAAAATTAGGCTTGATCTCTTGAAGATCATCAGGTTCAATTTGATCAACATAAGTTTTAGCAATATGGTCTTGGTTGGGATCATAAAAAGAGAAGATATATAATTAAAAATAAAATCTATTATGTCTTGGATAAAATTCCAACTTGCATACCTGATCTTTTCAGATTGTCCTGTCATGTTTTAGGTTCTTCCTCGAGTGGAGACTTTGAAACTGTTTGGATTTTATTGGAGTCACCATGTGGATGATTCGACCTTCTTGTGTCTGATCACTATCCACCATCAGTAATCAGATGAGGAACTTGATATGATTTTTTGAGGAAATTACCTAGTATGGTTTTGACTATGTTATCCCTTTGTAATTTCTCAAGCCAAGGAAGAAATTGATAGAGGTAACCACAAACCACTTCGGAGTCCAAGATCTACCCCCCCCTAGACCCAAAAAGGGCTCTATCTATTAGTTTTATCCTTGTTTTAAATAAGATATTAGGCTAGCTATATAGTTGAGGGTTTTGATTTAAATAATTGGGTAGGAATGAAGAATAAGAACCATGGGCTATGGATTCACAACAAAAAATTAATCAAAACTAGTTTCTGTCATGTTAATCTAGAGAGAAAGGTAGTGAAAATATTAGATCTCATATTTTTAAATGAAAGGAGGAATAGGAGATAGGAAACAAAAAAAATAGCATATGGAGAGAAATTAATAAGTCTCCACCTCTATCTCAAAAGAAAACATAGAAATTATCAACAGCCAGAATATAGTATCTAATTCAACAAATTCTATTATTTTGATTCATGGAGACAATTGAGACAAAAATGTGATTGTGAAGACAAGAAAGAAAATTACATAATAAAATACATCACCAGGGTATTTGACATAATAATCCCACGATTATATTATTTGGAATACAATAATACACTCACTGTGAATTACGTTACAATGATGATCTTCTCCTTCCGAAATTTCACACTAACCAACCATTTTCACATTTAAATTATAAAAATATATAGAAAAAATTATCACCTAGGATCAGGAGGTCGAATTCAACAACTTGAAAAAAAATAGAAACAATTTCCTCAATGTTTTGAACTCTCTGCCATGAAAAAAGGGTCTGACTGTTGAAAATAGGGGTTAAGTCAGACGCTTGTATCTCCCAAAATATGACAGATATGAGAAAACTGAAAGAGATTATTTTATAAGAGCCCGTTTTGATTAAAAAAATCTCTAAGTTTTTCCAAATTCATATCCATTCTTACAAAACATATGTGGAAAAAAGATGACAAGAACAGGAAATACAAAAGGACTCAACAATAGTTCTTAGAGATGGTTTCAATTCTCCCAATTCCTAATACCTATGAAAAACCTGAGAGAGGTTACTAAACTTCATCCCATTTCGGAGAAAAACCACTCTTGGTTTTTCAAAATAATCCCTGGTTTTCTCAGACTCCACCTTGGAAGAGGACTGGTCAAAATCTTGCCAAAAGCAGTTTTTTTGGGAAAGGTGGTATTCCAAAGGGGGCTAGGTGGTAAATGGTAGTTACAGGGGGGGTGTCCAGAAATATG
>JZKD02S1979156.1:167254-181055 GCA_000966675.3 Picea glauca
TACTATAATAGGGAAGTCTATACTAAATATATTTTGATGGATTACTCTACGATCAAATATGTAAGATGCTGTTTTTATGGGATAGGTTTTAGAAGGTATTTTTTTGGGATACTTACGGCACCTGATGATTATAATTTGTATTCTTCTTGAATAAGAATCACGTTTTTTTTCTTGAAAAAAAAATAAAATATATAATATAATAATAATTCCTCATAAATATATAAAAAAGTAATGAATGGTTATGAATACTATTTAAATAAATTATAATAAAGACTCTAGATGGTTGGCAAGTTTTAAAATTTATACGTTAGACAAAAATCTTCCCATCATCCTCTCCTCGAAATGTGCAAAGTGTTACGGAATTTGATGTGTGCCATTTTTCAGTATAAGATGCGTGAATGTGGATCATTTACTCGTTTTACGTTTTTCCAATTTTCAAATTAATGTTGTGATGTTTCCTCCTAAATTAATGTTGTGATGTTTCCTCCTAAACAGAGTGTAGGACATTTTTTATTAGTGATTTTGAAGGATAAATAGTAATAAGTGAACCAATTTGATTACTGATATTATAATTTTTAATCGATAAAATTGTTATTATTATTGCAAAAATATATTATTTTTAATTAATACAATCATATTTCTCTTAAATTTAAAAATATGTAATAGATGGTTATGAATACTTTTAAAATAAATTGTAATGAAGACTCTAAATGGTTGAACAATATTTAAAATTGAGAGGGTAAAATTTACTCACATTTCTCTCTTTAAAATAAATTTGACTCTAGGATATTAATAGTCGAAGTTAGGGAGTCATCATGAGGGGCCTTTTAAAAATTTTGTGTTCCTTGTATCAATTAGGTTAGCCTCTTTTTCAAATTGGTCTCATTGGATAAATCTCATGGTCACAAACTTTGAATAGTTCATCTTGGGTTGAAATACTACAATGCTTGGGATAGTTCAACTAAACTCCTTCGACAAAGCCTTGAGCATCTTCCTTTGTGTGAGTATTATTATGCCATCCATGTGACTTTAAGAAACCGAATGAAATGTTGACGAGAAGGGGCTAACCCCTCCTCTAAACTATGTGGGGCACTCAATGGTCTAACTAATTTGTGTATTCTAGTTCACTCATTCTATTTTAGGAAGAATATTTGCGAAATAAAAGGTGTGATCATGATCGGGAGGACGTTCATAATATAATGGTGTCCTTGGTTTTGATTAACCAAATTAAAATTTAAAAATAAAACATGGTTAAAACCTTTCATCAATCCACTCAACATATTGGTAAACCTTTATTTTTCATCGAGATACATATTTTTGCATAGTTGTAGGATCCTATTGAAGGGCTGGAATAGATTTTTCAATCCCCAAATTTTATACTCATCCTTATTTTTTCTTACCTAAATGGCTTTCCAAGCTATTCCACACAATTTTGAGCAATTATAGGCTTGTTTTCATGTATTACAAGGGATGAAAAAAATTATATTCTTAAATTATGGCCATATTAAATGGAACATGTATGTATCTTTTATCATCCATTTTGGCTCTTAATTATAGTATTTTAGCATAAACCAATCATTGGATAAGCTTTTTGGACCTTTGTTTATCTTAGGAGAAAATTTAAATCATTTTTCCAAGGTCATAAGGGAATGAAAAACTTAGTATTCGCTTATATTAGTTTGTTGGTCCAAAAATAAATGAATTGTTTTTCTCACCCCTTGTCCACAAATACCACTCCCATGCCTTTTTGTCCTCCAGAGATCTGAGGCGAGACAATACCCAAGCTAGGTGGTCCTAAGAGGGATTGTACACAAGTCCCTCACGTCTCTTTATTCCCCTTTCATCACCTTATACATCAAGACCATATAAAGTGTGAGTAACCTTTTAGTTGTGCCCAGATACCAAAGAGGATGTAATTAACTTGACTATTGGATAGGTGGGATCCATCTCAACAAATGGAGTTTTCTTATAACATGTCAATTTTATAAAAAATCCACATGGGTTGCCTTAAAATCTCTTTTCGTTTATTGTATTGCAAAATTTTACTAAGAATCAAGCTCAAAGTCTTTTCATGCATAAACATAAGACAATGTCATCAACCAATTCAAATTCTTTGGTGGGTGTTATACAATAGTTTCCTTGATAATTTTGTTGCAATAGGGAGCCATAAATACCATTGAGATTCCTTTTTCATACCTTTTCGATATCTAATTGATGCAAACCCCCTATCCCTCCTAAGGGTTGGGCGACCTCCCGGTCAGGATCTTCTGATTTTGGAGCTGAAATGGCTCTTCTAGTTCCAAACTGGAACCCTTCAGACAATTACACAGGTCCCTTATGAATGCTCAGTTGGATTTTTTGGGCACCAAGCGTGCACTCCCACAATGCGCGACCAAGGGCTGTGACCAAGTGCCAAGACAAAAAGGCTCTTATCGGGGCCCAGGACTTCCCGAGTCAAGTGTCCCGTCCTCTGGTCTCTCGAACCTCCAGTAGCTGAAATGTCGAAAAGGTCTGGCGCTTGCTCCTTTGGGATTTTGCGTTTCGTGAAATATGGATGCAAAGGATATCCTTGCACCTTAGGGTCTCTGGTCATCGAAAATCCAAAATACCTAGTGCCTATTCTTTTGGGATTTCATGTTTCACAAAATCAGGATGCGTGAGATATCCTTGCTCCTTAGAAACTACGATCACCGAAAAGATGAAATGCTTAGCACCTCTCAATTTCGAGATTTCGTGTTTCAAAAAATCAAGATACAAAGAGCATCCCTACTCCTTGGATTCTCTGGTCACCAAAAAGACGAAATGACCTAGTGCCTATTCCTTTTCAGGATTTCGCATTTGGCAAAATCGGGATACAATGAGTGTCCCTGCTCCTTGGAGTTTCTGGTCACCGAAAAGATGAAATGACCCGGTGCCTATTCCTTTTTGGGATTTCATGTTTCATGAAATCAAGATGCAAGGGGATGTCTCTACTCCTTGGAGTCCCCGGTTGGCGAAAATTCGAAATGCCGAAATTCCCCGGTGCCTAATTGATGGCTCACGACAATCCCTATGATCGACGGTCCCGATCGATTTCCGATTTAGTGATTTCACAATTCAAGATCTTGAAAGACAAGATCCCCTGTCTTTTCAACTCACGGTCCCTGAAATCCCGAAATGAATGTCGAGAAACTCTCGTCGCTAACCTCCTCACAACTCCACCTGATCCAACGACCTGCGGGGTTTCAGTGTTCCTCCTCGAGGATTCTCCACCATCCATTCAGATCTCTGAATTATCCTCCTGGATCTATGTAGGGTTAAAGCCTGAACTCCTCCCTTCAATTGGATGGTCTGCGGGCATTTCCACCGCGATCCAATGCTCGACAGTGTTCTTCCTTCTGAGCTTTTACTCGATTTTGACTTAGAATATTTCTAAGTCTGTGAAGACTCAGTCTTCGCTCCTTCCAGGGAATCGGTTCCTGGATCCCGATAACACTTTCCAAGGTGTTATTCCTCCTGATCTTTGTCTGGTTCAAACCTCGACTCCCATGCACTCTTTGTGTCTGAGGGAGTTTGATAGCTCAGATCCATGACATTTTCTCTCTCTGGCTAGATGCACACCTTGCAGATCTCCTAATAAAGAGAAAAAAATTCCACAACATTTCTCTCTGGCTCGATGCACACCTTGCAGAGCTACTAATGAAGAGAAACAATTGAAACTAGGAACAACTCACAGTTCCATTCACTTGTTTACAAAACAAAAAATAATAGGAAAATACACATAGCCCAAGCACAACACATTTGGATCAATTTTCCATTCTTTTCTATTCATAAGTGCCCACTGGCTACTAAATATATACAAAATACAGTAGCTCCAAAAACTGAGATCTTCTACTCACTCACAGTTCTCTTATAGATGACTTCTTTGTATTACAACTCTCTCCTCTCTTCCCTCTCTTCCCTCTGTGGCTAACTGGGCTTACAAAATTTTACATAACTAAAAATGTTACTAGGGTTTTCCCTGCTACTCACCTACTGTAAACCTTATCCTACACTATCTTAGTCTAGTCGTATTCCAAAGCCGATGTGGAAACTTCTGCTCTATTTACAATTTCAAAAACTTGCTTCAAAGGGAAAAACCTGACACCAGTTCAAGCGTGCCTTCGAAGGTGAATTTCGATGTTGTGTGGAGGCGGATCCTGAAATCGTTTGTGACTACTCACATTGAAGTTCTGAAGGAACTCTCACGTGTTAGGTGGTCCCACCTCTGGGCACTTGCCAACGATGATCTTGCATCAGACTCCCCTTTACAAAAATTCATGGACACATGTCCAGGACCTCCTCTACTGACTTTCCCTACTTCTGGATAGCATCTTTGTTTTCCCAACTGGAATATTTTATTGGGCATCCCTTCAATTTGACCAGATACTCAAAATAAGTCTTCCTCCTGGTCTTCTTGCCAATCCTCTGATCTAGAATCTTCTTCATGTGTAGCTTCTTTGCCACAAGCATCTGCTTCTCACACTGAATCTTTCCTTGATCTTTTGATCCTTTTGTGTCATCTTTCCTGTAAGGATACATGTATAAAACATTGAATATGGGTGAAATGCCCACACCATCTGGCAGCTCTATTTCATAGGCGTTTGCATCAAAATTCCTCAAGATCTTACAGGGTCCTATCTTTTTCATCTTCAACTTGTTATATGTCCCCCTAGGGAACCTTTCCTTTCTGATATGCCAAAACATGATCTCCCCCTTCAAATTGATGTTCCCTGCGATGATGATTATCTCTTTGCTTGTATTTCTGGTGAGAACTCTGTAATTGTTCTTTGATCCGACTATGGAGTCTCTGCATCTTAGCAGCAAAATCCTTTGCTCCCACGCTTTTGATCTCTCCCTGTTCCAAGGCTCTTAACTCAGACACTCCCTTGGGTTGCATTCCATGGAGTATTTGGAATGGGCTCCTTCCAGTGCTTCTATTTGGTGAGTCATTGTATGGAAATTCTTCTTGTGGTAGAATCTGATCCCACTGGTTATGATATTTAGTAACCAGACTTCTCAATAAGTTCCCGAGACTTCTATTTACCACCTCAGTCTACCCATCTGTCTGAGGGTGATAAGATGATATGAAGGACAAATATGTCCACATATTCTTCCACAATGTCCTCCAAAAGTGACCAATGAATTTTGTGTCTCTGTCTAAGACAATGCTCCTAGGTAGACTGTGAAGTCTTACAACTTCTCTGAAAAACAGATTTGCAACGTGTGTTGCATCACTAGTCTTCTAGCATGGGATGAAATGTTCCATATTTGAAAACCTATCCACCACCAAAAATATGGAATCGAATCCCCTTTGTTTTCTTGTCAATCCCAACACGAAATCCATGCTTATTGCATCCCAAGGCCTCTATGGTACTGGCAATGGTTGATACAATCTAGTGTTTTGTCTTTTCCCCTTTGCATGTTGACAGATCCTACATATGTTCACAAATTTAATCACCTCTGTTCTCATACCTAGCCAATAGTATGAACTGCTCAACTGTGCAAATGTTTTGTCATGGCCGAAATGTCTAGCCAATCCTCCACTATGCTTCTCCTTCAAAAGATTGTCTCTCATTGAGAATCTTGGTATGCACAACTAATTTCCTATGAACAACAATCCTTCCTGAACCATATACTATATCCATTGACTTCCTTCTCTCCTTACATGGATTGTACATGCTTCGTAGGCCTCCTTGAAATCTGTATCATCACAATACATATCCTTAAGGTGTTCAAACCCCAAGGTATCCACCTGGAATTCTTGCAAAATTAAACATCTCCCGCTTAATGCATCAACAACCTTGTTAGCATTCCCAACAATATGTTTTATGACAAAAGTAAAATTTTTCATAAATTCAGCCCATTTTGCATGCCTTTGATTTAGTTTTTCTTGTCGGGTTATGAATTGTAAATATTGGTTATCACTGTACAAGAAAAACTCTTTCGGGACAAGATAATGCCTCCATTTCTTCAATGCTTGAATGATGGCATAGAATTCCTTGTCATATGTGGAGTATTTCCTCTTATTCTCATTCTGCTTCTCACTGAAATAGGCAATAGGTCGATTGTCATGACTCAGAACAACTCCTATTGCAACTCCACTTGTGTCACATCTCACCTAAAATGTCTTCCCAAAATTTTACAAGATCATAATTGGTTGTTCTGTTATCTTCTCCTTCAATATATTGAGGCTCCTTTCAGGCTCCTCTATCCATTTAAAGGACTTGTGCCGCTTCTTTACTGTATCCATCATTGGCGCACAAATTCCACCGAAGTCTCTAATGAACTTTTTGTAGAAACTTGCTAAACCATGAAAGCTCCTTACCTCAAACATGCTCCCTGGTGACAACCATTCTCTGATTGCTTTCACCTTCTCAGGATCCATCTTCAATTCATTCAAAGATATCACAAAACCCAAGTAAATGAGCTATGTCTTCATAAAAGAGGACTTCTTCACATTCATCACTAGCTTCTCCTACTATAGCCTCCTCATTACCAGTGTTAGGTGCCTCAAATTCTCCTCCGTAGTCTTAAAAATCAGTATATCATCCAGATATACAACCATGAACTTGCCAATGAAATCTTTTAGAATTTTGTTCATCAACCTCATAAAAGTGCTTGGGGCATTCGTTAAGCCAAATGGCATAACTAGCCACTCATACAAGCCTTCATTCGTCTTAAAGGTTGTTTTCCATTCATCACCCTCTCTCATCCTGATCTGGTGATATCCACTTTTCAGATATATCTTAGAAAATAAATTTTATCCACTTAAGCAATCCATTCTTGATAAAGGAAATTTTTACCTGATGGTGATATTTTTGATGGCTCTTGATTCTGTGCACATTCTCCATCCTCCATCTTTATTTGGGCTTAACACAGTTGGTACTGGGCATGGGCTCAAACTTTCTCTGACCAAACCCTTATCTAGCAATTCTTGGACTTGGTTCCTCACCTCCTCATTCTCTCGAGGTGTTAATATGTACACTGCTTTGTTTGGCAAGCTTTCTCCTGGTATCAAGTCAATATGATGATTGATACTCCGGATGGGCTGTAATGAGTTTGGTAGATAATCCACCACTATATCAACAAAATTATCTAGCATCTCTTGAACTTCTTCAGGTAAATCATCCACTGATGTACTCATAAGGATGACTTTGGGCTTCCTCACCACAATGAAATGCATCTCATGTTCTTCCTTGGCTTCCTTTAGGAGTTCCTTCCCACTCATGAGAAGTATTCTTGTGTTGGCTTCCTCTTTCACTCTCTTCTCCTCCATTGGAAGTAACATATGCATCCTACCACTCTTCTCCAATGTGTATGTATTATTCCTTCCATCATGAATGACATTTCTGTCAAACTGCCATGGTCTTCCCAATAAAATGTGGCATACGTCCATGGGAATTACATCACATAGGATTTCATCTATATATCCTTCTATTTTAATTTCAACCAGGCATTGTTTAGCAATCACTATCTGGTGTCCTTTTTCCAACCATGAGACTTTATATGGCCTTGGATGTGTAGTTGTCTTCAGTTCTAATTTCTCCACCATATCTATGGATACTATATTGCCAGTGCTTCCACTATCAATGATCACCTTGCATACTTTATCCTTAGTCTTGCAAGTTGTCCCGAAGAGATTATTTCTCTACACTGGCTTCTCAATTTTTGCCTCTGGTTTTAAGAGAACTTTTCCCAACATCAGGGATGCTCCATCCTCTACCCCTTCTGCTTCAACATCTCTTTGCCTTGCTTCTAAAATTTGAGCTTCTCCTCCTTCCTTATTCTTCTTGGGAAATTCCCAAGACATGTGCCCTATGTTTCCATAGTTATAGCACCTTACTCCTCCTCTACCTCTTCCTCTAGAAGAGTTTCTTCCACCATTATGTCTTCCTCATTAACTTCCTCCTCGTTCCAAGTGATTGTGTGGTTTATCAACCTTATCCTTAGACTAATGTGCTCTGTCATGGTTAAATCCCTTGTTTTTTCTTGGGATCAAGCTTTTACCTCTTCCTCGCTAGTTCTATTTTTTGGCCAGCTTTTCCTCTGCCTTCAGTGCAAACTGTTATGCATCTTCCATAGTCCTCACTGACATCATTCTCATCTCATCCTAGACTTCATATCTCAAGCCATTTATGTATCTGGAAACTTTTTCTTTGTCTCTCTCCCTTTGTCTAGTTCTGATGTTCAGCCTATAGAAATCCTCGGTGCACTCCTTGACTGTCATTCCTTTCTGTCTCAGGTTTTGTAGCTTCTTGAATATATTGATCTGGTAGTCTTTGGGTATGAACTTAGACTTTAGTTTGGCTACCATCCTATCCCAACTCTTTACCCTTTATTTGCCTTTACTTATCCTCTTAGCCTGCAATTCATCCCACCACAGTGTTGCATGCCCTTTTAGCCTAGTGACTGCCTGCTTCACCTTCTTTTCCTCATCGACATCTTCATAGTTGAAGTGTTTGTCCATGGACCTTATCTGGTCCAACAGTTCTTTAGCATCTAGATTTCCCTCATACATGGGGACCTCTATCTTAGCCCTGCCTCCCAATTTGGCAACTACTCTCAACAAATGTTCTTCTGCAACATCCTCTCCTGCAGCTTCTTCAACCTCAACCTCTTCACTTTCTGCATCACTGACATCCCCAATGTTAGGTTCTCTTCTTTGTGTTGCTTCCATTGCTTCCATTCGAGTGCGAAACTCTCACATCTCCCTTTCTACATCACGTTTGGCTAAAGACAGATCGTATCTTCTTGGTAGCATTGTGTTGACTATCTGTCACACACATAGTACATCTCCAAGTTTTATGTCTCCTTCTTTTTCCTCCTTTGCCTGAAATCTACAGACGAAAAATTTGCTCTGATACCACCTGATGCAGACCCCCTATCCCTCCTAAGGGTTGTGCGACCTCCTGGTTAGGATCTTCTGATTCTGGAGCCAAAATGTCACTTCTGGTTCTGAACTGGAACCCTTCGGACAATTACACAGGTCCCTTACGAATGCTCAGTTGGATTTTTTAGGTTCCAAGCCTGTGCTCTCACACCGCACGACCAAGGGCTATGACCAAGTGCCAAGATGAAAAGGTGCTTATCGGGGATCGGGACTTCCCAAGTCAAGTGTCCCATCTTCTGGTCTCTCGAACCTTCGGTAGCCGAAATGCCGAAATGGTCCAGCGCTCGCTCCTTCGAGATTTCGTGTTTTGCAAAATCTGGATGCAAGGGATATCCTTGCAACTTAGGGTCTCCCGTCACTGAAAATAAGAAATACTCGATGCCTATTCTTTGGTGATTTTTCATTTCTTGAAATCAAGATGTGCGAGATATCCTTGCTCCTTAGAACCTTCATTCACCGAAAAGATGAAATGCTCAGCACCTCTCGATTTCGCGATTTTGAGTTTCACGAAGTCAGGATACAAAGAGTATCCCTGCTCCTTGGAGTCTCTGGTCGCTAAAAATTTGAAATGACTAGGTGCCTATTCCTTTTTGGGATTTCTCATTTCATGAAATCGGGATACAAGGAGTGTCCCTGCTCCTTGGAGTTTTCGATCACCGAAAATCCAAAATGGCCCGGCGCCTATTCCTTTTTGGGATTTCACGTTTCAAAAAATCAAGATGAAAGGTGATGTCTCTACTCCTTAGAGTCCCTGGTAGTCAAAAATATGAAACACCGAAATGCCTCAGTGCCTCATCAATGGCCCATGACAATCCTTGCGTTCGATGGTCCTGGTCGATTCACGATTTTGCGATTTCGTGATTTGGGATCCTGAAAGACAAGATCCCCTATTTTTTCAACTCATGGTCCCTGAAATCCTGAAATGAACATCGAGAAACTCTCACCGCTAACCTCCTCGCAGCTCCACCTGATCCAATGGCCTGTGGGGTTTCAGTGTTCCTCCTTGAGGATTCTCCATTGTCCATTTAGATCTATGAATTCTCCTCCTAGATCTATGCAGGGTTAAAGCATGCACTCCTCCCTTCAATTGGACAGTTTGCAGGGATTTCCACCGCGATCCAATGCTCGATTACATTCTTCCTCCTAAGATTTTACTTGATTTTGACTTAGAATATTTCTAAGTCTACAAAGACTCGGTCTTCGCTCCTTCCAGGGAATGGGTTCCTAGATCCCGATAACACTTTTCGAAGTGTTATTCCTCCTGAGCTTTGTTTGGTTCAGACTCCGACTCCTGCACACTCTTTGCGTCTGAGGGAATTTGATAGCTTAGATCCACGACGTTTTCTCTCTCTGGCTCGATGCACACCTTGTAGAGCTCCTAATGAAGAGAAAACAATTCCATAATGTTTCTCTCTGGCTCAATGCACACCTTGCAGAGCTCCTAACGAAGAGAAACAATTGAAACTTGGAACAACCCACAGTTCCATTCACTTTTTTACAAAATAGAAAATAACAGGAAAATACCCACAGCCCAGGCACAACACATTTGGATCAATTTTCCATTCTGTTCTATTCATAAGTTCCCACTGGCTACTAAATACATACAAAATATAGTAGCTACAAAAACTGATATCTTCTTCTCACTCGCAGTTCTCTTTTAGATGACTTCTCTATAATACATCTCTCTCCTCTCTTCCCTCTCTTTCCTCTACCACTAACTGGGCTTACAAACTTTTTTATAACTCAAAATGTTCCTAGGATTTTCCTTGCTACTCGCCTACTCTAAACCTTATCCTACACTATCTTAGTCTAGCTGTATTCCAGAGCCGAAGTGGAAACTTCTTCTCTGTTTACAATTTCAAAAACTTGTTTAAAGGGAAGAACCCAGCACCGGTTCAAGCATCCCTCCGAAGGTGAATTTCGACACTGTGTGGAGGCGGATCCTGAAATCGTTTGTGACTGCTCATATTGAAGTTCCAAAGGAACTGTCATGTGTTGGGTGGTCCCACCTCTGCGTGCTTGCCAATGATGCTCCTGTATCACTAATCGTATATATTCAACCTCATTTGAAAATCCTTAATTGATATATCTTACGTTTCACTTTAAAAGAACTTGAAACAAACTTCTGGTTTAGTTGTTTACTTTAACATATTTTTAGAAAGAATAGTATTATTGTTTTAATACCTCTCTTGTAATCAAGGTAAATTACCTTATCCCCTTGTAAGCTAGTAGGGAGAAAACATCCTAAGTCTAGGGAGACAATGTCCCAGGAGATTACAAGAAGCCAAAGTTTGTGAAAGAAAGAAATTACCGAGACACGTACATATGAGAAACTAGAGAAACTTGTTACACCTATCATACAAGATAAGTCACCATCTTCCTCTTCTTCTATTCAAAACCATATACTAAAAAAAATACCAATTAATCCATCGACATTTACAAAACTTTAGGCTATTCCCATAACAATTCTAACAGCTATTGTTTTTCCTTCAACATCTCCTCAAATGGAAATTCCTTGGAAACCCAAGACCCTTTTGAGGTTGTCTCAACCTTTACATGACATATCTATGAATGCACCAAATCATGTTCCTAAGTTCAATGACATTGTTCCATTGAATTCCAAGGAGCATGTAAAAAAAATTATGATGCAATAACACTCATGGATATAACAATTCCCGATGTCATCATTAGATTGTCTGTAAGAACCTTTCAGTAGGAAGAAATGACATGATATCTCTTGATTCCCAATGATAGTATGCCTAGTTGGGATAATATTGTCTAAGAATTCAAGAAACACTTCAAAGGAGTAGATGATGTGGCTTCCCTACTTAGATATCTCACACCAATCTAATTCATGTGGGGGAGCCAATTTGTAATTTCGGTCAATGTTTTAGCTCCACTTTGGGTAGGATCCCAACTAATTCACAACCATATAGAAAAACCTTGTGTCATTACTACATGAATGCAATGAATCTGAATTTAAAATACATGTTGAAAGACAAATTAGTAAATGCTTTATATGTGGCCAATGTCAGTGCTTTAAAGATTGAGAAAAACATGGAGGGAAACGACATGATTTACTCGTCTATAGAGAAGACCCATTTTAAAAGGAGTCCTAGGAATGGTTTTTTTAGAAATGATGGTCCTCCATTAGAGAAACTTTGCTCCAAAATGGGGTGTTTTATAAATATTCTACATTTTGGAATTTTTCATCAAAATTTGACAATATAAATTTGGGTGAAATCACATTTTTTTGTTATTTAAATTGCACTAACATAGAATGTTTAGATTACGACAAAAAATGGGCCTCCTAAGGAAATTATAAAATAACAATCTTTGTGTCCCACATCAAATTTGTGTATGCCACATCGCAATTTCCATATAATCTAGCCTAAACTAGAATTAAGAAATGAGAATTGAAAATAATAGTAGACAATAAATAATAATACATACAATCAACGTATAAATTTGACAGACATTCCTACCCGTCAAGTAATGTTTTTATGACGGGTTTTATTTTAAAAATTCCCTTTAATGATCCCAATCCATTATGCAAGGATAATCACTGTTTTGGTGCCTATTTAAAACATTTTTGGGTTGTGGTATTTCGTCAAACAATTTGTTGATCTACTTGTTTAGATGTGTTTATATTTGTGTATGCAGAAAATAATAGAAAGAGATAACCATGGAACATACCTCAACCATATGCAATAATATAGACAAGCCAAAACACCTCAAATCTTCTTTATTCATAAAATAGAAGAACCTGCTACAATGTAGATGCCGATCTAGAATGCTCAACAGATGGCCAAGATGATAGACAATTGATAACAAGTATGAGTTTCTACAAAATTCTCCCGACCATACAAAATAAGCCTCCAAAGGATGGATAAGAGATGAAGACCAATACTAAGTGCCAAACCCCTCACTTCTAGAAGATGCCACACTCTGTCGGATAATTGAAGCTCCTCAACAATTCAGCCCCGGTTCCAAAGATGTCCAATCACCTCCTGAAAGATGCCAAACAATAGATTGGGCGATGGTAAGAACAACCTAGATGCCCAAATCTCCAATATCCCTCTCAACCTCTATAGATCTGAACTCCTCCACTGAATAGTGTGCCCCACTGGATGGATGAAGCCCTAGATAATTCGGCCCTGGTGAAGGAGGCCTCCAAATTCTCTGAAACTCTCCACAATGATAGATTAGGAAACTGCAATGTGAACCCAAGTGATAAAATCCTCAAATACCTGCTAGATCCTTAGATCTAGCTACCCTCCAAATAATGGTGTGCCTCCCCCCCTCTTGGGAAAATGACCCACTCTGAATACAAATCGATCCTCCACTGAAAGACTCTAGAAAACCACCAAGAATGATGCCAAGAAACCTACAAAGGTAACCCAATACATGGAATTACCTAAATCCATTCTCCTCAGCTAGGATGAATCCTTCCTCAATGAATGGTGTGCCCCCCTTGGTGGAAACCCCCAACTAGTGCGCCCTCTCTCTATCTGCACATGAAACTGATGTAGAATCCTCCTGCAACTGAGTAGATCTGGAACTAGAATGGTGTGGGAGTGTATTGCAGCTCTGAGACCAAGCTTGGGACAAGATAGGTGGAATCTTTCACCCCTGAATCGTCCTCTAGGGTTTGTTAAGTCAAAACCCTCAAAACCCCCAATGTTGGGCTTACTAGCTAGAAGGAAGAAATCAAAAGATAAACATACATGAATCATGAGAAGAGGCCCTTGCCTTCCCTTTATACTTTTGGCTCCCCTTGTCCCTCCAAAGTGACTTTCATTTTATTAATATTTAATTAATTAATTAAATCACTTTAATTAATTAATTAACCTTTTTACCTCTGAAAAGATCCTTATCTCTCCTTGTGTC
>JZKD02S1979156.1:196545-209688 GCA_000966675.3 Picea glauca
CCTATGACTTACAATAGAATATTTTAGAAGCAAGTGAACAATTAAACAGATGTGTGGAAATTGTAGAAGACAAGTCATCCTAACAGAATAAATAATATTAGAATATTATATTCCAGAAATACAAGTCAGATCCACGGGGAAAGAAAAAAACATAAAATATAATTACCAGAAAGTTACATTGGCCCAAACCAAAAAGTCACTCAAAAGATTAATATAAATAGAGGATGTTTGAGCTCATTTGTTCACTTAGATAGTGCACAAGTATTATGAAGATTTGCAACTGCAACTACAACTACAAGGAGGAATAAGGGTGCATGGTCATGTCTTGGTATTGGTGATTTTCTTGGTGATTTTCTTGGTGATATTATTGCTAAGTATGTTGCAATTTTGAGAGAGAGAGATTAGCACATATGTAGTTGTTGCGGTTGTGTATGGTACTTGTTCTGTGAATATGGAGACTCTCTCTCTTGTGTGCTACCCTTAGAGAAGGAGAGCTCTACTTGTCTTGAGTTTTTGCTTCAATTAGCAGCTAGGGTTTATCTATTGGTTCTAGAGTAGGTTTGTTGGAATTATTCTAAGTAAAGGTTAGTGTGCTCGGGGGTATAATATGTGAATGCCTATGGTTGAGTGACAACGATGTTACATTGTCTATGGTTAAATGATCATACCAAAATTTTAACATTGTCTCAAAGTTGGTTTCCTTCATAACAGCCTAATTACTGGAAGGAAGATCCTCATTTTCCCCCATCACTAAGCTCATTGAGAACTTACTAAACTCATTAAGAAGACCTCCTAAGTAGGTTTCATCTATTCCTTGTATCAGATCTGCAAATTTATGAAGTTGAGATATTAGGGTTTCCTCATAAAAACCCTAGGTTTGTAATGCTAGTTCCTTCATGCCAGTTGCAACACCAGCTGCAATGCCAATTGCAGCACCATTTGTAGTACAGCTTGAAACACCAGTTGTAGTGCTAGTTGTAGCTCCAATTGTAGTACCAGTTGTAGCACCAGTTGTAGTACCATTTGTAGTAGAGTTTATGTGCAACGTTGGGCCTAATATTTGTTTGCTCTAGTGCAGCTTACCCTAGCGCATCTACATTTGCCTTTAGATTTAAAGTTGGAACACTTTGAATTTTTAGGGTTCGTCATTTCTTTTTGTTCTTATCCAATGATGCCACTGTCTACCGCTATCTATCACTACTGCTAGATGTATGTACTTAGACATGTTTAAACTCTATCACTATTTTGAGCATGATTGGAGGAAAAGGGTTCTATATTCCAAGAAACAATTGTAGATCCAGAGGGATCTCAAATCTGACACATTCATAGGAACAATGCACTCTAGGTTTGATTTTTTTCATATGCCTCTAGCTGTTATGGAATTATCGTAATCTTATGAACATGTAGTTGTCTTTTTATGTGTTGAAGTTATAGTAACCTATGTTCAAAGTTGAAGATATAATTTGAATTTAGTCAAAGTATTATATTAATTAAGGTTGACACTTTATAGTTTATTTGCACTATATTATCTAACTCAAATTTCTGTCTACAAAGCATATTGCCTTAAGTACAAGGGACAAGTTGAAGAGAATAGTTGTAATGTTGAGTGAAGGAGACTCGAAACAAAATCAACAAAATTTGTTCTTGAAGATAAGACTCTAGGTTCCAGGTTCGATTAAATTAATAAGTTTGAAATTTTCACATATCAAGTTTGATAATTGCTACATCACTAGTTGTGATAACAATCCTCGAAAGGTTCTATTACTGCTAAATAAAATGAATACTTGGAAGCATATGAGTACTATTCATATAAATTCTTGCAAGATGAAATAACATCTCCTCTAGGAGATATTTATTATTATTGTATTTTTATTTTGGTTCTTGTTACGGACATGTCAGAAGCAATAGATCTAAGAAGGAGCTATTGTGATTATTGTTCTCATTCTTGTTTTTATTATTATAATAGTATTATTCTTGTCTACTATTTTTCCCTTCATTGTCCTTTTTTTGGGCAGGTCATTGGTGATAACTCTGAGGAAATCTATAAGGACAGTTGTAGGAGAAAACATATTATATGGTCTCTAGTTTGAGACATGAAGCAGGCTATCTAGATAAGAAGTTTTATACACAACCATATACATCCATGTACCAAAGAAGAAGAATACGAAGACGGGTACTTTTGTGATATACATAGTATCTCATATGGATATTGATTGTAATGAGCAAAAGGATCCAAATATGAACAAACAAATCCCTCTAGTGTAGTTCTTCACACTTCAGATCATTAAGAAGAGTTAGTGGAGCCAAAAGGGCCTACCCATAATCATTGTACTAATCAATAAGAGATGAGGATGGTCCCATGAAACTTTGAAGGATGCAACATTGATGAGCCATATCATGAGAAGAATATGTCTTTGAAGATTACACAGACTAAGAGGGAGACAAGCTTCATAGGGGGAATTGAGACTCAAAGACTTTCAAATTTAGATGGAAGAGAGAGACATATTCTAGAACTAACAAAAATATGCCATTGGTTGATAAGGATAGATTGAAGCTTCATAGGCTTATAAGATATATGAGATATTATAGGAATATTCCCTTTCTTTATAAGAATTTTCTACAATGACTGAGGAGGAATCTAGTGATAAGGACTAGGATAGATATCTTTTCCTCAGTTTCGAGACCGAAAGGGATGTAAGTGATGCATTCCAAGTTGATATAAAAGATCAATCATGTTGTAGATAAATACCCTAGAGATGTACAAAACTTGATTTGTGTCAAGAGGATTCTCCTAGCAAGAGGGAGAAGACTATGGCAAGAAACTTTCTACCGATGAATATATTATATTTCTACCAACAAATAGGTAGCATATATGTTGACCAAACCTCTTTTAGCGACAAGCCTAGAGTGGTCCAAATGTTTTTTTCCTCCAGTAGTGAGAAGTGATGTGTTCCATTGTAGAGAGAAGTGATGAGATCCCCAATAGTGGGTGCTACCCTAGTTCAATTTGGTACTCCAATGCAATCTAGAATGCTACCCCAACACAGGATGGAACTACAATGCAGGCTAGTATGTTACCCTAGCACAGGTTGGTACTCCAACACAGGATGGCATGCTATCCCAATGCAAGTTGATACTCCAATGCAGGCTAGTGTGCTACCCCAACGTACGTTGGTACCCCAATGCAGTATGGTATTCTACCAAAATGCAAGTTATCACTCAAATGCATGTTGGTATGCTACCCTAGTGCATGTTGGTATTCCAACACAGTATGGTATGCTACCCCAATGTAGGTTGGTACTCCAATGCAGGATGGTATGCTACCCCAGAAGAACTTGGTACTCCAACATTGTTATGGAATAATTCCCCTGTGGATAGGTGAATATCCCCTTGGATTCTAGACCCCTAATACCAAGACAAAAAGATACAATTGGACACTAACATCCCTTTGAGATTTTCCTAACTAGAAAAAAGGAGAGAAGGATAAAAGGGTGAATGTACCTATTTTCGATGTTTGTCCTTGCAGCTCCAATGTGAACTTGATGTCCAAACCCTTCCGCACAAATTGTTACCTAGAAGACTACAAACAACAAAGGGAAACAAGGAAACTTCTACTCTACGATATTGGGTTAAAAAAAGTCATCTATAATAGACAAGCTTATGTGATAAACACAAACTATAACATAATAGGCCGAGTATATTGATGAGAACTTGAAAGAGACAATTAAAATCATGTATGGTGTTGTAGAAGCTTCTCTGAATCCTCCTTGTCCAACCCCTTTATTGAAATATCCATGATCATAATGACAATACTTTTGTTGATTATTTTCCTCCTTGTTTACCATGAGAATGCCTCCATTTATAGTCTTTAATAGGCTCAACCACCTAGGTTATATTTTGGATTATTTGAGGATATGACTCCATCAGTTGTGGCAACTCCCTTAGATGCATCCTAAGGCTTAGATTCGAGCCAAACCAACTCAAATCATGTCTATTTTTCCTTAGAGAAAAGGGGGATTTATTCCCATGATTTTCTCAACCAATCAGAGCCCATTCATAATGGGAAACATAGTGCTACAATTCTCCCATCTAGATAGACATAGAGCTCTAGTACTGCCTGCATATGAGGAGGGCAGCATTGATATTCCAAAAAAAATTCAATATGACCAATTATCATAGAAAAACACTTTGTTTCATGTGTTAAATTATGTGTCTTACTATTCTAACATGTTCCATAGGATGTATCAAGTGTTTCCATGGTGTCATTCATAATGAAACACATGCAAATAAAAAATGTGACATTTACGACACTTTTGACAAAAGTGCGACACTTGCAACAATTAGAATGTGACATTATCGAAGTGAGGAATTTTGACATGTAATATATTGGACCCCAAAGTGTGAAGTCAGAACATGAAAGATGATGACCAAAATGCTTTGTATATTTTTTGAAGAAAGGGTATGGAGTTGGAGAACTTGGTAGAAGTTGCAAACAACCATCAAAAAAATGTTATCATGTGTTTCAAACCCAAGGCATACATACCTATGCTTGGCTAATAAATAAATAAAGGTATGGAAACCAATAAATACACTACAAATCCATGATGATATTAAATAAGGGTATGGCCACCAATGATACAATGTGGATCCATACCTCTATGACATGGACAGATCATAGCCATGAAAAATACACAATGGAGCTACGAGATGATAAGACATAGCCACAAACCAGTACAGCGTGGATGTATGAGACAACATAACTATATCATTATCTTCAAATGTTATCCTTCACAACCTGGGTAAAGAAGATGACAGAGTGAATGATCAAACCAAGGTCTTCATCCCAAGTTTGATGTGATACAAATATATCCATGTGAGTAAATGAGTTGATGTCAAACATGGTAGAAACCACTTGATTACCAGTCATTGATGTATATTTTTAACAAGTGTGAGGGAAATCACCAATGATGTCAATGACTCCCAAGGTATCCTAGTACATTCCAGCGAATGTGAATAAGAGGCTAATGATGTAAGGCCATTTTTGGAAGTGAGGAGTCTTTCCATTGAGGCATGGAGGTCCCAAGGTACTAGTTGTTTTCTAAGTCTAATTCTTGAATGATATGTTGAAGTCGATAGAAAAATAATCATCGAAGGAGGGCCTTGATGTATCCCCCATTATCGAAATGAAAATGACACAAGAATTGATGAGATATATCAAGCAAATGATAGACTAACATGGGTAAGAAAACTGGTAATTTTTTAGATGGTTGACTCTTGAGGTGGATAATTCCCTTAAATACTGAGGCATGACATGTGACTTGGAAACATAAATGCAAAGTGGACCAAAACATAATGTATCGGGTGTTGTGGCATTCTTCAGATGACTCAAAGGAGTGGAAAGACTCATAGGATTGGTTCAGTGCATAGGTTTAGCATATCATCCAAGTGTTCAGGATAAAGGTTAAAAAAACTATTGTGTTCAAGGGTGATTGCAAGAGTTGTTTGTAAAAATTCTCAAGAAACTTGACCCAATTCTTCAATTTTTCCCTCATTTAGATAGATGAGTACCTACTTTTATTTTAATGGGCTCGAGCAGGATAGCACATGCTCGATATAACTCAACTTTGGTAAGTCCCTCTTCCTTTTTTTAAGGAACTGGAAGAAGTAAGGGTTCGGTCCCATATGGGCACTTCAATGTGTATGTTTAGCGAGTCCGGAGAAGGAAAAATCGATGGTTTTTCATGTTTAGAGAGTCTAAAAAGAACTCAAAGGTGAGTCCAGGATTGTCCTTTTTCGTAACTTTAGTCCCTAAGGTCTGAAAAAGAGATAAACTATTACTCGTAAGACACCCTTTCGAGACCTTTTAACGAGCATGAAAGGAAGCAAGATCACTTGCCGATCTTTTCATATTTAGAGAGTCTGAAAAAGAGATTTAAGATGAGTCCAGGGGTTTCCTTTTTCATATAACCTTTATGAGTCTGAAAAAGTGATAAAAATATACTTGGTTACATTCTCATGTTTTTGTGAGCATGAGAAAGAGAAACTATTATGTTGATCAACGTTATAAGGTTACAAAAAGATGCTACTCGAAATCCTGTAAACACAAGTTGTTATGAGCCTAAAACAATAGTAACTTCTTGAAAAAACGATTAAAAACCCAACAAATGTCTTTATAATCAGTAGAAAATATCAAAATGAACCTATCAAATATTTAAATAGGTCAAAATTTCATTTACCATTTGGTTTTTTACCATACTCCTCTAAATTTTGGATTTTCCACCTCTTTGAATAATTTTTTCAAGCATCGACTACGAGAGATGTGAGTGAGCATTTCTAGATTCATCTTGAGAAGGTTTGCCATATTTTTTACTGTATTTTATCTTTTGTTTTGAGTGTTGTGGGCTCCTTTGGAATCCCTGGCACGTCGAACCATACTGACGCTCCCTCAAAGAACCCAGGTGAGTGTCGATTGAGATTTCAATGTGTTGGTGCATATGCTTAGGGAGTGCTAGTGATTTGTAGGTGGTTTTGAGGGAGATCTAGGAGCATAGCTCAAAATTCTTTTGATTTTTGGGCTAAATAGAGACAATGTTTTTCCATAAAAAATTGACTAATGATGTTTTAAATGTTGTATTTTAATATTTCATCTATTGCTTAGCCATGATAGAGTGGAAAGAGCATGAACATGAGTTCGATGATATTTCCACTCTCCAAGAAAATAAAGCAAGGGTGTATTTGCAAAACTGTGGTTTACTCAAATACTTCAAGCTCAAAAATATGAGAAAGGAAGTAATATTGCTTGATTATTTGATTGGTCTATGGGACGACACTAAGCAATTGTTTCGTATCGAGCTGCACATTATTGAAATTGAACTAGATGATGTATATTTTTTCAGTGGGGATTTCGAGGAGAGGGTAACACATTCTCTTGTCCAGACACCGGGAAACTCCTTAACTAATCGAGGCATACATTGTCGATCATTGCATACCAGGGTCACGGTTGGTGGTTGGTTGAATTGTGATAAAATATGTGAGAGATTTATCACTTTGATCCATTATTTTTTCCATCGCCAAATTGGAGGGGAGTATGAGTGCTCACTTGTCCTTGAATTAAAATCTCTCTTATTCCCTACAATTTTTACAACTCATATTTCTCAACTGGAATGCAAGGTTCCTTAGAAATGTCAAGGAAAAAAGATCCAAATGCAGGACCAAAAGATAGAAGAATTTCAGGTACGGTTCTTTTTTATATTAATTTTTCTTAGAGAGGGTCCCTGAGATGCAGTCACATGTTGCATTGATATCACATCCTATGACCAAACCTCGTATGGAGAGGTGGACCATCCTATCCCCTAGGTTGTGGAATGAGCCTTTTATTATTCAGATTCACTATTGACTTCTTCGCATGGTGGAGGAGATAGTTAGTGGTTATTGAGGACTTCCCTTATGCTAGGGTAGATTTCCGAGATAGGGCATAACTAGTACTCTCTGAGGGAATCCAATGGGATGCGTCAGGTATGAAATATAACCTTTCCACATACATTATATATATATATATATATATATATTATTTGTACAACAAGGAATCTAAAATATTTTGTTTCATCATGCAGACAGAGGAGAATCATGTTTGGTGGAGATGTCATCATTGGGGCATCGTGGAGATGCACATGTAGCAACTAAGAACGACGTTGAGACATAAAGGATTTGAGAGGTAGAGAGGAACCTATGGGGTTTGAACATGGGTGTCCCACCCCTCAAGAGGGGAGATGTGCCTATACATTTTCAACAACATACATTTGGGGTTCCCAAAAGTCTCAACCATTTTCTTCGTGAAGTGACATGAGAAGTAGTGTTCTATGCGTTAATGATTGCAGATATGTGATACATTCTCCAAGACACAAACCTGAGAGAGATCCCATGGGAGGGGTCTATGGTTCCTATCTGAGAGAGAGTTGGAACATAGATATGGCCTCCTCCTTACAAAGAGTTGAGAACAACTCCAAATGATTCTCCTATGTAGCACAATGAGAAAGGAGATCTACAGAGTTGGACGTGCATGTGGCTGAGAACAAGGTGAACTTGTGAAATACCAAAGTGTTGGGTGCATCGTCATGAGAACACAAATGAATATGACGTATTAGCCTCCTCTGAGCAGAGAGTTGATGAGAAAATCTAGATGAATCTCTTGTGTGATGAAGTGGGAAAGAATATCGATTGAGTGGATGTGCCTATGGATGGGCACAGGTGAACGTGATCCTAGTAGTTGAGCACTAGTGAAGAAATGGTTCTTCTGTGTAATGAAGTGAGCCAGATATATGGAGATCCTTATGGATGTGCCCCTAGTGGATGATCACTAGTGGGCATATAAGATACCTTGCTATATGTTTCAAGAGTAAGACCTTCCTGTAACCCTAATTATAATGTAAAGGATACAGGTCAGCCCCACCTTAATGTAATTAATAATTAATGTAAAATATAATTAATCTGGTTAATATTAATTATATTGTGAGCTAGATAGGTCGACCCTTTTGTGCCAATAGACAATTTTGCTGACGGGTTCAGTCTAGTATAAGTAAAGGTATATTTCCCATTAACGAATCATATCTTTTGTGTGAGTTTGGAAACTTCAGTAAGTACATCTACTTGGTAAAAGTGTGCACCTCTCTTGGGGAGTAGTCTTCTAGGATTTACAAGCACCCTCTTGTGTGCTAGGTTTTCTTAGTGGTGAAGGTATTTCTATTGAAGGATATAACAAAGGATTTGACTGGGTTTTCTTCCCTTGTTGAGAAAGGTTTCCCAGGATACTTTGTGTGTTCTTGTGCATGGTGTTTCTTCTTGTGATCTTGGTTGTTGCAACATTATTTCTTATGGTTAAGTTAAATGATAAAATGGAATGAACTTCATGCTTAACCTTGTCTATTGAAAAATCAACATGGTTTTAGAGAATAGGTCTTGAAGAACCCATTACACAAACAACCTTCAACCATCCTCTCTCTCTCTTTTGCAGAAATCATATGGCCCTTCTAGGGTTCCTAGAAAATCCATATGACCTACTCTTCTAGAGGTTTTCAACATTTGGCACTTGGAATTTGGGGACAAAAGGGAATAGGAGTGTACACCCTCCTTCAGCGTACCTATAACAACCTTCATATCGAAATCCCAAGCATTTTGAAAGTTTATCCCTAGTGTTTCTATGGTTTCGCACAGAAATTTCAGTTTTAGGGTTTCTGTAACTCATTTAAGGAGATCTTCAGCTCACCAGTGTTCTCCTATCTTTCAAATGCTTATTATTGACAGTCGTAAGTCCAAAAAAACCTAAAAGTGCTAGCATAGCCTAGCCATTAGGTCTTCTAGCCCAGATGATAGAGGGTTGTGAAGAGTCTAAAATTATGATGAACAAAACTATGATGGAAGATAAGATTGATGGATCAAGCAACTTCATGTTCTTGGAAGACAAGACTTCAAAGGAAGACTTATTGTGGGTGATACACAAATGTGTCCCTATGAAATACCTCCTTCACAAAGATGTCAGAAGATAGAGATCATCAATGTTCCATTGGAGAAATCATATCAACACACTTAGGTATGCACTTGTATATATATTATTTGCATCATTGTCATGAGGGTAATTGCAGGACAAAAGAACATTTTTCTCTAGTCTTGGATCCAGAGGGATCTCAGTGCATTCAGAGGAACAACACACTGGAAGTGAAGACTCCAGGTTTGATTGCTATAATTTTCATTCCTCTAACCTATATTTCTAAATTTTTATACATTACAAGTAGGTGTTTGAGCTATGACAACAATCCTTAAATCGTTTTGATTCTAGAGATGTACTCATTATTCTCCTTTAGAAGATATTCTTGTTTTGGTTCCTCTTGTTTTCTTGTTCCAGACAAGTTAAGAAAAAAGGAAGATTCTTATCCTTTAGAGGGATTCACTTGACTCGGAGGGAGTCAAAAATGTTTGAGAAAGAGGAAAAATAGAACCATCCTTGAGATGAACAATGCAATAATGCATGATCAGAATATTTATATGATTCCATGAGTTGAATCATTCATGACACATCATATGCTCAGAACAAGAGGCTTCACCCAAATTTGAAAAACATAATTCGCAAACCTTCACCACAATGAAGCCTAAGATTGAAAAGTTTGGGATATTTGGGTTCCTAGTGTATTTGCATGTACCCAAAGAGAAGAAGTGTAAGATCCCTCGGGCCGAACCCAATTTTAATCTACATGAAAAAGTACTTAAGTTGGTGAGTTGTTTTGATATCATTTTGTATGCACCTTTCATGGCATAGTGTGCACATGTACTATGCAATAAATTGAGGAAGTCTGCACATTCTAGGACACTGTGTGCAATATCATAAGTGCGCGTGATTGTGAGGCTAGCGAGCCTTTGTGTATATGCTATGTTTTATAGGATGGTGAGCCAGTTATTATAAGCTAGGATGCTTATGTTTTGATTAGGCCGGAGAGCCTAGATGTTAAAGGCCAGTGCACCTATTTTTGAACATATCTCGTATTTAATATAAAATACATTGTTGTGCAAAGACCGATCATGATAAAAGAGATGAGGGACTAAACTCGAGTAGTTAGGGAAAGGAAGGGGATAAGCTAAGGAAAAGGGATAAGCTAGGGAGCTTAAGACAAAAAGGAATATTATATTAATATTTCTTAAAACATAAAGTATGGATAATTATTTTATCCTAAGTTCTAAAGTTGGGGCCAAGTGGGCCAAAGTAGCTCCCAACATGACAAGTGTCAAGTTGGGGACATGCATACATATTGTTGGAACTTAGTTCATTTTCACACACTCTCCCATCATTCCTGCCATCATTTAGTCATCTAGTCAATCATCCATGAGTATTCACACCCATTGATCTATCCTTTGCGTCTTCATGAAAGTACCTGAACTTGTATCCATAGCCATTTTGTGTTGGTGTATCTGGTTAGCTTGGGAATTGGAATGAAGAAGTGGGTTGTAAGGCTCATGGGATATTGAAGAGACAGGTTGGTAGGCCCGTGAGAAATTCTCTGGGTGGGATAATTGTTGGGGATTGATTCTTGAAGGTGTTGAACTACAGCTACAATTCTCTGAGACTTCTTGTCCAGCCTATTGTTGATGCCTAGAAAGGAAGTGGGGTAGCCAAAGGACTGTTGGGAAGAGAAGGGGAACACTTCTTGGGTGGGTTAGGCATGTGGGGAATGAGAGACTGTAGGATGCTATTTGAGTTGGCACCTGAGACAAAGGCTTTCCTGTTGTCTATGAGCCTTTAGCCTGATTAGAAATCCCTTTACCTGGGTGGAGTTTAGTCCCATCTTGGGGGTGACTCACTAATGAGAGTGATGAATAGTGTGGTCTAAGGCTGGGAGGTTCAGGGAAGGTTTGCATGAATTTGGTGACATTCTTACCAAGATAAGTGCCAATTGTGTGATAAATTTACATGTTGCATTGTTATTTACATGTTTAATTTTATGGGTTTATCCTATGCGTGATTATAACTGTCTGTATGTTTATGGGTATTTCTTGTATATGTTGCAAGTCTATTTTTACTGTTATTCAGTGTGAATTCATGCATTTATGAAATTTATTTGTCTGTTTATGTTTTACATGTAAAGCTTCTGCAAGTGTTCCGTGTGCATATGTTTTAAATGCATGCAGTTGGAAAAATTTATGTGGCATAGCTCAGTTGCATATTAGGCATGTTACAATTTGTTCTATAGAGAGAGAGAGAACGTAAGAGTTCTCTAGTGTAACATGGCTTGGCATGGATGGTCGAAGATGTTACAAATTGGTATCAGAGCTTCAGTTCTCAACATTGATCTTGAATGGGCCAAACAAGTTGAGTTGAGGCAAAATTACACAGAGGATTTATTTCAAAGTGGCCAAATTTTGAGTTGCAGAGCGTCTAGCTACAATACGGTACAAAAATTGGGAAAAGCCCCAATTTCAGTTGGTAAATTCATGGGGAAATTGAGAAATTTGTCCATGTGGGAAGATATTATTGATTTAATATCTATTCTAGCAAATTTAGACACGAAATTGGTTGAATTTGAAGTTACAATAAAGCCATGATAGATGGGGCAGAATTTGTAATTAAAATTCTCGATTCATGAATTGATTTGGGTGAATTCATTCCAGAAATGTCAACCCACAGTGATTTGATATTACTAAGGTTGAATTGGTGTTATTGGAGTGAAATTGAATGAATTTATTGGTTGCAGAATGTCTATGGTAAATTGGGGAAAATGTAAAACAAAAGCCCCAATTTCTACAGCGGAATTCACGAGGAATTGATGCACATAGAAGTCAATTTGCACAGGTGGGCGCACTAAAAATGCATGATGCATAGTGAAAATCTTGTGATAGGTAAAATTTGGCACTGCATGACTGATATTGGCATGCTGGTGTGCGTGCTAAAATTTGGTGTCGCACGGAAAAATATTAGTGTGCGGGTGTGCGCACTAAATTCTAGTACCGCACAGAAAAATAGTTGTTTTCTAGTGTGTGCGCTAACTTTTGGCGTCGCATGGAAAAATGTTGGTGTGTGGGTGTGTGCACTAAATTTGGCATTGTGCAGTGTTCATAAACATAATAAGTGTGTGTGGTGTGGAAATTCATAATAATGGTGTGTGTCACATACCTACTACCTCAATCAAATTTTTTGTTGTTTTTTGCAGAATCAAAACCCCCGAATTAGCTATGGAGGCTTAGTGCAAGCTAGCTCTTTCTCTCTTTGTTCCCATGTGATCACGGATCATGATCATAGTTCAAATAAATGTAGTGTCTTTTGTATTTTGCGCCTCGGTGCTACAGTGATGTCGAATCGTTTGACTCTGCAACCACCGAACCCCGACAGGGATAGCGACCGATCAATAGGGATGAATCCCTACAAGGTTAGCAAATGTCCAATAGGAGAAAATCCCAACAGGGCTAGAGAAAAAACAATGAGAATAGGCCCCTTCGCATGGGTAAGTGGAGTACAGGTGGTAGAGGGAAATTGCGACATGGTAGTCAACAAGATAGGAGGGGGCCCCATTTCACATGCCACACTATTCCGGACCCCCCCCCTTCATTAAAGGTAGAATGGCCAGGGGGGTCTGGAATTCACCTGAGCACCATTGATCACGG
>JZKD02S1979156.1:217647-228581 GCA_000966675.3 Picea glauca
AAACCTCAGCCATAGATCTGGGTGAGTGGACTCTGGTCGTCTAGATCTGCTCGTTACTTACCTTAATGTGCACTCATGCCCCAACTTAAAGGCAACATCTCTTCCTCACATATGATGGTCGTTACAGACCCTGAGATCCTCTGGAAGAATCTCGTCCTTTCATTAGGACTTATCATCATGAGATTCTGAACTCTCGATCACGGGGCTCCCAAATTCCTGATCCCTGGTTCCCCGATGTGGAAAATCTTTCGACACGTAGCCTTCATAAATTTGGTCGGTCCAGATCTATCCCAGGATTTCCACCATGGAAAGCCCCGATCTCTCATCATCAGGATTCCTGATTTCCCGAAATGGGTAATCTTATGACACGTGGCCTCCATCATTCGGACGGTTTAGATCTATTCCGGGGTTTTCACCATGGAAAATCCTGAACTCTCGTCATCAGGATTCCTAATTTCGTGATTCCCGATTTCCCGAAATGGGAAATCTTACGACACATGGCCTCCGTCATTCGGACAACTTAGATCTATTCTGGTGTTTTCACCATAGAAAATCCTAAACTCTCGTCATCAGGATTCCCGATTTCGTGATTCCCAATTTTCTGAAATGGGAAATCTTATGACACGTGGCCTCTGTCATTCAGACGGATTAGATCTATTCTGGGGTTTTCACCATGGAAAATCCTGAACTCTCATCATCAGGATACCTAATTTCATGATTCTCGATTTCCAAAAATGGGTAATCTTATGACACGTGGCCTCCGTCATTCGGACAGCTTAGATCTATTCTGGGGCTTTCGCCCCCATACACTGGGGTCTTAATCCTTGGGTAACTCTTGACAGATCCAACGGCTGTCAGGTTTTCCAGCCGAGATCTGATGGCTCGAATTGGTTCCTACCCATGCATTCTTCCAGGACTCCCTGGACGTAGAAAAATCAATGATCCAGATACTCCCATGGACCTTGGAGATCTACGGTCCTGAATTCTTCGTTGTCCACGTATACACAGAGAATAAAGGGGTAAGGCATTTAACACCCTACTTGCTCCTACTAAACTAACGGTCATGCGTGACCATAGGTTTCCCAATGGAATCTCGTTCATCGATTAACACCTATTAGGGTTAAGACACTTAACACTCCGTCTTCTTCCTTTGATCTGACTGTCGTGAGTGACCACAGATCTCCCAACAGGATCTCATATGTCAATTCAATACTTCATCCTTATGCTACCATCTCAAGTGTTCAAGAGGATCGTTCCTCCTCGTGCAGGGTTACTAAGGCCTTACGCCTTCGCATCCTCTTTCCCGGTTCTTGATGGGCTTTTCAAGGAGGGTATCTCTATGGGGAAGTTCACCCAGGGCACTATCTGAAACAGATAAGGGTATCATCCTCCCGAGAACCAGACTTGAAGTCTGAATTAGATCAGTACGAATATAAATAACGATTCATGAGGACATAAGCCATACACAGTATTTCCATACAAATATGCAACTACTAGTACTAATCAAAATACCATACAGACATTCTTATAATGAAATCATTCATAGTTTCACAACTTATGAACATAATTATCAAAATACATATATTTCAAGATGCCAAAGGCAAAACACTTATCAAAAATAACACCAGGGGTCAAGCAACTGCTAAGAGGGGTGTTCGTTTCCACCCAACCGTAGGCTCAATGACTCCCAGCGGATTTACCATTAGCCAACCCCGAGCTGAGACCATGATGCTGTGAGACTGTGTCTTTGTTTTCCAGTGACCAAGAGCGAAGGTTACTCTCCTTCCTCTCTGCTATCACTCACTCTACATATTTCCAGAGTTCTCTTCTTCCCCTCGTGTCTACCCCCAATCGCTTCCACCCCATGCCTTATCCTCTTGCAAGGTTGCATGTGGTGTGATTTCCCTCGCGCTGGTCAATCATGATGGCTCTACAGATGGGTGGTTCACCTCCCCATCCCTCATTAATTCATGAGGATCCATCAACCTGCCATCCTGTGAGACATTTAATTCGGGTCCAGCGAGCCGCTTTTGGTTCTCCAGGCCAGTGAAGTCCAAATACGGTATTAATTCTCGGTGGAAGTTAATGCCACCTTTCCAGGTGCCTTCCACCACCATCGTGGTCTCTTTTTGCACATCCCCTCTCAGCAGTCCTACAATATAAATTCATAATATTATTCACATTTATTGACCTTTTCCATAAGGTCCATTCACATCACATATTCACATTCATGAGTTTACCACAGTTCTGGCTAGTCCAATTATTTTTTTTACAAACTGGGGGAAACAGGGTGTTACAGTGCGTGTGTTGCATGCAGTATTGGCATAGTGCAGTGGTGTTTGGTAGTTGTGTGTGCATTGTGAGTATATGTTCTCGCATGACAGTTTTGTTAATGGTGCACGCAGAGTTTTGGTGTGTAGTGGAGACATACTAAACTCTGGCATTTTGCAGCGCATTGAGTGAAATGTGTGTGGAATATTAGTGCGTGGTACAAAAACTATGCGCGGTGGATACCAGCGCGCGGTACCAAAACTGCATGTGGTGGATATTGGTGCGCGACATAAAAGTAGTGTGCGCAAGTTAGTGGCACGACAAAGAAGTGTTACACAGTGGTTTTAATGTGAAAAAGGTACGATTTCCCTTGTGTTGTTGCAACACATGGTAAATATGGGTTTATAGGTTGAAATTTGTGCACGCAGAGTTATTTGGAAGGTGAATAACAACAGAAAACCAATGATTTTCTGCAACGTTTTATATCATTTCAATGCCATCTTTTTGAAACATGTTTTTGAGGGCCTTAAGAGCGTTTTTAGCAACTCAAAAACCATAAGATAGAGGTGTACCAAAGGTACACTCTATCTCTATATCTCAAACAAAAGAACTTGGAGATATCTTTCTAATCGTGTAAACCATTTTTCAAATAGATATTTTTTGAAAAAGTTACAGCTTAAATAGTGGAGGGTAAATTATAAGACCCAGCTAGCTTCAAAGAGCCATAACTTTTTGCTCCAAAATTAGATTGAGGCGCATGAGAAACCAATGGAAAGATATTGATCCATAGAAGGCATTCCAAGAGATGAATTAAATTTTTGGGCATGATAAAGGTGCTTAATATGGAAAATAAGGTACTTGTAGCATTCCAGACCAAAAAAGCAAATTGTCTTAGAACTTCAGCAAGATGTAACTAGCAGCCCAGAACCCACAATAAGGTGAAACTTCGACAAAATGTCCATACTGTGTTTATGCAGAAATCCAATTGAGCTCATATGAAAATTTTAATGGTGTAGATGTGAAAAGGCATAATTACAGCATAGAGTTGCGCCAAGTTGAAAAATGAACAAAAAAATTAATGGGAAAATTTCAAATGACCATAACTTTCTATTCCAGACTCGGAATTGAGTATGTGAGAGGGTGTTGGAAAGGTCTTGAAAAATGGAATCTAAATATCCACCTAGAAAATTGATTTGGGCATTTAATTTTTCATGAAACTAGAAGAAAGGATTATGATATATTATTGAACCAAAATGGTTCATATTTTCATGAAATTATTGAAACAGTTAACCTAACAAAGTTTTGTTGGCTTCACATTTTGCAGAGCTAACAACAAACATATCAGATAAAGATCAACTTAGAGTCCATAGGAATGGAAGAGGGATAGGGAACTTACAGTTAGGAGGATGATATTAGAGGGATGGGTGTCCATTTGGGCATTGAAGGAACAAAATCCAATGGACATGGAGATGAAAGGAATGCAAACATGAATATGGAAGAGACCATAAAAAAATTGCAGAAGGATTTCCAAAGCCATAAAGATGATAATGAAATACTTATGAAAGCCAAGGAGCAACAAAATGACTTCAACATGAATTTATTGGAGAGATTGAATAGAATAGAAAAGAAATTGGATAAGGAGAGTGGCTCAAGCAAATCAGGAAGTCACAAGCCTTCTGATGAGAAAAGAAAAGCAAGAAGTGTTAGAAGACATCACCATCACTCCCCAATACATTCTAATAAGAGAGAAGGCAACATCTCAATACCATACCCTGTCAGAAAACATAACAGTTCTGGGGTGGATGAGCTATGAGGAGAAATGAACAAAATCAAACCTCCTACATTTGATGGTGAGCACATGACGGATGAATATGCAGAAACATGGTTATTGGGCATGAGAAAGTATTTTCAATTCCATAATTATTCTTCTGATGTAGAAGGTATAATTTCCATCTATCAACTCAAGGGAAAGGCATCCATGTGGTGGGATCATCTTGTGTAGGTACAACACATTAAAGAGAAAACTGTCAATTGGATGGAATTCAGGAAGTATTTTGAGAAGAAATACTTGACTAAAAGATATTATGACATTAAAATGAAAGAGATCTTCGAACTCAAGCTGGGGAGTATGACCATAGATGAATATGAGAGAAGGTTTCTAGAATTGCTAAAGTATGTCTCTTTCATCAAGGATGAGACAGTCAAAATTCAAAGGTATTTGAGTAGATTGCCATCCTTCATCAGTGACAATATACAATATGATGATCCCAAGACATTGGATGAGACCTTAAGGTGATGTAAGTACCTATATGATCAGCAGAAAACAAGGCCAACTTTCCAAAAATCTTGACAAGACAATAAGAAATTCAAGATGGATCAGAGGAAGAAGGGATCTAAGCCACCCTTCTTTAGAAATAATCCACAGGGACAACAAACACCTAAAGAACCTAGAATGATTGAGGTAGGGAGTTAAAGGCAAAGGAAAACACCTATTCAATGTTGGGGTTGTAAAGGGGATCATATGTACAAAGATTGTCCTCACAAAGGTGAGAATTGTTCACAATGTACAACAAGTTGAAACAGTGGAGGACATGAGTGTAAATGCTCCAAGGATCTATGCAGCCCTGGACAACAAGAAAGTAGATTATCAGTCACATATGATTGAAGTGGAAGATATGATCAACAACTGGACCATTGCTATTTTAATTGATTCAGGAGCTAGTCATAGTTATATAGATTCTAAGATGGTGGAAAGTTTGCATTTGCCAAGAAGCAATCATGGAAAATCTTGGTTGGTGTAGCTAGCTACCAGAGCCAAAGGAAAAGTCAATGAGATGGTTGAGTCATGTCTTATGGACATGAATGGACTAAACACCAAGGCAGATTTGAAAATCTTACCTTTAGGTTCCTATGACTGTCTAATTGGGATGGATTGGTTGGACCAAAATCATGCTGTCCTAGACTGTCATAACAAAGAATTTTCTTTCTTGGATGAGGAAGGGAAACTAAGAAGAGTGCAGGGAATTCCCAGGGCAATAACCATCAAAGAAATTTCAGCATTACAGCTGAAAAATGTTACAGGAAAGGGTGTCAAATATTTGCAACACATATGGAAGAGACACCTAGAGATAAAGTGCCAAATTTGGAAGATCATGCAGTCTTGGAAGAATTTGAAGATGTGTTCAAGGAGGTACCAGGACTACCCCCAAAGAGAGATATTGAGTTCTCTATAAATTTAATGCTTGCAGTAGCTCAAGTGTCAAAGACTCCTTACATAATGAGTACACCAAAGCTGAAGGAGTTGCAAATGCATCTTGAAGAACTTCTGAAGAAGGGGTATATATACCCAAGTATGTCACCTTGGGGTGCCCTAGTCTTGTTTGTGAAGAAGAAAGATGGAACATTAAGATTGTGAATTGATTTCAGATAGTTGAATAAAGTGACTCTGAAGAACAAGTATCCTCTGCCAAGGATCAATGATCTTTTTGATCAATTGAAGGATCCAAATATCTTTTCAAACATAGATATTAGGTCAGGATACCATCAAGTAAGGATTAAGAAGGAAATGGTGGAGTCCTCAGTCAAAATGGGTTTGTTATATGTTATGAATCAAGGAAGTTAAAGGAGTATGAAAGACACTATGCCACTCATGATTTGGAATTGGTAGCCATAGTGCATGCATTGAGGAAATATAGACACTACCTCATGGGAAAAAGGTTTGAGATAAGAATAGACCATAATGGTCTGAATTATTTATTTGATCAACCAACTCTAAATTCTAGGAAAACCAGATGGTTAGAATTTCTAAGTGAAAATGACTTTGATATAAAGCATATCAAGGGGAAAGAGAACAAAGGAGTTGATGCACTCAACAGAAGAGTGCATGAAATGCATGCTACAACCATTAGCATGTACCAATCAGATTTGAAAGACAAAATTATAGAGGCTACCAAATTAGATTTGCATTACAAGGAATTAGTGACAAAATTACAGCAAGGTATTTTGTAGCAGAAAATTGAGGAATACAAGCTAAATAATGATGAAATTCTCATGTACAGGGGCAGATCTTATGTACCGAATTCTAATGAATTGAAAAAATATGATATTGAGAGAAATGCACAATATGCCTTATGATGGGCACCCAAGATATCAGAAAATGGTTGCAATTGTCAGGAGCCAATATTATTGGCCAGGCATGAAGAAAGAAGTTGTTAATTTTGTTGCCAGATGTTTGGAATGTCAAAAGGTAAAGGTTGAACATAGACACCCAACTGGATTTCTACAACCATTACCCATTCTTGAGTGGAAATGGGAAGTTGTAACAATGGATTTCATTACGAAACTGCCCAGAACAGACAAGCAACATAATTCTATCATGGTACTGGGGGATAACCTTACTAAAGCTGCCCATTTTATTCCAGTTAAGATTACGCACAAGGCAACACAAATTGTTGATGTTTATATGAATTAAATTTCCAGATTACATGGCATACCAAAGACAATTGTGTCTAACAGAGATCCAAACTTTACCTCAAATTTTTCGAAAGGATTATTTAATGGATTTGGCACAAATTTGAATTTTAGTATAGCCTATCATACAGAATTAGATGGACAAACAGAGAGGGTGAATCAAGTGATTGAAGACATGTCAAGAATGTATGTGATGGATAAACCATCAAAATGGGAAGACTACCTACACTTGGTAGAGTTTGCTTATAACAATGGGTACCAAGCATCTCTAAAGATGATCCCATTTGAGGCACTTTATGGCAAAAAGTGAAACACACCAGTAAGTTGGGATAACTGTACAAACAGAGCAGTGGTTGGGCCATATTTTCTCAGGGAAATGGAGGAGAAAATGATAAAAATAAAGAAAAATTTAAAGGTTGCCCAAGACAAGTAGAAAATCTATGCTGATAAGGGAAGAACTCACAGGGAATTTAAAGTGGGTGATCATGTATTATTGAAAGTGAAGGCCAACAGATGTTCCCTAAAGTTGGGGAATTGTTCAAAGTTGTCAGCTCGGTATTGTGGGTCGTTTGAGATCCTAGAGAGGATTGGTCCAGTAGCTTATATGAGTTCATTTCCTGCATCTATGTCTGTTCATAATGTATTCCATGTATCTTTGCTCAAGAAATATATACCTGATGTTAATCATGTTATTGATTGGAATGTGATCCAGGTGGAGCAAGAAAGCACTTTTCAAATGCATCCAGTATGCATTCTGGACTGGAAAATCAAACATCTATGGAATTGAGCGATAGGGATTGTAAAGGTCCAATGGACTTCATATGGTCCTAAGTACGCTACTTGGGAGCATGAGGGTGCAATGCGGGTAGAATACCCAATTGTAATATAGATGAAAATGTACTTAAGTTGGTGAGTTGTTTTGATATAATTTTGTATGCACCTTTCATGGCATAGTGCGTGCATGTATTGCACAATAAATGGATGAAGTATGCACATTCCAGGACACCGCGTGCAGCATCATAAGTGTGGGCAATTGTTAGGCCAATGAGCCTTTGTGTATATTCTATGTTTTATAGGCTCGTCAACCAATTATTATAAGCTAGGATGCTTATGTTTTGATTAGGCTAGAGAGCCTAGATGTTAAATGCCAGTGCACTTATTTTCATACATATCTCATATTTAATATAAAATACATCGTTATGCACAGGCCGACCATGATAAAAGAGATGGGGGACTAAACTCCACTAGTTAGGGAAAGGGAGGGGCTAAGTTAAAGAGAAGGGATAAGCTAGCGAGCTTAAGCCAAAAAGGAATATATATTAATATTTCTTAAAACATAAAGTATGGATAATTATTTTATCCTAAGTTCTAAATTTGGGGCCAAGTGGGCCAAAGTAGCTCCCAACATGACAAGTGTCAAGTTGGGGACATGCATACATATTTTTGGGACTTAGTTTATTTTCACACACTCTCCCATCATTCTTTCCATCATTCATTCATCCAGTCAATCATCCATGAGTATTCACACCCATTGAGCTATCCTTTGTATCTTCATGACAATACCTGAACCCATATCCATAGCCATTTTGTGTTGGTGTATCTGGTTAGCTTGGGAACTGGAATGAGGAAGCGGGTTGTCAAATCTCTGGGATATTGAAGAGGCAGGTTGTCAGGCCCATGAGAAATTCTCTAGGTGAGAGAATTGTTGGGAATTGATTCCTAAAGGTGTTGAACTGCATCTACATTGCTCTGAGACTTCTTGTCTAGCCTATTGCTGAAGCCTGGAAAGGAAGTGAGGCATCCGAAGGACTATTGAGCAGACAAGGGGCACACTTCCTGGGTGGGACAAACATGTGGGGAATGATGAAATGTAGGTTATTAGTTTAGTTGGCACCTGAGACAGAGTCTTTCCTGTTGTTTATGAGCTTTTAGCCTGATTAGGAATCCCTTTACCCCGGTGGAGTTTAGTCCCAGCTTAGGGGTGACTCACTATTGAGAGTGATGAATAGCCTGGTCTAAGGGTTCGTGGAAGGTTTTCACACAGTTGGTGACATTCTTACCAAGATAAGTGTCAATTGTGTGATAAATTTACATGTTGCATTGTTATTTACGTGTTTATTTTTATGGGTTTATCCTATGCGTGATTATAATTGTTTGTATGTTTATGGGTATTTTCTATAGATGTTGCATGTCTATGTTTACTGTTATTCAATGTGAATCCATGCATTTACAAAATTTATTTGTTTATTTACATTTTACTAGTAAAGCTTCCGCAAGTGTTCTATGTGCATATGTTTTAATTGCATGCAGTTGGAAAATTTTATGTGGCATAGCTCAGTTGCATACTAGGTATGTTACAATTTTTTCCACAGAGAGAGAGAATGTAAGAGTTCTCTAGTGTAGCATGGCTCGGCATGGATGGTCGGGGATGTTACAAGAATTCCAATCTAGACCCTTCAGGGAGAAAGAATACATTTATGGGATAAACAATGAATCATCGAAGACATTCCTGATCTACATCCCTAGTCAGAGAAATATTGAGAGAGGAAGAGATGTTGTCCTTGAAGAAGAGATACTCTTTCAAAGATTCAAATAATATCATATGGAGATTGATAGTGAGACAATACCTTCTCCCCCTTCAACATTTCAGAGGGAGACAAAAATGATTCTAGCTAATCTAGCTTCTCTAGTTGATATGTCCAAGAGGTATTGCAGTAAGGAATAAAATGCCTACCTAGGCTCACTTTGCAAGAGGCTGAGGAACACACAAGCCCATCATGACACTTCCCGAGAAATAAAAATATATTTGTGAGATATCCTTCATTCATGAGCCACTTCAATGATTTTGATCCTCCTTGTCTTGGAGAAGCAACAACAGAACAGGTATGGAAAGATGCCATAACAAAATAAAACTAGTATATCTTAAAAGAATGATGTTCAAGATATTGTTCAGAGACCAGAAGGGAAGTTTGTGGCAAATTCCAACTAAATCTATAATATTAAACATGAATCTGATGGAAGTGTCGAGAAATACAAAGAGAGATCTATAGACAAAGGGTTCTCACAAACATAGGGTTTTTTCCATGATGTGACACTTGTTCCAGTAAGCTCGATACACTTCCATCTGTACTACCATCCATGAGTTGGAAACTATATCAGATGGATGGATTCTTGATGATTTTTGGTTTCAGCAATATTATTGTTGATCCAAACCTATATTATTATAGTGTTGGTGATGAGAGCCTGATTTTGATGACTTATTCAAAAATCCTTATTGTTGGATACAAGTAAGCTTTGAATTTTGATTTTGAGATGAAGGATATGAGTATGATGCACTAATTCTTGGGACAAGAAGTATGATAGAGGACCAATGAGATTTTCTTGAGTCAACGAAAAATATACAGTAGGAATATTAAAGAAGTTCAGTATGACAAAATGCAAATCCATGGTGATGGATTTGAAGAAAATGAATGATGATGATTAAGATGATATTGATCCATGGTTGATTGGATCAGTGATATATCTAGTTAACAACAAACTTGATTCATGTTATGTAGTGAATGTACTTATTCATTCCATGAGTCAGCTGAAACAAACTCACTAGACAACAACAAAACATGTATTGAGATATCTACAAGGCAGAGTTAGATATGGTCTGTGATATGTCTCGAGTGTAGACTTGAGTTTGCAGGGATATGCAAAATGGAAACATAGTACAATGGACTAGAAGAGGACATCTGGTTGTTGTCTTACTGTGAAATCTTCCATGGGTTCCTGATCCAGCGGGAAACACAACTCAATGGCCTTGAGTACCATAGAAGTAGAGTATATAGCATCGAGTGTGTGAAGCAATGTGGCTTCACAAGCTTCTGACATATTTACTTGATCATGAGACAGATTCTATGATGATAACAAGAGACGTGTGTAAATCTATTTGAGAACCTAGTGTTTCTTGATGGATTGAAACATCATTATATTAGAGATATGGTGTAGAGGAAAATAGTACACATGTAGTACCTTCCTACACATGAGCAGATTGCAGACATCTTCAAAAAATTAACTTGGTGAAGAATACCTTCTTAGTTGAGAGGGAGTGTTTATGACTATAGCCATGAAAAAGTTCAAAGTACATCCATGTGAGACTTGGCATGATGAAGAATGCCTCCCTAGCTCAGAGGGAGTGTTGATGATTG
>JZKD02S1979156.1:229587-245877 GCA_000966675.3 Picea glauca
TTTCAAAAAAAAATTATCTGTGCACAAGATACCAATCCAACATATAATTAGCTAACAAATATGAAGTTTTATTGAGTTCTCTTGGTATGTATCTATATTGGAGAAATTGAAATGATTTTTCGAGATGACGAATCGTTAGGTGGAGATGTAATAATATTGGGATGTGAATGGTGTATTTCTAATTAAGTTTATAGACCACAAGTTCAGATTCTAAGTTAATAATCAAATGAGTTATACCTATAGAGGATGCTTCGGTTAAGATTCTGATGATGGCATGATATTTTTCCATGTTATTGGTCATGGATCCGAGGCAAATTGCTCTTGAACTCACTAACTCACTATAGTGGTAGATGACCCAAACTGCAGAAGAATTGTTTTGGGTGTGTCGAGTAGTGCCATCCACAAACCCAAAATACATGGGAAAGTGAGATGTCATATACACATGAAATCAAAAAATAAAGTATAAGAAACTGAGACAAAACTCGTGAACATAAGAGAAAAGACACACCAAGTCAAAAGTATATAGTACAATAATCTATAAATCACACATGTGAGATATTCTATGCATAGTACTTCTTGAGGTAAAGCCCATTTCAGGACACACTGAAATATATTCCATCGTAGTCGACTAAATCATAGGTGCCTCTGTGTAACACATGTTTTATGGTATATGGATCATGCCACATGGGTTCTAAATTTCATGCCCCCAGCTTCTCAAGAGCCTTATCATAAACTAGGACCAAATCTCCTTCTGCAAAAGCACGAGGTCAAATAGATTTTTCATATTGATTTTTCATTCATTTTTTATATGTCTCCTTGACGAGAGAAGAATCACAATGAGTTTCATCTAACTTGGTTATATACAGGAATCGTTCCTCTTCAGCAGAAGTGTGAGGTAGGTTTTATATGGTAAGTTTCAACAAAGGGATGTCACATTCAATTGGTAACATTTCTTTTATATTGTATACCAATTGGAATGGTCTGAATCCAGTTGCAGTTTTCACTGAAGTGTGATAGGCTCATACTGCAGAGAAACATTGCAAGTGCAAAAAGGTTTTGTTTTTTCCCACCATGCATTGGATCATGGTCTTCAGGACTTTGTTGATGGCTTCAACTAGTCCATTCACCTGAAGATAGCAGTGGAATGCATTTTTATGGAGAAAACCCAATTTGATGTGCAACTCACTCATCATTTGGTTTTGGAAGTGTGAGCCATGATCGGTTACAATATCTTGTGAGACACCAAATCGAATTATGATGTGGTTAAAAACAAAGAGTTCTATAGTATGACCATCATTAAGAAATGTAGGCATATCCTCAGCCCATTTAGTGAAGTAATCAATGGAAATGATGGTATAATCGTGCCCCCCCAACTGAGGTGGGATTACATTGCATAAAATCGATGCCCCATTTTGCAAAGGGGTTGAAGAAAATAATGGGATGCAGCGGATCAGGGTGGGTATGTAATTTTTTTTGAAAGATTTGATAGGGTGGGAATTTTTTTATTCCCTCGATTCAATATTTGAACATAGAAGACCAAAAATAACCAGCACATAAGATTTTCTAGGTTGTAGCCATCCCAGAGAGATTATCACCACAAAATCCAAGGTGACAGTCATTTAATACGCATTCAGCCTCATCGTGGCTTAAACAACATTGTAGGACAGTATCAATGCCATGATTGTATAAGGTTTTGTCTATGATGAGGTATCATTTGGAATGGTGTCGAATATGACGGCGTTCGTCACATGAGATGTTTGGCTGAAAAAATTGGGTTTGGATATAGAGAAGAATATATCCATACCAAGGATAATATGCACTAATGAGGAACAAGGATTCATCAGGAAGATAATTATTGGGTTCATTATCTTCATCATTATGGGGAAGATCACATATAAATTTTGCAAAGACCAATTATTTTTTAGCTTCGCATTTGGAAAACTCAAGATCAAATTCCTGGAAAATAACGATCCATTTGGAATATTTTCCCCTAAGGACTTGACGAATCAAAATATGGTACATGGGATTCAAGTCTATGATGACCATGGTAGTGTGTAACACGATGTAATGGAAAAATATCTGGATGACAATAAATGCATCTCGAGCCAACTTTTCAACATGTAAATATCAGAGCTCAAGACCTAATAGAACCTTACTTAGATAGTAAATCACATGTTCCTCATCGTTATTATCCTCTTGAAGTAACACCATAGAAATAATGGAAGTTGGGGAAGGAAAAAGAGGCATGTTAGTTACGGCATGCTTAAGGGAATCGAATGAGTGTTGAGTAGTGTCATCCCATATGAAACGGGTTTCTTTCTGCAACAATTTCATAAATCCTTGAGTGAGTTCGGCATAATTACAAATGAAACGACGAAGAAATTTTTCCTTCCCTTACAAACTTTGCAGTTGGATCAGATTGTTGGGAGGGGGTAAAGTGAGAATAGCTTTAAATTTTAAGGGATCCACCCTAATACCATATTTGGACATGATGAATCTGAGGAGTCCTCCTGATTCGATAGCGAAGACGCATTTTTGTGGGTTCCAACATATGTGGTAAAAACATAGGTGGCCAATGTGGTCTTCTCAATGAGACGAGTGAGTGGGTAAGTCATCGAGGTAGGGTTCCATAATATGTTTGATGTCATGGAATGCATATGACATGGCCTGCTGGAAAGTAGCTCCAACTTTTTTAATATCGAAAGGTAGTTTCTGATAAGAGAACGTCCCCTAAGGGAAGATGAAGTTTTTTTTATGTTGATCATCTGGTAGACTTTCAATCTGTTTGTATCCAAAAAAAACATTGATGAATGAAAAAAATGGCGTTTCCTATGTAATTATCGATAATTTGGTCGATGAAAGGTGTAGGGTAATTGTCTTTGGGACAAGCCTTATTAAGATCCCTATAATCGACGAATAAATCAATGTTCCCTTTTTTCTTAGCAACCAGAATGATGTTAGAAATCCATTCGGTCAAGGGGATAAGATAAATAAAACTAGACTTCAATAAATTTTCAACTTATGCCTTTATGGTAGCGGTTTTCTTAGGATGAACTGGGTGAAGTTTTTTTCTTACAGGTTTAACGCCTTCTTAAGTTTTTACCTCATGCACAATGATCGATGGATCGATCCCTAGAAGTTCTTTGTAACTCCAATCGAATATGTCATGGAGTTATTTGAACAAAGCAGTATAACTTGCCACTTATTTAAGTGAACAATTTTCACCTAGATGAACATTTTCCACAATACCTTCTTTGTTTGATATGTGAATAATAATCGCATAAGAGATGTTTCCAAAATTCCCCTCAGAGATGGTATCTTGAGTAAGTATTGGATATTTGGGGCAATCAACAATATCGCTAGGAAAGATAGAATGTATATCTTTCTCAATTTCATCCAAACTAGGAAGAAAGGATGAACAATGGTGGTTATCATCCCAAGGTGCCTCTTTGATACTAAGCATTTCCATAATGGATTTGTCCAATGGAAAAATATGGACGATGTAGTCAAAAGTAGAGGATAGGGAACCCAACCAAAATGGCAATGAGTAAACAGTAGATGCCAATAAATATTGGTCATCTAGTGAGAGAGAGGTAGACTGGATGGCATCATACGCATCCTCTACAAGACTAAGTGTCATAGTGTCACCTAATGCATCAAAATCTAAAGGAATAGGCATGATCCATGGATCAGATGAGTCATAGGATTGATATGACACAGTCGAGATCATATTGATCATGGAAATATCTTGCGAAGTGAGAGGAAGAAGTGTAGGAAATGTACCCATAAGTGAAGAGTATTTTAAAATACCTACTCCTACACTTTCATAAGTGGTCTTGGAAACTCCCAAAAAAGGAATGTTGTTGGTTGCATGAGTGTGAGCATCGGGGGTGCAGTGATCTAAGTAATCGATGGTCACAATTTTACCTTGATATGGGACTTGTACACATGGAAACACCAATGAAGCGATGATTGTCATGGAATAAAACCAACGTTTTCCTAAAAAAAGGTTGTAATCGAGGGTTAGCATCGACTACCTTAACATCTACTGAGAAAATATTGCCTCCCAATTGAACAACTAAGGACTGGAAAATTCCATGAGGAATAAGTCCTCTCCCATCGAATGCTCGTAATATAGTAGGGTATTGATTAAAACCAGGTGATTTTAAACATTTCCAAAAAGATAATTACATGACACATGTGGAGGCTCCCTCATCCAAGATCGTGCGATGAATATGTTGATTGTGGAAAACAACATCGATTTAGAAATCAAGCTGGTGAGAGAGTTGCAACTTGAAATTATCGAGGTTAAATGTGATATTATTAGATGACTGAGGATCTATTTCTCTAATGGAGGTGAAGAGAGTCCTATGTTGAATAGGGCAATGTTGTAGAACTTTGAGAGCTAACATAGCACATGGTCCTTGGGTGAAATTTTCAATGATATTGTACTTTTGAGAGGCACGTGAACTATGATTAAAAGTTGGCTTACGAATGGTGCTCTTGGGAATACATAAGATAGATTCGAAAGTAGGTTTCTCAATCTAGAGTGGCCCAGATTGAGGAGTAATGGTGGTGGATGGTAGATCCGACATAGTATTGTTAGCTACCTTTTCTTTATCAGGCTTATCCATAGTGTCATATGTCATAGTATGAGTGGTTAAATCTATCCCATTAAACATGTAAATGTGGGAAATCGATGAAGATTTCTCACTAGGAGGATGATTTGGGTTTCCAACTATCGGAGATGCAGGGGATTGCGTAACTAGGGACTATTGTTGTGGAAAAGGTTGTGTTAACACAATGGGTTGGGAATTTCCTTTAAAAAAAAATTCAACTTTGTCGCGATGAGGAAAATATCATGTGTAGTGATTGTCACCACAAATAAGACATGGAAATTTTGGTTTTCGTTGTGGTTGTTTATCAATAGAAGGTGGTTGAGTGGGTGTTTTTTGGATTTTCATTTTGATTATTTTTATTCTTTGGTTTATTTTTAATTTTATTCTTCCCACCTGACTGTTGTGGAGAATCAGATTGAACTGCATTCACCTCAGATATTTGACTCAGGGTGGAGGTGGATGAGAGTGAATTCGAATCGGTAGTGGGTGTAGTAACTAGGCGATTATCCGGGCTGGCCAATTATGAGTTCGATTAGTTTTTGATGTAACTGATAACTCCATCCATGTGATATGTGGAGGATGGTTTTGATGGATCGATCCATGTACGGGGCACATTCACAATAAATTTGTACAAAGTACTAGATTTGGAATAAACCAATTCCAAGTATTGCACATGAGCAATGGATTCCTCTTCAATGACAACACCGACCATGGCTACATCATGAGAAATTGGAGGTAAAATATATTTAGTGAACCATTCAACCAACAATTGGTTAGGAATGGTTTCTTTGATCAACCTTCTTTGTTGTCTCCACTCATGAATATGATCAGAGATATGCACGGAGTTGGTTTGATAAGGGGAGGTCAAGAGTTATATACCAGTATTGTAATAGATGGGAAATTTAAAGTGTGTGAGAAAATGCATGGCAAGGCAATTAGAATCGTGAAAAGTACTGCGTTGGAGCTCAATGTACCATTTGGCTACGAAACCCGTAAGTGTGCGCTAGAAAAGACGTAACCGGATAGAGTCATCCATAAGTTAGTTTGATGAACACCATAGATGAAACGTCATAACGTGGTTTCTAGGGCTTTCTCCAAGTTTAACGTAAAATTTTGAGATGTCATAAGGCAATTTAACATGAATAAATGCACATAATGGAGAATGTAACCTGGTATCATTTGCCAATATTGAGAGATCATATAGATTGAGTATGGATAAGAATGATAACTATATATTAAATTGAGGGTGATATTGGTGTGGCATGGAGACACTAGTAGGGCCATAAACAGGTTGAGGTGGATAGTTGTAGCCAATAGGCTCTCCCATGTACTGTGGTTGTTAACCAACATATGTAGGATTCATCTGTTGAGGAACTTTCACGAAAGGAAAGGGGAATCCCATTTGGCCCGGGGGAGGATAACCAGTGTAACCTTTGGTAGTATTATGAGGTTGATAAACAGTTTACCCTTGAGGAGGCTAAACAAGTTGTCCTTGAGGAGGGTGAGGATGTGGCCCTTGAGGAGGATAAGATTGTCGTCCTTGAGGACGTCAAGTTGGATTTGGAACCCCTGGGAAAGGTTGTCTAGAATGTAATCTAGAAATATTAGGATTTGGTATTTCCCCTTGTGAGTTTATGTATGATGGAACTCATTGATATGGTTGATTAAAATTACCTCCTTGCGATGGTCCCTAGGATTGTGAAGGGTTTCCAATGAAAGGAGGTTTTGCCCCAACCATTGATTGGGAAACAATTGGGGTTTGATGAACAAAAAGTGGTTACCCCTAGTGGGCATGGTTGTGTGTAAGGATGGTTTTCCCTTGGGAGGGAAGTATCATCTAGATGACGGTTTCCCCCTAGTAGGGATTTTCTCCACAGTTGAGTGTATGTGTGTGGCAGGGTTCTTTATTCCATGATGCACATGTGTCCCAATAGGGTTTTTTGGAATATAAGGATCTATGGTTTGAAGAGGTATATTAGGAGTAATGATAAAGTTTTTCGCACATGACTCAAAAACATGACTTCAGTTTTAATTTGAACTTGTACTGATATGGTAGCATTATTGACTACTTGTTCGATGGGATGATCAATAGTCTGACCTAACGGTCCTACTACAACACCAACAGAGGTAAGAGGGTGATATGGTGGCCGACTAAAATTGAATTTTTCGTAAAGTTCAAGTCCTGAAGTAGTTCTCCATATATAATGAACAAGAGTTTGTTGCAGATTTACCATGTTAGCAGAAAAAACATGGGTCGTGTACTCGTCATGAAAATTTAGATGTGTGGATTCCATATTTGATTCAGTATATGGCCTTGATGGTAGGAAAGGGTAATATTCTTCTATAATGTTACCGAAAGCATCCAAATAGAGGATTGGATCAATGGGAAATTTATAATATGGGTTAATAGGAGGGGTGCCTTCCTCAACCGTAACCATGGCTCTTTTAGGATTTTCTAGCAAATAAGTAGCAGCACTCCCAGCATCTGAATGGATCACAACCTCTTCATGATAAATGTATTTGGGTGAGTTAGGAGGTAAGCGTTGCTATCCTTCTAAAGGAATCCCTTGCATACTACATAATATACGAAGTCCTTTATCGTCTATAGTCTCAATTTTTAAAGACAATCAAGTAAATAAACAATACTTGCTAAAAATATAGAAAACCAACAAGCAAACAATGCCTTCTCTTAGTGAACATGCTATTTGGTGATGAAATCCAACATCACATGATCAAAGTGAGAAAAGGGCTAGGATATGAGCGAGTGTATTGGTTATGTTGGTGACCTGCTTATGAGCGAGTGTATTGGTTATGTTGGTGACCTTGGTGCAAGCTTCCTCACAATTTGACCCGAGTGACTTTGACCAAAATTTGTTCCAGGTACAAAAAATAATTCCCTTCACCATCACCTCATGTAAGGACCCTAAATATTGTGTTTACTAAGGACACCAACTCACATTCAGCCTCTGTGCCAGTATAGTCGACAGTTGAGTTCGAACGTATGGGAAGGATATCAAGTCTGAATTCCTTCAAGAGAACTGAGGACAAATGGACTGGTAAAACTCTAGAGGACCCCAAATGGATTCCGAATTCAAAAATATCTAAGACCAAATGAAGACACTTGAATCTCAAGAAGAACCCCCAATATACGATCTTACTACTACAAATGGTTAATCCTCATAGGGATATTCTTTGTTTCTGTCCCAAACATGACCTCGTCCGTAACCATTGTGTGAGAGGGGTATCCAATCTATGCTTATACAAAAATTGGATTTACTCTCCCTATCACAAGATTCTGAGTTTGTCTTGAATTCTTTGGAGAGTTATTCTCACAGCTTATTCCAAAGTGATAGTCCTAGTCTATTGTTGGTGTAAATATATTAAAAAAGAAAACATTTCTAGATTTATTTTAATTAGAGTTGATTTTGGTGGTTGTTCTTTACACAAAGGTGAATGAGAGTGAAACTAATGATGTTTTGAATTGAATCCCAAAGAAGTAAAAGAATGATATGAAAATTTTTCTTTTGATGAAATTCTATCTATGGGAAGGAGAAGATTTTCTTTCTTTCACTACCAAACACAAGAATGCGAAAAATTTCATGCAGTTTGTTCTCAAAAGGAATCCAATTAAGTGTTAATTCGTAAACAAATCCTTTTCGATGTCCAAAAAACATTGCAAAATGTATCCCTTTGTTTGATTCTAAATGTGAATTAAATGATTCATCTAATGCTTCTTGTTTCACTAATAATGAAACAATACTTCACTATTGTGAATTTTGGAAAATGGGAAGAAAATCCACACAATCAAAGGAACTCTAAACATTTGATAAGAGACAGAAAGAAAAACAAACTATCTATTCAAAGAAAAAAACCAAAAACAAAGAAACACACTTAATAAATCTTTCAGAAATGGGTACAGATAAAGGATCAAGTAAAAAATAAGGAGATCAATGAGTTTCCTTATAACAATCTCTAATTGATCAGATGAACGAGAAAGCAGCGAAAAGAACCCAAATTTGAAGAAAAAGGTTGATTTTGTGACAAGGAAATACAACAAAAAATCCAATAAAAGATTAAAAAGGTGAAAAGAAGCAAGTTGTAAGCCAAACAAAAGAGATAAAATGATAGAACATGACTTTATTTAGAGAGAAAGACCAAAGAACTACACTCAGGAAATAGATAGTCAACAATTTTTTAAGGCAAGCAAAAATCAGTGCTTTGGTAGTAATAGTACCATATTGCTACAACGCTCCCTAGCACACTCTGGTGGAGTGTCGATCAGGAAATCAATGATTTGAATATAACTAGAGAGGGCATGGGTTCTGAGAAAAACTTTGGAAAAACCTAGAAAATTCATAAACTAAGGAAGTGCAATCAAAAGACTATGTAAGACAACTTTAGAAAATACAAGAGATGTATGGATGGATCAAATCAACAAACGAGATATGAATATGGGAAAAATGAAATGACAAGACAAGGAAAGAAACATAAACTGAAATCTTTTCTCACTATTGGAGATGCCAATTTTTGTTATGGAATAATTCCCCTACGGACAGGTGAATATCCGCTTGGATTCTAGACCCCTAATACCAATACAGAAAGATACAAACAGACACTAACATCCCTTTGATATTTATCTAACTAGCCAAAAAAAGAGATGGAGAAAAAGGTGATTGTACCTATTTCTGATGTTTTTCCTCACTTCTTCAACACAAACTTGATGTCCAAACCCTTTTGCACAGCTTGTTACCTACAAGACTATGGATAACAAAGGGAAACAAGGAAAATCTTACTCTACGATATGGGGTTAAATGAATTCATATGTAATATAAAATATTGTGTGAGATACACAAAATAGAAGGGAATAGGCCAAGTATATTGATGAGAACTTGAAAGAGACACTTACAATGATGGATGGTGTTGCAACAGATTCTCCAAATCTTCCTCGTCCAACCCCTTGCTCGAAATATCCATGATCAGAATGACGATACTTTTGTTGATTATTTTCCTCCTTGTTCCCCATGATAATTTATACATTTATAGGGTTCCAAAGGACCAACCACCTTGGTTATATTTGGTATTAGTTGAGGATATGACTCCATCATTTGTGGCATCTCCCTTTGATGCATCCTAAGGCTTATATTCCAGCAAAACGAACTCGAATCATATCTAGTTTTCCTTAGAGGAAAGGGGGATTTATTCACATGATTTTCTCAATGAATTGACACTCCTTCAAAATGGGAAACAAGTTGCTACAACACTCCCTGATAGATATACAAAGAGAACTAGCACCCCCTACATATGAGCAGGGGAGCATTGATATTCCAAAAAAATGTCAAGATGACCAATTTTCATAGAAAAACACTTTGTTTCATATGTTAAATGATGTGGATTATTATTCTAACATGTTCTAGAGGATGTATCAAGTGTTTCCATGATTTCATTTGCAATGAAACACATGTAGAATGAAAATGTGACATTTACGACACTTGTGACAAAAGTGTGACACTTGCGACAGTAGCGACAATGAGAATGTGAAATTATCGAAGTGAGGAATTTTGACATGTAAAAAATGCAGGCTTGCATGCTACCGCAACGTAGGTTGGCACACCAATTCAAGTTGGTATGCTACCCCAGTGTAGGTTGGCACTCCAACATAGGGTGGTATGCTATGCCTGCATAGGTTGGTACTCCAACATAGGATGGTATGCTACCCCATCGCAGGTTGGTTCTAAAAAACAAGATGTCATGCTACCCCATCGTAGGTTGGGAGTCTAACGCAGGATGGTATGATAAACCATCATAGGTTGGCACTCCAACATAGGCTAGTATGCTACCCCAGCTCAGTTTGGTACTCCAACACAGGCTAGTATGATATCCCAACGAAGATTGGTACTCCAATGCATGTTGGTATGCTAACCCAACACAGGTTGGTACTACAACACAGGATGGTGTGATACCCCAACGTAGGTTTGTAGTCCAACTTAGGCTGGTATTCTACCCCATTAGAAGTTGTACTCTAGCACATGCTGGTATACTACCCCAGCACATGTTGATACTCCAACAAAGGTTGGTATGCTAATCCACTGAAAGTGAAAGAATTACTATGAGATATAGATCCATGATTTATGACATGAAAATGAAAAAGGTGTGCATAAGTAGAGAAGCAATGATAATGGTAGTTACAATAGGAATACCTTCCTCATTAAGAGGGACTGATAAATTTTTGAGTTTGATTCTATGTGAGATGACGAGTTACTAGTTCTATATGAACTAGATGTCGACAAGTAGTGTCAAAAATTATTCCTAGTTAGAGTGTCGATCAGTAGCATTGGAGGTTACTAGCTGGAGGGCCAAGCAATAGTGTTGGAGGTGTTTTCCAGCTAGATGGTTAATGTGTGGCTATCATGGTGATACTTGTTACATTATATGTTTGATCATACAGAAGCCTATGTGGTTATGGTGATGTTACCTGTAGACTATTCTACAAGACCATGTGACTCTTTCCCATGCCATGTGATATGGATGGATGTGTTTTATACCACTACATGAAGAAAATATTAGTTAATACCTCCCTAGATAAGAGGGAGTGTTGATTTTTTGGTAGCTATGGGAGGTATTAACCTCCACATGTAGCCTATGACTTACAATAGAATATTCTGGAAGCAAGTGAGCCATTAAACATATGCATGGAAACCCTAGAAGATGATTCAACCTAGCATAATAAATAATATTAGAATATTATATTCCATAAATACAAGTCATATCTACAGGAAAAAGATAAAAATAAATTATAATTACCGGAAAGTCAGGTCGGCCCAACCAGAAAAGTCATTGGATAGATTAATATAAATAGCGGATTCTTTAGCACATGTGTACACTCAATTCGGGAAAAATTCTTGTTGAGAGATGAAATTGAAGATGCAAGGAGGAATAAGGGCACATGTTCATCTCTTGGTCTTGGTCTCTCTCTTGGTAATTTTCTTGGTGGTATTCTTCGTGATTTTCTTAGTGATATTCTTGGTGATATTCTTTGTGATATTATTGCTAAGTATGGTGCAATTTTGAGAGAGACATTAGTGTAGCTTCAACTGTTGAAGTTGTGTATGGTACTTTTTTTGTGAATATGGAGACTCTTTCTCTTGTTCCCTACCCTTGGAGAAGGATCACTCTACTTGTATTGAGTTGTTGCTGAAGTTAGCAACTAGGGTTTATCTTTTGGTTCTAGAGTAGACCTACTGGAATTATTCTAAGTAAAGGTTAGTGTGCTCAGGTGTGGAATATGAGAATGCCTATGGTTGGGTGACAATGATGTGACATTTTATATGGTTAAACAAGCATACCAAAATTTCAATAGATAGATGGGATTTTAGCTGATAGTCTCTCATCTAGAGTTTTAAATTTTCACACTTTCCCTCACATTTCATCATACCTCCATTGGAAATCATGATTTGAAAGCTGTGCAATGAGTGTAAAAAACTACAAGTTTCTTCAGTCACTATCTTGTGAATGAAATTATGAGTACTACTATTATCAACTATGACTACAACCTTCCAATGCTTGATATAGCATGTGAGTTTCAAGGTTTCTGGAGTTGAAATGCTTGATACTATATGCATGGAGATTAAGGGTTCCTCGTGAGGCAATGGAGGTTAGACATATACTTAAATGTAACTTATGGTTTCTTCAACATTTAAATCTAGTGTCTCTTCTATATTTTTTTTACTAATCAAGGCATGAGTGGTCATATCAATTTAGAATAATTTTTACTACTTATGCCAATGATCTAGAGCATATATTTTATCAAAATCATAGAAGAGTCCATGTATTTGGTAGTTTACCATTTATGTTGCAGACAACATTTGTAATTTTAAGGTATTGGTAGGAGATGTGCTTGGGGAATTACCCTTGAGAGGATGAGTACATGGAATGAAGGATGTTTTTTTTATTTGTGCATTGATCATTGTCTCTACTTCTAGGGATCTATAAGTCACTTCCAACCATGTAGAAGGACATTTCATTCTGACTTCTACTCAAATCTCCTCCTTGAGGCCACTAATGAAACACTCTTTATATAAACAAAATGTTAATCCTTTTGTACATATGGCTAATTTATCAAAGGTAGCCATAAATTTGGTGATTGATTTTGTTTGGTGTAACTTGGTAAGTTTCCCCAAATTGTGAGTATCTCTCTCAAAATGTGCATTAATAGCTTTAACAAAATGACTCCAAGTGATGTATACTACATATGTTTTTTATTCCATTCCCACAATTGCCATCATTTTGGATATATATACAGGATCCCTACCCCTAGTTTTATCATGTTAGTAGTAATTCCCTAGAGGGAAAAGTAATGTTCCATCTAGGTGACCCATCTTGACGGGGCAAAACCATAAAAAAATTTCAATTCCACCTTGGGAGAATCGTGCCATATGTTATTATATATTTTTTTATTGATGTGCATACCTGAAGAGGGTTGTGAGTGTCTAAATGGTCCTTATAAGAATCCATCAACCCTATCATTGTTCTTTATGATGCTCCGATCAATTTTGAACCTATAATTAATCTCAACAACACCCTCTAACAAGGTACCATACCTATCCTCCTCTCTCTCCTTAATCACTAAAGGAGAATATTGTGAAATAATATATCACACATCCTCATGAAATATCGCATCTTTGATCATGAAAATCTCCCATTGTGCTGAAATATTGATCATGTAATTTATATAAGCATCATTGTATTTTTCAATACAATATGTTATCGTAGCACATATAATTGGTTTTGAACCTATATACATGACATCCCACCATGCATACACCTCCTAAAATATAGATATCTCTTCCAACATCCCATTATAATGGATAAGTGCCACTAGATAAAAAAGTAACTTACAAAGGCCACCCTTTCTCACACCTCTAGACAAATTCATCAAAATAACTAGACTACAATCACTCATGATGCACAATTGTCCCTCAAAAGAAACTATCCACTATATATCTATCATATAGGAAATTGAAATGATGGAAGAGCATTGTCATCAAAGCACAAGTGGAAGACATCTCAGTGCCCTAGCACACATTTTGAAGTGATTTTTGAATATTAAAGATGGCATGTCATTAAATATCTTGAAAAGATTGTAATTAAAGAACATATTTAATGCTTAGGAGTTGAACCATTGCATGAGATCGATGGGGAGTGTATTTGCCTTTAATGTAGTATCCTGTAGTGCATATTTGAAGCGTTTTCTCTTATCTATCTATCTCAAACATTTATTGTAATAAATCCTTAGTAGTTGAAACCTTTAATTTTATAGGATCACACTAAGGTAGTCAGAGGGAAAATCTATGTGAGATCATTTTTTATAAATAAATGTAATGTATGACCAAATGAGGTTGTTGTTGCAATTTAGTTGAAGTATGTTGAAGAGTGTTGTAGCTATGATTATTGTTGCTGAAATATTTTTGAAGCTAAGAGTTCTTGACCCATAGAAGAGCATTGCATGAGTCCATGTACATATCATTTTAATGCATATAACAAAGAAGCATTGATCCAAATGTTTGGTCTTGTTGTTACTATGTCTACCTAAATGAATGAATGGTAGGATTTATGTTTAATTTCATTTCTCTATTATTACTTGTTCTTATGTTATGAATAAATTGACATGGTTGAATGTATGAATCTATGAAGATTAGATAAGTTTCAATTGTTTCTCTTCTACGATCCTATGCAAGGAGTGCATAGTGTCCGAAAGGTGTGCATTGAAAGAGTCTATTTCAACTCAGAAGCTCAAAATATATAACATGGATATTTTTTTTTCAAGGAGTGCATAAGTGTTTGCAAGGTGTGCGTTGACAGAGTCTATTTTAAGTCAGAAATTTCAAGAGTTAAATTGAAGGAAGGTTGTTGCAAGGTGTGCGTAGAGTATATATTTGGATAAGTATCGAAGAATTCATTCTGAGAAGTTCAAAATGTCGAGAAGGAACAAGTTCAAGAGAGACAACTTGGATATTTATATGAAAGGAGTGTGTCGACAGAGTCTTTTTGACTGAGAAAATAAGGAGGAGTAACTTAAGAGTATTTGTAGAAGTGTGTGAAGAACTATTGCAAGGTGTGCACAATCATCCACAAAGAAGCTAATTCATGGATGAAAACATGTTGCAATACCTCCAAAGGGTTAATTTCAACTAAGTGTTGAAGAAAACGCTCTGAGGAATTAGTATTTTGAAGGAAGAACAAGCTCATAAGAGGTAGCTAGAGAAAATTCTTAAATGGGGAGGAGCCCTTTAATAGTTCACAAATTGACGAGCAAAATACATTCAAGAGGAAGTAGGATCATTCTAGACTGTCAGATCTAGGAGAGTTCCACATATGTTAGTCATGGAGTCTTTCTAAACTTCACAGTTTGGAGTTTTGAAAGTGGTTTAGAGAGTAGGGATCACCAAACTCCCATAACAAATCACAATAGTTGGATATTGGAGTGACGAGAACCATATATATTGTTGGGTCAGTTCGCGATTCGAAGGTCAAAGAAAAATGGGTAAGCTATAGTCAAAACAGTCGAAGCCCGAAGTTGCAAACAAGGTTGAGATAAGGTTATAGCCTGAGGTCATACAAAGAGAGGATCTTAGCGGAGGAGCTATAGCTCGCCACTCAATGTTACTAGAAGTGACAAAGAATGACTGTGCGGGTAATTTGAACCTGCATGGTAAAAACTTGATGTAGGAGCATCATCAGCAAAGCGGACATGGAAGGATAGCTCAAAAAGTCTGGATGAAATTATCAACAATCAAAAATCTTATCTTGACAAGTCCATACTTGGATACAATCAGATAGAAAAGGGAACAAGCTCCAAAACAACAGAGCAAGAAACAAATCCAAAAAATTATGCAAAAACAATCAAAGGAGATAAAAAGATATACAAGGAAGATTACAGGGACACTCCTCCACCAAGAAGATTCAGATTTCAGAATCAACAATAGATAGATAGGCCTCAATAAGAACAAGGATTCATAAGATCATCTCCTTTCATAAGATCTTCAACTACCAGGTATCAAACTATATTTTTTGGTTTATGTTATGCATGTAATAATTTTGGACATAAAGCTGTAAATTGTAGAGTTAAAAATAGGAACAATAACTACTTTGAGAGCCATACACAAAGGGGTTATTCAAGAAGACATAGTGAAACAAAGAGAAGAAGTTACAATAGGTTTGACTCTTTGAGCACTGAAGTGGAATGTTACAAATGTAACAATTTTGGACACATGGCCAAAAATTGCAGAATTACAGTCCCTCCTAAAGAACCTCAACTAAGTCACAAACAAGAACCTCAAAAAATGACATGGATAAGAAAGCAATATTAGTATAGCAATGAAGAATGCACAGTCGCTCTACAAGCTAAACATAAGAAACATGGTTGGTATGTTGACAGTGGATGTTCAAAACACATGACAAGTGATAGAGAGAAGTTTCTTACATTATGAAAGGAAGGAGATGGACCAGTCTCCTTTGGAAATGATAATTCATAAAAAATCATTGGAAAAGGCACATTCTGAATTGGGAACAAGAAGGAAAAGGAAGAAAATGTTCTACTAGTAGAAGATATGAAACATAATCTTTTAAGTGTGAGTCAAATGTGTGACCAAGGTCATAAAGTTACTTTCGATTC
>JZKD02S1979156.1:260067-275646 GCA_000966675.3 Picea glauca
AATAATTAATAATATAATTATTGATTATTAAATATCATATATAATAAGTAAATGATAATAATAAATAATTATTGATTATTCAAGGGATGCATCCTTTCATGGATGGTCACCATATTTTCCCTATATATGGAACACTCATCATTGTAATAATATATTGATTATATCTTATATGAATAAAAACAACAAAAAGTTTTAATATATTGAAGGAGAAGATAACATAACAACCAATTTCAGTCTTGCCAAATTTTGGGAAGACATTTCATGTAAGATGTGATGCTAATGGAGTTGCAATTGGAGCAGTCTTGAGCCAAGATAATAGGCCTATTTCATATTTTAGTGAGACGTTGAATGACACTAAGAATAATTACTCCACATATGATAAGGAATTTTATGCAATAATTCAAGCCTTGAAGACATGGAGGCACTACCTTATTCCAAAAGAGTTCTTTTTGTATAGTGATAATCAGGCTTTACATTTCATAACCAGAAAGGAGAAGTTAAATCAAAGACATGCTAATTGGATTGAGTTTATGCAAAATTTCACTTTTGTCTTTAAACATATTTCTGGTAATGCTAGAAAAGTTGTTGATGCATTCAGCAAGAGATGTTTGATTATGTAGGAATTTCAAGTGAAGAACTTAGGGTTTAAACACCTTAAGGATATGTATTGTGATGATCCATATTTTAAAGAGGCATATGAAGAATGTATGAACCCTGTGATCAGAGACAGAAGTCAGTGGATAGAGTATATGACTCAAGATAGATTGTTGTTTAAAGGTTGCTAGTTGTGCATACCAAAGTGTTCAATGAGAGAAACTTTGTTGAAGGAAAAACATAGTGGAGGCCTAACAAGACATTTTGGCCATGACAAGACCTTTGCACAACTGAACAATTCATACTATTGGCCAGGTATGAGAGGAGAGGGGAATAAGTTTGTAAAAATATGTAAGATTTATCAGTATGCAAAAGGAAAGAAACAAAACATTGGATTGTATCAGCCATTGCCTATTCCAGATAGGCTTTGGGATGCAATAACCATGGATTTTGTGTTGGGATATGCAAGAACCAAAAGGGGAAGTGATTCCATATTTTTTGTAGTTTATAGATTCTCAAATATGGCATACTTTATCCCATGCCAGAAGACTAGTGATGCAACACACATTGCAAATTTTTTTTCAAAAAAGTTGTGAGACTTCATGGGTTGCCTAAGAGTATTGTCTCAGATAGGGACACTAAATTTGTTGGTCATTTATGGAGAACATTATGGAAGAATATGGGGAAAAAAATGTCTTTTAGTTCATCATATCACCCTCAAATGGATGGATAGACTGAGGTGGTAAATCGGAGTTTAGGAAATTTGTTGAGAAGTTTGGTAACTGAACATCACAATAAGTGGGATCAAATTCTATCACAAACAGATTTTTCATATAATGACTCACCAAAAAGAAGTACAGGAAGGATTCCATTCCAAATAGTGTATGGGATGAATCAAAGATTGAGATATCTAGAGAAGAGTGAATTTAGAAGCATTGGAGCAGAAGACTTCAATGCAAAAATGCAAAAGCTTCATAATCAGATCAAGGAGCAGTTGTAGAACAATAGCAGAGAGTATAAACATAGAGTTAACTAGAATAGGAGAGAACTTCAATTTGAAGTAGGAGATCAAGTTTTAGCACATCTCATTAAGGAAAGGTTCCCAAGAGGAACAGATAACAAAGTGAAGCTACAGAAGATAGGACCATGCAAGATCCTAAATAAATTTGGTGCCAGTGATTATGAAATAGAATTTCTAGAGGATGTGGGTATATCACCCATATTTAACATTTCAAACCTATATCCTTACAGGTAATATGAGACAAAAGAATCAAAAGATTCGAAATAGATTCAGTGGGAGAATAAAATGCTTATAGCAGAAAATCCACAGATGGAGAATATCAATGATCAAAGGATTAGTAAGAAGACTAGGAGAAAGACTTATTTGGATTATTTTGTAAAGTGTAAAGGATTCCCAATAGAATATGCCAATTGGGTAAATGAATTTGATATCCAGAAGCATTGAAAGTCGGTACAAGATATCATGGACATTAGTCCATGAATTATTTTCCAAAGGAGTATGATGCATGAGAATCATCAACAAAGTGCACATGAAGAGATAGCTCAGCTCCCTAGTGCATCGTCTGAATTATTTTTTAATTTTAAAAGCTAGTGTATCGTGTAAACCTTTTGAATGGATTGAAAATTCAAGATATATTTAATATTCAAAGGCTAAACGATCATGTGAGATTGGGAGAGATCAAATTTTCCTTTAATTTGGTTGGTTTCAGCACAAATCTAAATCTTTTTCTCTTATCTATTTGTCTCAAAATTTTAATGTAACAAGGATTAAGTAGTTGGTAGTTTTTATTTCGATAAGATAAGTAATCGGAGGGAACCCTATGAGATCTTTGGTATAAGTAGAGGTGTTGTATTCCCAAATGGGGTTGTAGAATATGATGATAGCTACAAATTAGTTGAATATTTTTATTGCTGCAAGTTAGTTAGAAACTGTTGAATGTTGATATAGCTTAGGTGCATTTGAATGAATATAACAGAGAAATATTGATCCAAATGCATGGTGTTGCTAATGCTTGTCTATCTGATTGAATGGTAGGTTTTTTGTTCACATTCTACTCTCTGTTACTTTGTGTATTCATGCATGCATGAATTACACTGATGAATGCATTAGTTCTAGTGTTCAATGCATAAATTCATGGTGAACTATATGAATATATGAAAGATTAAATAAGTTTCACTTGTTTCTCTTCCACGATCTTACACAAGGAGTGCATTGACAAATTCTGATTCAACTTAGAGCTTAGGAGAGATAATGTGGAATTTATATGTAGAGTGTGCATATCATCCACAAGGACTCCATCAACAAAGTATTTGACTAAGAAGCTTAGGAGGATTAGTTTGAGATATCGCTCACAGAAGTGCATGTGAAGATATGTTGCAAGGTGTGCATAGATCCGGAATCTGACTAAGTGTACAAGAAAACCCTCTAAAGATTTTAAGGTTCAAAGGAGGAACAATCTCATAAGAGATAGTAGCAAGAATTCTTTAATAGGGAGGATCCCTTTAATATTCCCCAAGTTAATGTGCAACATCCATTCAGGAAGAAGCGAAATTGTTCCATACCATTAGATCTGGGAAGATTTGCAAGGGAGTTAGTCTTGGAGTCCTTCAACACCCTAAGTGTTCGAAGGTTGAAAGGTGTTGTAAGTGAGGGATTACCAAAGTCTCATGGTTGCAAATTGAATCTATGTCTTCGGTATCAAGAAGGATACATGGCAACATATAACAGAGTCCGAGAGGTACAGATCTAAAATATTTGTGAAAAGAAAATGGCATACTTCGCTGAAGTAGTGAAGTATCAGAGTCCATCAAGGTCGTCGATCAGAGGAGGGACACGTGGTGGATATCTGTGTACTCTAGGAGAATAGTACTCTGGATAAAAACAATATTGGTGAAGCCAAAACTACCAAAGCATGAAGTCATGAAGTCCACAAGATTCGTCGATCTATGGAAGACATGCATCAACAGATCGAGGACTTTAGGAGGAAGGAGTAAGGAGAAAGTGGAGCATTGACAAGAAATTTTCTGAAACGCCAAGAGGTAAGAAGATAAAATATTATCCATTGATTTCATAGACATGCGGACAGTGGAGATTTAATCCGAAGGAAAGTAACTATGGAGGAACGAAAGTGTGAAGGCAAGCGAACTCCCGAAGGCCAAAGTGCCAGAGTTGATCAGATTCATTCATTGGGATAGGACGTGTGGAAAAAGATATGCCACTTCAAAGGATTGATACTATTGGAGAACAAATGAGGAGGGGTGTTGAGTGAAATTCACTCGAAGGGGACACAAAGTACGAATATCGACCATCAATCAGGACGAGCATGTGGCACTCAATCTGTAACTCTGGGTATGGAGAAATTCAGAAGAAAGGGGTGCTTGGAACACTCATAACTCCAAAAGTCAGAGTCCCAAAGTAGATCAGATTCCTCATCTTTCATAGAGGTGAGGACCGAAGATCTTGTCTGGGTGAATTTTCAAGTTCGGAGTTTGGGGAAATAAAGTTTTAAGCCTATGGTTCTAGACCAAGGTTACATGGAAGAATCTGTGGGTAATCAAAAACTCTCCAAAGGAGGATTTCATGCATGAGAGTTAATAATTTGACCTATGGATAAGATAGAAGAGGTTCAACATGAACCTGTGAGCTGATTCATCTCTCTAAGTCGATCGATCCTAGAAGAGGAGTTCACACAATCCCGGGGGAGAGTAGGAGTATGCATCACAAACTGGGGCCTATGTTAAGCCAATTTGGGTATAGGAGGGTCTCGAGGAGCCCATTCAGATCATATTTGTGAATATCCTTGAATAGGAGGGCATGCAACCCCTAGGAGAGAGGGGGGATTCATCACGAAACAATATTATTCTTCAACCTAAGAATAAACAAAACGTAATCCAGCTTAAGAACATAACATGAAGACACATGAAAAGAAATAGATCCAACTCCTCTCACAAGATACATGGCATCATCATCAAGCTCCAAGATCATGTCTATCCCTTTCTCCTAAATCGTATTGAAAAAATAATTTTCATATGCCATATGTATCTAAGTCCTATTATCCACATACCATCGAACATTATACATAGTGTTAGAGGATAAGAAAGAGACCAAAGTCACATCCATATTCAAAAATATGAAATATGAAGAATATAGTTCACCTATCATAGGTCCTCTCATCACATATCCTCCTCATTATTTATCCCACTAAAAATAAAACCACACCAACAAATAATCACATAAATCTACCACCTATCACTAGAAACCCTTAGAAAAAATTGACCACCTATCATAGGTTATCCTAGGCATAACACCTAGTGAAAATACATCCATGTCAGTGATCAATTTATTGAATCCATCATCTCTTATCACAAATAAAACCCATCAAAATGTATTAGAAGTGACAGTTCTCATCTCAACAAACATATATTATCACACCCAATGACCTCAAACAAGGCTCAAGCACTTCCCTCAAGTAATTTCTAGTAGAAATATAAACTCATTCTTAAAACTAGAGTGATTTCAACCACAAAATATCTGATAGGATACAAATATTTATGGAATGCTCTAAAACCATGTGAATTTTTTTTCTATCTTAGAGATTAATGTTGTAACAACCACTACCACCTAGGCTGGGCCATGCCACACAATCTCAACTTATGTTGCTATGATACCACAATGTAACATACCCAGAATCCCACCTGGGTTCCTCTACTACACCTCTCCCCACACCACTATGATACCAATATGTAAATCTACCCAAATTACTATTGAGCAATGCTACTCCAAAATATAGTGAGTAAACTCCACTTTATAACATTTTTTTGCACAGAAATACTTGAAGTAACACACATGACCCTAAGTTGGCTCATGCCACACAAACTTTCCTCTTCTAGAACAACTTATAACAACAAATCTAGCCACAACATAGCTACACAAGCATGTTGAGTACATAAACATTACTGTGTGCATAATCCATTATAAACCTGTGATCACTACTTCATGCGTAACCATTCTAGCGTCAAACACAAATTTTGTTCTTCATGTACGCGCAAAATTCTTCCCTATGTGCAAGATCATTCTAACCTTACCTCATAAACTCATGACCATTATTATAAGGTTAACTTAATAGGAATAACTAATAACAACCATCATACTTAGTATGTATGACCACAAATAATGAATATCGACACCACAATTATGCGTGTAAGAAACATTATGCATAATAACATCAATTACTTATATGCAACATCATAAAATAATTAAACCGATATTAGACATATAGAATTAAGCACATAGTAAATGAGACAAGAACATAAAGGAAACTTATCTTTTATGAAAATTCACCAAATGGGCACAAAACATAGACATTCCTCCAATCCATAGACCTCGTTTCTGATAATCATTCATCAACAAGTAACCCCCGAGTTGGGGGTTAAACTCCACTAGGAAAAAATGATTCTTATTTCTAGGATAAGGTATGATAAACAACGTAATTTATTAGTCCAAGGCACCCAATGTTGAAACTATACTATCATATCTCATTCCCCATATGTTGGTCCCACCATAGGAAATGTGCCCCTTCTCTTCTCAATAGTCCTTTGATTGGCGCACTTCCCTTCCAAGGCTTCAACAACAGATCAGGCAGGAAGTCTTAGAGCACTACAACTAATTCCCAGTGCACCAAGGAATAATTCTCCCAAAAAATCTCACTTAGAGAGAATTGTCATGGGTCTGACAACACAACTCTTTGTCATCAAATCCCTCACCTAGAGAGAATTCTCATGGGCCTGAAAACCCACCTCTTTGTCAGTAAATATCTCACATGGAGAGAATGCTTATGAGCCTGAAAACCCGCTTATTCGACAACAAAATCTATTGTTATTGGATGGAAAACCCCTTTCCCAAGATTTTATCTCATATAGATGGTCCGAAAAGTGAAGAACAATGAGCGAATCCCCACCAAAAAACACTAAGGCCAACAATATATATTGCATTCCTTAAACTTGACACTTGTCACCTTGTAAATTGGCTTTATCCACTTGTTGAATCATTCCCATTCCCCAGGAACTTAGGATAACTAAATATCCATGACTTATATTTTTCAGAAATATTAATAAAATATTCCCTTTGACTTAAGCCCCCTTGGCTTAGCCCCTCTCCTAAACTTCTATCCCTTTTTTTGGTAGATTTTATCCCCCTATCTCTTTTCTTTTTATTTGTTTGCACGCACTTATGTGATATTATTAATAAATTTAGTGTCATTACATTTTACAAGGATAGGAGCATTGCCATATTTTCATCTTGCCTCACTAGCCCCATAACCACACAGTCTCTAGGGCCTCAATTCATATACATCCATATGTGTGTATGCATGTGTGTCTATATAACTCAATTCGATGTGAACTTTAAGGTAATCCACACACACTTACTCAAGTGCACACAACATTATGAAATGTGTGCACCCTTCCTTTGATGTGAAAACCATGTGAACTTACCGAGGTGTGCACAATAATATGGAATGTGCGTCACCATTTCTTTGATATTAATCCTCGCGCACTACTCAGAGGCATGCAAAACCAAAACTTGGTGCCAACGACTCACCATCCTATATATACAATTACATTTACAATTGGTACCAATGGCTCACCAGCCTATATGTACAATTAAAAATGGGGTTCATATTAGAGATATTCCATTCCCCTCCCCATTATTTATGCATTGTCCTTAGTGTATTATATACACATGTACATACAAAATTTCAAAAGTATTCAAAAAAACACAAATACTCTTCTTGCATAGCATCCTCATGCTCCCAAGTTGCATCCTCAAGACCATACCAGGTCCATTAGACCTTTACTATATCCATGACTTGATTCCATATATGTGTGATTTTTTAATCCTATATGCAAATCAATCACACTCAAAAATGCCTTCTTGCTCCACCTAAATCACATTCCAATCAATAATATGATTAGCATCAGGTACATAATTTTTAAGCAATGATACATGGAAAAAATTATGAATACACAAGGATGCAGGTAGTGCAAGCATATATGCGACATGACCAATACTCTCTAGGATTTGAAATGACCCACAATAAATTGTTGGCAAATTAGAGCAATTTACCAACTTAAGGGAGCTGTGTCTTGATTTCACTTTCAATAACACATGGTCACCCATGTTATAGTCTCTCTGGGTTCTACCTTTATCTGCACAACTTTTCTTCTTGTCTTGGGAAAACTTAAAATTTTTCCTTATCTTCACCATCTTCTCTTCCATTTCTAGGAGCAGATATGGCCCAACCACAACTCTGTCTCTTGGATTTTCCCAGCTCACTAGTGTGTTTCACTTTCTACCATAAAGTGACAAAATTGGGTTCATCTTTAAATATGATTGATACCCATTTTTGTAATAAAAATTTACCAAGTTTAGGTATTCTTCCCATTTTCATGGTTTATACATCACATACATATTGAGAATATATTCAATCACCCAATTTATGCTATGTATTTTTCCATTTGACTCAGAGTTATATGTTGTGATAAATATCTGATTTGTCCCAAATCCTTTGAACAATCCTTTCCAAAATTTTTATGTGAACTTGGGATCTATGTCAGACACAATTTTCTTAGGTAAACCATGCAGCTTATAAATTTATGGCATGTATATTTCAACAATGTTGGTTTCCTTGTGCGCTGACTTCACTGGGATAAAATGGGAAGCTTTAGTAAGATTTTCCACCAGTACCATAATAGAATCATGTTGCTTAGCAGTCCTAGGCGTCTTAGTAATGAAATATATGGTTACAACTTCCCTCTTCCACTCAGGAATTGAAAAAGGCTGTAGCAAACCAACTAGATGTCTTTACTCAACTTTGACATTTTAACATTCAGGGCATCTAGCAATAAAATTGACAACCTCCTTTTTCATGCATGGACAATAATATTGTTTTTTTATTGTTGCAATTGTTTTCTCGTACCCTTGGTGTCTTTCATAAATAACTTTATACATCTCTGATAATAACATACTTTTCAGCTGTTGAACATTTGATGCATAAACTCTATTCATATACATGATGATTCTATCCTCTTTTATCTCATAACCTTCAAGTTTTTGTTGTGGCATACCTTGTTGTAAATTTGTCTTTATGTCCACATAAAAATGATTTGATTTGGAAACCTCTAAAATTATATCACTCAAATATGATGTGTACATGCTAATGGTTGTAACATGAATCTCGTGCACTCACAAATATTTGGATGCCAAAATAAATGTTTCAGAACACTATGGTCTATTCTCATCTCAAATCATTTACCCATGAGATAGTGTTGCCACATCTTCAAGGAAGGTACTATGGCTACCAATTCTAAGTCATGTGTATCATAGATCCTTTCATGCTCTTTTAGAGTTCTTTATTTGTAACATATCACATGTCAATTCTCATTAAGGACTAAAACGAGCCCTTCTTTTCATGCATCTATACATAAAAGGAAGTATTCATCTCAATAAACAATACTTAGTATTGGCACACTAGTCAACAAACTCTTTAAGTGATGAAAAATCCTTACATGATCTAGATTCCATTCAAACGACACACACTTATTTTTCAAAGATGTAATTGGCTGTGCAATGTTTGAGAATCCCTCAATAAACCTTTTTTGATAGCTTGCAAGTCCCATGAAGGACCTTACCTCTACGACATTTCTTGGTGTTGGCCATTATTCAATGGCCCTTATCTTTTATGGATCCACAACTATCCCTTCCCTTGAGATGATGTGACCCAAGTAATGAATATGCCTTCTGTAAAATGAGCACTTGCTCAACTTGGCATACACATGATTTTCTCTCAATACTTGTAACACCATCCTCAAGTTTTTCTCCTGCTCTCCTTCAGACTTTGAGTAAATAAGTATGTCATCCATAAATACAATGAAAAACTTATCTAATTAATTTTTGAAAGCTCTATTCATCAAACACATGAAGACAATGGGTGAATTTAAAAACCTGAATGGAACCATTATGAACCAATAATGTTTGTACCTCGTCTAGAAGGTGGTATTGTTGATGTATTCATATTTAATTTTTACCCGATGATATCCATATTTGAGATATATCTTTGAAAATATGTGTATTCCCTTCAACTGACCAAAGATGTCATCTATCCTTGTAGAATGATACATTTTATTTACTGTTACTTTGTTCAACTACCTGAAGTTGATGCAAATTCTCATTGTACCATGTTTCTTCTTCATAAACAATATTGGTGCACCCCAAGGTGACACAAGTCGATGTATATACCCCTTCTTTAGAAGATATTCATGTTTCATCTGTAGTTTCTTCAACTCGGGTGTACTAACCCTATAAGGATTCTTGGATACAGGAGTTTCTCCTGACATCATATTTATAGAGAAATACATATCTCTTTTCGGTGGCAACCCCATTATCTCTTTAAAGAAATCTTCAAATTCTTTCAGTACTACACAATATTCAACATTTGGTGCTTTATCCTTAGGTGCCTCCTCCATTTTCACTGGAAATACTTGACATCCTTTCATGTATCTCTTCTTCAATTATAAGGCTTAAAATTCTCTAATATTTACAACTCTAGGAATTCCTTGAATTGTTATTAAGTTTCCTTCCTTATGTAGATAGGTAAATGCCTTGTTGTAACAGTCTAGAACAACATGATGTTGGTCTAACCAATCCATACCAATGAGGAAATTATACAAGCCCAAAGATATGATATTCAAATGAACTTTTGTGCACAGTCCATTCATTTACATTGGACATGCCTTAACCATCTCAATACATTTCCTTTTTTACCCTATAGCTAACTGTATCAACCAATATTTTCCAGGCTTGCTTCTTGGCAATTGGAATCTTTCCACCATATTAGGATCTAGATAACTATTGCTAGCTCTTAAATCAATTAAAATAGTAATGCATTTCTCATTAATCTTACCTTGCACTTTAATCGTTTGAAACTAAAAATCATGTTTATTGTTATCCATGGCTATATAGATCCTTGGTACATTTCTACCCATGTCTTCAACTGTCCTATCTTGTTGTACATTATGCACAATCCTCACTTTTTCATTTCTTTGAGGGAAATATCTATACATATGATCTTCGCCACAACCCAAAAATTGAATAGGTTTTTTCCTTAGTATTTTCCCCACTGACTCAGTCATTATGGGCTCCTTGGGAGTTGGATTTCCTTACAGAATATTTTTGATAAATGTTTTCTTAGTCCCTGTCTTCCTCTATTCCATTGTTCTTTTCATCTTGTCTTCCCAAACATTTTGGAAAGTCAATCTTCCATTTCTCTTATCATAAAGACATTTATCATGTGTTATGGTTTCCTCTGATGTCTTAGGGTCATCATATTCTATATTTTAATCAATAAATGAGGGAAACCCACCCAGGTACCTCTGAATTTTGACTTGCTCATCCTTGATGAATGCAACATATTTCAAAAATTCTAATAATATTCTTTCATGCTCATATATTATCATACTTCCATGCTCGAGTTCAAAGAACTCAATTTTTTGGTCATAGTACCTCTTGGTTAATTATTTATTTTGAAAATGTCTCTTGAACTCCCTCAAAGTAACCTTATTTTCATCAATGTGTTGCACATGCATAATGATGTAGGAGCATCCACACCTCATCAAGCGAGCCAGCACATGGAGCAAGGGAAAGAAAGCTGGACAGCGCCAGCACATGTATTTTTGAACTACCTTGGAAAGTTGTTGCGCCACCATTTGGATGAAGGCATTCATTAGAAGCGCACTTGTACATTGTAATGGACCATGAGTAGATAATCTCTCATCCTTAGGTAGCTAAGGCATTTACTAGATTTAATGAAAGTAGATAAATTAATTAAGTCTAGATTAGACAGTTTTGCTTTCGAGAGGGAAAACGAAATATAGGCACCCTCCTTTGTATTATTGTATTCATTCTGAGCATTCGACGAATTCATAGCAGCATTAGCATTCAGGAGCAAGGAGAGGACAAAGCAGAAAACTGGTGAAGAATCCCCATGTACATATATTGAATTAATAAGAAATCTTTGCTTCAATGCCATGGCTGTGATTATTCTTTGTGTGTTGTTGATATTATGTTGTTGCATACTTGCTTCTTGTTATGCGTTCATTGTATATGTTGCATATGTAATTTCATGGCAGATTATAAATCTGGGAGAGAGGAGAGAATAAGTTTCAAGGTGTTTCTCTGTTCGAGCCAGGAGATTCCTACATAGAGTGCAATTGAATTCCTCCGCATAGAGTGCGTTGAGGGGGCTCTACAATTAAACTCTTATTTCCTCTACTGGAACTGTGTTGGGTTATTCGAACCATGCAGGTGAAGTGCAGGTCAGATTTGAAGTCTCAGAGGTGAGTTTGAGGCAAGGGAGACGGGGAATTCTATTGCAGAAAGTGCATTGAGGTTAGGTGACTTCAAAACTTTGAGAGATGTTGAAGGTCGAGCACTGGGAACGTGCGCAAAGTCTCTGAAGGAGTCAGAGTTGATAAATCTCAGGAGGAATAGTTCCTTGCGAATATTGTGGAATGGGTTCTGGAGGGATTCCCTTAGGGGAAGAGAATCGACGACTTGGAATTGTCGTGGAGACTTGCAAAGTCCCGCAGACCATCAGCTCGTTGAGCAGTCACGGAAAAGTTGACAAAGAAGACCATCACACATCGACGTTCGGCGGTTGAAGGGGCAAGATCTTACCCGTTGGAATCGCGAGTCGTGATTTCCCAAGTTATTCGGTACCATCGATCAGAACGGGGACAGGTGGCACAAGATCCCATGGAGTCGGTGCTCGGGGTTTCTGGCAACAGGGAAAGTTTGCATCATGGAGTTGTGATCCGCGAGGTCCCGAGGTGACGTGGCAGCATGGGGCCCCGAAGACTAGTGGGAGACAGGTGGCACAGTCTCAAGGAATCGGCACCTCGGGACTCGGAGTTTAGAAATTCAGGCCATTGACGTCGCGAGTGGAGATATCCCAAGTGTTGACCCGTTGACCATCGGTCCTCGGGGTTCGGCATTTTGAAGTGCACGTAGAGTGCATACAGGGTTCGCGATAGCGCAAACACCGATCTACCGATACGCGAAGAGGAGATCGCCGAGAAGTTCCCTGTGGGTAAAGAAAACTCCCGAGAGGAGTTGGAAGAGCGTTGACTCTTCGGGTCGATATGGAAGGAGAAGGTCCTGGTGGAAGCGACCGTCCATGTGAGGGGCAGGTTGCGTCACATGAACTGATCCCACTGCATTGATGATTTTCCTTTTATTTTATATATGACAATTCTCCCTTCTTCTTGTGTCAAGTAATTATGCAACTGGAAGTACTTCCTCATACCTAGTAGCCATGTCTCTACATATTCATCCTTCTTGTGCTCATCATTGAAGGTAGGTGTATTAGTATTATTCATTTATCATTGTATATCATCCACCCAAATATTTCTCTTATGATTTATGATAGGAGATGGAATTGAACTACCATGCACTTTCCTAAATGAATTCTTTGGTAAGTGGTGATGTTTCATATCAACATTACTTCTTTATCTTCTTTCACCATGAGACCTGTGACTACTTGACTTGCTTGACTGTGTCTTGTTATTCATTTTCTTTTCTACTCTATCCAATATTTTCATCAACTTAATATTGAATCCATCATGTTGTTCCTTAGCTTTGATAAGCCTTTCATTATCAGCTTTATAGCTTTGGAAATATTTTTGTAGTCCCTTTATGGTTTCTACCAAGTTTATGCGCTCCTCCTTGATTATGCACTATCAATACAAATACCAATATACAAACCACTAAATTCATCATCATGGATGTAACTTCTCTACGCATATTCCATGCTTTTTGACTTTTTGCAATGATTTTTTCCTTCTATAATTGTTGTTAATTATGAAAAATGTGTAGGCAATAAGATTTTTTATATAAATTCATTTGAAAATTTCATGAAACCTCTGCACCATTTTATCAAAATACTTTTTTATGATTCCTTGGATGATTTTAACATCCCAAATTCTAGTTTACACACCCACACATTGATATTTTTTGTGCATGATAACTACAGAGTGCGCATTAGTATTGTTCTGCACTTAATAAACTCTGCATTATGCAACACCAGTACTTAGCACGCACGACACTTTCATGTTGATCTATAGCCCATACAAGTCTAGTTTTGAACCAGTTTATCTAATACCACAATGTAACAACCCCCTCCACCTACGATGGGCCATGCCACAAAATATCAATTTATGTTGCTACGATACCAGAATGTAATGTACCCAACCTCCCAGTTGGGTTCCACTACTACAAACCTCCCCATACCACTCTGATACCAATCTATAAATGTACCCATATTACTATTGATCAACACTACTCCAAAATCTATTGTACATATTCCACTCTATAACATTTGTCTATGCAAAAATATTGGAAGTAACCTGCATGACTCCAAGTTGGGTCATGCCACACAAGATTTCCTTGTATTTCACAACTTATAATAGTGAAAGTAGCCACAATACAATTGCGTAAATGTGCATGTTGAGAACAAAAACATTACTATGCACATAATCCATTATGAACCTATGATCACTACTGTGTGCACAACCATTTGGGCATCACACACAAATTTTTTTCTTCTTACATGCGAAGAATGCTTCCCTGTATGAACAACTATTATAAACTCTCCTAGGAGACTCATGAGCATTATTATATGGTTAAATTAATAAGAATAACTAATAACAATTTTTATATTCAGTATGTATGACCACAAATACTGAATATCGACACCACACTTACACGTGCATGCAACATTATATAGAATAACAACAATTACTTATATGCAACATCATACAAAAATTAAACCAATATTAGACATATTTAATCAAGCACATAGTAAATGAGACAAGCACATAAATGACACATCTATTTTATGAAAAGTAACCAACTATGTGAATACCTCAGACATTCCTCCCATCCATATAATTTTTTTCTCATAATCTTTTAGCAATAGGTCACCCCAGGCTAGGGATTAAAATCCAACATGGAAAAATGATTCTTATTTCCATACTAAGGTTCGATAAACAATGAAATTACTCAGTTCAAGGTTCCCACTATTGAAACTAGACTACAGTATCTCATTCCCCACATGTCTATCCAACCCCAGTAAGTGTGCACCTTATCTCCTCAACATACCTTCAACTTCCCCACTTCCCTTCCAGGGATTCAACAACAGGCTAGATATGAAATATAAAAGAAATGCAACTAATACTCAATGCACTGGGGAACAATTTCCATCAAAACTCTCACCTGGAGAAAATGCTCACGGGTCTAACAACCCACCTTTTCATCAAAAAATATCTCACCTGGAGAGAATTCTCATGGGCCTGAAAACCCACCTCTTCATCAACAAATCTCTCACCCGAGGACAATGCTCATAGTCCTAAAAAACCGCTTCTTTGACAACAAAAAATATTATTACTGGATGGAAAACCCCATTTTCAACATTTTCTCTCGTATAGATGGTCCAAATGATGAACAAAAATGAGTGAGTACTCCAAAATACAATAAGTCCAACAATATATATTCCATGCCTTAAATTGGACACTTTTCACCTTCAAAATTAGACTTATCCACTTGGTGATTCGTTCCCTTTCCCAAGGAGCTTACGATAAATAAATATCCATAACTTATATTTTTTTGAAATATTAATAAAATATTCCCTTGGACTTAAGCCCCCTTGGCTTAGCCCCTCTCTTAAACTCCTAGCTCCTTTTTTGGTAGAGCTTATCCCCCCCTTCTATTTTTGCCTGATCTGTTTGCGTGCAATGATGTGATATTATTAATAACTTGAGTGTGATTACATTTTACAATGATATGTGCACTATCCTATTTGCATCTTGACTCACTAGCCTCATAACCACACAAGCTCTTCGGACTCATATATA
>JZKD02S1979156.1:283272-318350 GCA_000966675.3 Picea glauca
TATATATATATATATATATATATATATATATATATATATATATATGTATGTATGTATGTATGTATGTATGTATGTATGTATGTATGTATGTATGTATGTATGTATGTATGTATTTATTTGTTACATCTATGCCTTCATTTCATTCTTAAAATAATATAGATCAATGGTATCAGAGCAGGCTACTCGTTGTCATTCCTTAGTGAATGTCCCCAACGAGGTCAAGGTATAAATAGTTGCATATCAAACTAGATTTCATTGAGGAAAACCTCTCTCGCCATCCCAAGAATTCTCCCATGGAAGAAGAAAAGAGATATGAGGGAGAAAGAGATCTTATTAACGTTTTTCTCTAGGAATCCCTCATGTGATAGAGGGATGAAATGATGGAAAATTTTTCCCAAATCATTCGATAACTATTGACAATAGAGGGAATGTGTTTATCCAGCATCTAGTTTGGAGGTGCCTTCCCTTTCAAGGTACAAGTTAATTTTGATATTCCTCTCTTTGAAGGTCAAATACATGTGAATGCTTTGGAAAAATGGTTAAATATATTGTAATCTTATTTCTCTCTCCACAAGTTTTTCGATAGAGAAAATATCACCTTTCTACTCCTTAAGGCTATCCCCCATGTAAAACATTGGTGGGAAACTTACTATGACTAAAATTACATAGAGGAGTCTGGAACGTTTGAGCTCGAACTCATTTGGGATTTTTTTATGGATGTTGTTAAGGAATAATATTACCCTTTTGGAATATATGACAACCAATACAAGATATGGACCATACTGCATCAAGAGTAGGAACAAATAGTGTCAAAGTTCACAAATACCTTCCATACATTGTGCACCAAGATGGGTATCAAAGACTTTGAGAAACATATATTTATAAAATATTGCAGGGCACTACACAGGTACATCCAAACCAAAATGGATTTTTTGGATGTCTCATCACCGGGAGCCACTTATCTATATGTTTTCAAAATCGAGAATAAATTTAAGCCATAGAATCAACGAGAGTTTGGGTCTGCAAATCCACAACAAACAAAGAATAGTAAATGGGGCCCTAACCCACAACCTCATTAAAACCATTCCAAGACACAAGAAAAGAAGGATAATGGGAAGACAAAAAAGGACACTGGGAAGTGGTGTGACTTCCACAAAATCCCTTGTCCCAACACCCATGAATGTTTCTCAAAATAATGATTAGTGGTTGAGCTCAAAGAAAAATATCTAAGCCTCCAGTCATACTTTGATTAAAAATAAAAGGAGACAGGTCATTGATGCAAAACCCATTTCTGTTGTCGTGAGCACAACAATCTAACCAAAAGAACAAGAGGGTACTAAAGAGGGGGAGTGCCTCTACCATTCATAGAATTGGGTGAAGGGGACCCCATTTAATTGTTGATAGTAGAAGACAAAAGAAGCTCATCTTAGAAGAGTTCATTAAGCAGTTGGATTTTCTGAAAAAACCATACCCACAACCATAAAACATGGGGTGGCTTCACCAAGGATGATACATCTACATTAAATAAAAATGTATCCTATCCTATGACATCAATCCCTTCAAGGATGAGGTATTGTGTGATGTCTCCCCACTAGAAGTCTATGATGTTCTTTTAATACATCTATATATGTGGAAGTGTCATGATGTTTATGAGTCTTGACCCTGTAGTGTCAATGTTACTCAGGGGGTTCAACTCTACAGGATACCAGAGTTAGTTCCGACTACTATTATGAAAAAACAATGTTGCAAAGTAATATTTGATACCACAAAGTTCAACCACTTCACAATCCTATCAAAAGGTGAATAAAAGGACACTGCAACCACTGCAACCTCGACCCAATACCTTTCTATCCAATAGAAGAAGATAAAAAATATTGTAGAAGAGCACCAATATGTTCTTGCTTCACATATGAGGATACATCCACACTAACCAGTCAATACAAGCTATAACATATTCCTTCATAGCTCTATTGTCCACAACTGTTTTCAGGCATGCTTGGGGATCCAATAATTACCCCCCATCGTGATATGAAATTGATCTTTTAAAGACTATGCTTAAGTTTATGAATGAGTTGATTTACCATTTAGGAATTAAGAGAAGATGAATATTTTAGTGAATGAATGTTGTATACATCATAAAGAATGCAGAAAAAAAATTAAACATCAAGAAAGAAAAACCATAACACCAAATATTGTTAACAAATTTTGACACAAATTTCCTATGTCTTTGGGACTTTGTCTTCAATGGGAGGCTTCTTATTAATCCTTAATTCTTAAAAAAAATACCAATAAAGGATTACATAATAGCTCCTAAAACCACCTCTTAGATCTACAAATTCTATACATAAACAAACATCACCAATGGATGCAACATGTAATTCTGAGAGTTTTGAGTATGCAATCGGTTATGCTTGGCTCAAAATATTGGGATCTGGAGTAAATTTTCAATTCAGCTACTTGGATGAAAAAACAAAAGACATATTCAGACTCTCCTCTAAATTTTGCAACTTTTGAGTATAAAGTCAACCTGCTTCTAAACATGCTCTCGAGACCTCCCCTAAGCACGAATCCCAATGTTTATCCCTCTTAGATCCGTACAGTCTATACAGTCTCAAACTACGTGCCAAAAAAACTCATTTTTCTCGTTTTTCATTCCCAGCTAAATAAGCCAGACTCCACCAAATTTAGGGACAACTAGCTAAACTTAGTGACAATTAGCCAAATTTAGCGAGATTTCGCTAGATTTCGAGGATTCCCACCAAATTTGGTGGAACTACCTAAATAATTTGACCTTCCATACGGTGCCATATGTCACCTCGTCCTTGGCCCGATCCACATCACTCTACATATTCAACTACCATGCATCATCTGTACGACCACGTGTCATCCTTACAACCACATCAACCAACGAAAACCTATCATGTGTCATTCATACGAGATTCCACATCATCGTATAGACTACCACGTGTCATTTAGTGCAATCCACATCATTGCCACATCAACAACCAAAAATTCCTAATATGTGTCAGCTCGTGGAGCTACCATGTCATCATGTTGACGTCATCATGATATCATGTTGATGTCATATTCCATGTCACTATTGATGTAATCTGCCACATCACTACTGACATCATCTTCCACGTCACTGTTGATGTCATCAATTGACTTTGACCTATTGACTTTGAATTTTTTCCTATTTGAGAAAAAGTTCAGAATGCGATAACTTTCACATACGGTGTCCATTTTCATAAAAAAAAAAAAATATGTGGTTGGAATTGGCACAGCGATCCCTACGCAATGGCGCTGGTTTCATCTGATTCTGAGAAATTTGAAATTTTGGCCTTCCTAGATCCATTTTGGATCACATTGGCATAGCTCCTCATGATTCATTTTCACCAACATAATGCTTCAACACTCAGGTAGATCATGCAACCATCTTGGTTGAAGGGATCCATGGCCCCAAGCAATAGGCTAATTATAAATACCAGCAGGACAACATATTTTGCAAGGAAAGAAACTCACTAAGGTTCAAATTCAACAAAAGCTTCCCCATATCCGATGGGAGCTTGATGCAATGTGGACCATTGCTTCCTAATGTAGGAGGAATGATATAGATGGATATCGTTGGCAACCCACCTATTCCACTAGCTCAAAATACAGTTTTCCACCTTGGCATTTTTTCTACGGTTTTTTGGGTCCTAAACTTCTGGGCTTGTTTTGAGGCCCCAAATGACATTCTTTTAATGTTTGGGGCTCAGGTGATACTTTTTATCTTCAAACTCATCATAATGTTTTCTTCTTGATTAAACCTTTCCAACGAGATATTGTGTGCCCCAAATGGAGATTGTATGCAAAATTTACACCCTCAAGAAGTTGATGTATCAACTGCCCCCATCAGGGCCCATAAACATTTTGGTGCTTCATCTTCTAGGGTTATATTTTTGGATGTTTAGGGTTTTCTCATTTACTATTTATGTTAAAAATTCCTTTGGAGCCTTATTTTAAACATATTCATCTTCTTGTGAGTGAGCATATTCATCACATCTCTTCTCATAGATAAGCTGCCACTATTCTAGTGAGTTCATTCACTCAATATTTTTACAATTTCTATAAAATTCTCACATTAATATAAATTGTGCATTATTGTGTTTATGTGTTTCTTGCAAAATATTTGTGTATTTATTTTTTACATCTATTTGTTCATTTCATTCTCAAAATAATGAGGATCAATCAATTACACCAAACCCATATATTTATACTAATCATGGTCAAAATAGGTTTATAGAGTGTGAATATGGTCAAAATGCTCGAAAGGTGGGCCTCATGATACTACAATTGAAAGGTGCATCATCACCCTCCTATTTATAATTTTGTACACCCTTGCACAAAAAAAAAAATGATGATTTAAGACTATTGTTATCCCCTCTTTTAAACCTATTGCTAGTAATCTCTACAAATTTGTCTCAAATCACATGTTGCATATTGGCTGATGGCACCCTTACCATAGTATCCATCATTTTCCTCTACTTCCTTGCACTCTTCCTTCTCTTTCTCATCATATAGTTTTATTGGTGGTGATGCATGTTGAAGGAGATATGGATTTAATCTCATCCTAGACCAATATAACTTAAGCATCCTCAATGAATCCTTTCATAGTTGATCTGTAAATAGGCCATCTTGCAAGTTTCTAGTTGAGTGGCACTCCCTCTTCTTGAAACCATGTGGTAATCATTGGCATGTTATTTAGAAATCATGTGCTACCTCTTATCCTAAAATCATAATGGTGTTCTTGAACTAGGCAATTTTTCATTCTTTTCTTCTAGTCAATGATAAAAGAAATCTCTAAATCAAAGGTTAGGATTTCATGGTTATCAATGAGATCTAGTCTTGATGATGAATCCTAATTCAGATTTGAAACTTCGATGATGTAATGACACCAAATGTGGATTATCCGAACAACGCATGAGATCTAAATGGTTGGTAGCCTTATATCTGATCCATAGAGGTCTATTAAGTTCTTTTTCCTTGTAACTTTATAGCGCATTTTCCATTAACTCCTCATGGTGGATCCAAGAAGAAAAAGATTTCATCTAGACTTCCCCTCCATATGGATTTGGAGTCCATTTGTAGGGGTGTGATAAGGAAAGGTTGGTTGATGCAAGATCATCTTCAGCAAGCCTACGTGGAGAGAAAAAATAGTGTCTTAGTGCATCGTTGAATCATTTTGGAATCTTAATCCATTGGAGTTTCCTGCAAATCTTTTTTTTGAAATGATCGAAAATTGATGAATATCAAGCGTTTAGGAGAAGAGACATCATAATTGATATGGGAGTTTCACTTCTAGTCTTGAATGTAATGGAAATTAAGTACCAGTTAGCTTTTCTAGAGTAGACAAGTAGTCGAGGGGAACCCTAAGAAACCTCTGAGATAAATAGAGGTTTTGTATGCCTGAATGAGGTTGCTCCAAGTTAGTAGGAGTTTGTTGTGATTTAGTTATTGTTGAGTTTGTTTTTTTTTTATCACAGTTGTATCCATTTAATTTTGAATGAATATAACAGAGGAAAGGTGATCCAATGCATGGTGTTGCTACTGTTTACAATTCCCTATTATTGTTTTCTTCATGAATGAATGAGTTATATTATTGAATATATGAAACCGTGAAGTGTTTAGATAAGTTTCAATTGTCCTATTCATTTATTTCATGCAAGGTGTGCATATAGTTCACAAGGGGTGCGTTGATAGAGTATGTTTCGACTCAGAAGCTCATAAGAGATAGCATGCAAATTCCCCTTTCGAGGAGTGCAAAGTGATTGTTGGAAAATGTGCACATCTGTTCGCAAGAACTTAAGTATTGCGTGAGAATATACTGCAAATGGTGACAGATTCTGTTTCGACTCATAAGATTAGAAGAGATAGATGGAACTTTTCATTTTAAAGGAGTGTAGAAGGACTACGACAAGGCATGCATAGTCACCTGCAAGAAGTTAAGTTTTGCGTAAGAGTCTATGGCAAGGAGTGCACAAACCCAAAATTTGACTAAGTGTCAAAGTAATCCTCTAAGGAGTCAAAGGGCTCGAAGGAGAAATCTCACGAGAGATAGCGAGAGAAACCTTCAAGGGAAACAAAGTCCTGAAGATTGCATGAGTAATCAAATAAGATCCGTTCAAGAGGGAGTGGGATCATTCTAGGTCATCAAATCTGAACAAGTTGTACGACCTTTAGCCCATGTTTGCACATAGTAAAAAGAGAATGAGGAGAAGTTCAGAATTGAAATCTTTGAAACTCGAAGGTCGAAAGTGAATCATAGGTGTCTGATTAAGGAGAACACATGGAATAAATCTGTGGACTGCAGGTAAAGACCTGAAGTAAATTATAGCCGTCTGATTCAAGAGGACACGTGGTAGAAATCTACTCACTTCGAGGGAAGTGAAAGTTTAATTTTGATTTTTCTAAAGTCCAAAGACCCGAAGCAATCATATTCATCGATCTATGGGAGACATGTGTCAATATATTGCGATCTTTGAATAAAAGTTATTCATAAAAGTTGAGAGTTGATATTTTGGAAGTCTGAATCCTCGAAGCGGCTAGCACTGTCAATTTGAGGAGGACATGTGTCAATCGATATTCCACTTCAGGAGATAGCCACTTCATAGAAAATAGGATTTGAGAGTTGAAACTCTCGAAGCTCGAAAGGAGAAATCAATCACGACCATTGATTTGAAAGGGGCATGCGGCAACAGATCGCAAATATCCAGGAGGAGTGTTTCAGAGATAAGGAAGGAAAGGAGTCAGATCTAAGTTGTCAATCGAGAGGATACACCTGGGATCATGATATTGACGATCATGTAGGATTTAGGGGATAGAAAGTGCTCGAACTTCAAAAATTTGAGAGCAGTCCACAATCAAAACCACGGTATTGCAAAAGGGACGCATGACGATTAATAGTGAATTGTGGGGATAAAAGTGAGTTGATCCCAAACCACTCTTGACCACACTAGAAATCATGTGGGGGAATATCCATAGGTCACATATAGGAAAGGGCTAATGAAGGAGGAGCTAGCACCTGAACCTTGATAATTCAGCAGCGCGAAGGGAGAGGTTGTGGGTGCCATAGAACTTGCACCAAATGACCGAAAGGGCATGTGTTTAATTACAAAAGAGACCATAAAGGTTTCATAGGTATGATTAGGCTCTGAGAATTGAATATCCTTGACCATGAGGTCGAGCAGCCTTGAGGAGAGAAGGGGGGTCTACATCAAGTGGTATTAGAGCCTGAATTTATTTTTCAGGAAATGAAGAAGATCTCAATGGTGTACTATGTGTGTGAGAAATAGTTAGCACAATGCCACCAAGGAGATTCATGGAGCCACCTTTATCCAATCGCATTGTAGAAAGATAAATGTGAGAGATTCGTGCAATATTAGAGGCGATGGAGGTAGCGCAGAGGAGGGAACCTGACGCTGGGGACATTAGTGATGCAGAGAGTGAAGAAGTAGAAGTCAAAGAATCTTCCAGAGAAAATGATGTCAAAGAATGCTTGATGAGAGAAATTTTTAAATTGGGAGCTAGAGAAAAGGTACAAATCCCAATGTATGAAGGAAATTTGGATGCTAAAGAGATGTTGGATTGGATAAGGTCCATGGATAAATATTTTGATTATGAAGATGTTGATGAGGAGGAGAAGGTGAGACATGATGTCACCAGGCTAAAAGGACATGCAACATTGTGGTGGGATGAATTGCAAGTTGAGAGGAGAAGTAAAGGAAAACAAAAGATAAAGAATTGGGATAGAATGGTCGCAAAGCTAAAGGCTAAGTTCATGCCCAAAAATTATCACATGAATATGTTCAATAAGTTGTAGAACCTAAGGTAGAAGGCTATGATAGTGGAAAAGTACATAGAGGAGTTATATAAGTTGAATATCAGAACTGGACAGTGAGAGAAGGATGAAGAAAAAGTTTCTAGGTATATAAATGGCCCGAGGTATGAAATCTAGGATGAGATCAACATGATTCTAGTGAGGATAGTAGAAGATGCTTATAATATTGTTCTTAAGGTAGAGGAGAAGTTGGTCAATAAGTAGAGGCAGAAACCCAAGTAAAGGTAAGGTATTTTCCCATGATAAGACACATAAATCCAAAGGTGAGACAGAGAAACCCAAGGAAGACAAGGTGGTGGAAGAAGTTCTTCTAAAGGAAGAGGAAGAAGTAGAGGAGGAGAAGTAAGGTGTTATTCTTGTGGAAAGACAATACACATGTCTTGGGAATGTATCTAGAGAAATAAATGAGGAGTTGAAGCTCACATTTCTGAAGCACAGAAAATGAATGTTGAAGAAGAAGATGCAGAGGATGGAACCTACCTGATTTTGAGGAAGGTTCTCTTAAAACCAGAGTTAGAAATTGAAAAGCCAATGCAGAGGAATAGACTATTTAGGAAAGCTTGCAAGACTAAAGAAAGAGTATGTAAGGTTATAATTGATAGTGGGAGCACTGACAACTTAGTATCCACAGATATGGTGGAGAAATTGGAGCTGGAGAAAACTACACATCCAAAACCATATAAAGTATCATGGTTACAGAAAGGAATTCAAGTAATGGTAACTAAATGATGCCTTGTTGAATTTAAGATAGGAGGATATAGAGATGAAATTTTGTGTGATGTGATTCCCATGGATGTATGTCATGTTGACATAGACCTATCAACCCTCAGGCCGAGATCCGGTCTTAAGATCACTCTTTGTCTCCCCCCGAGATGGATTGGCTCTTTCAATTCCTCTCTGGAATCTCAATTCGATAGATCCACAGGTCATTTTTGCAACTCACAATCTCACGAGTTCATGAGTCATGACTCCCGACTCTTCCTCTCCAATCTCACGATACCCAATATTGCGAAAAGGGTATAGATCCTTCTCTGTCAACACCTTCTGTGTGTGACCACCGGCTAGGCTTAACGCTAGCTCCTCTCGCCTCTCGCGCCTTCACGAGTTTCAATATTGTGCCTTTGTACTCTTACCTCATTAATTCCCTATATGCGAGAGTCAACGGAGTGTTAACCCCTTCCACGAGATGACGTGTGTCTGCTGGCCTAATTCCCGGGCCCAATGTGTAGTTATGCCATGTGTTTCCTCCATACCTCGGCTTTCGGCACTTTGCAACTTCTATAGTCGAAAGTGACCCTTTTCAACCTATGAACCCCCAAATGCATGAAATGTGATGGGGTTCTTGATCCAACGGTCTTCCTGTGACCTGGATATGACAGCTATCCTTGCTCCTCGCAATTTCACAACTTTGCGACTCGGAGCTCCCAACCCTTGGGCTCTCACCCTGTGAACCTCCGAGTTCGCGAGATCCCTAAATATCTTCCACTTGTCCTCCTCCTAATGGATGGATATGATTATCTTGTGGATTCTCTACTCATGACTTCAAGACAATCAGGACAAAATTCTCGACCTCTTATCCTCCAATATGCCGAAATGGAAAAATTTGGACACGTCGTCTATGCGGGTTCCATGATGGAAATTATCTCCTTTTTGGAATTTTGGACTTCGTGACTTCGCAAATCTTAATGCTATGCTCTCGATTCTCATATTCACGAAACCTCAAAATGGTCAACAAAGGTTTGACCTCCATCTTGACGAGTGTGCCACCTGTCCACTCTCAGATGGACGGTTCTGATTTCCTTCGCAGCTTCGCCACTCGCAAATTTGAAAAAATTATCTTTATGACCTCCCATGTCCGAATCCCCGATACGGGTGATCTCGTGACACGTTTCCTCATTCGGTGGATGACTCAGATTATCTCACTATTTTGGGTCTTCACACCTCGCGACCTTGCGAGTCTTGATGCAAAGGTTTCGACCCTTCAACTCAAGAAACCCTGAAATGAGATTTACGTGGGTGATCCAATGACCCTTGTCGACTTGGATCCTACGATCTAATTCTCCCAAGATTTCACTTTAGGAAATGATTACCGTAACTTCCCTGGTCCTCTACATGATCTGATGGTTCTCGTGACTTCATGAATTCTCCATGGAGAATTCCAACTGTCAAATTCCTCCTTGACAATTTCTACGAAATGAACATGGTATCCCCTTTTAGAACTTGTCTTCTTGGAAAACACCTTCGCTACACCTTCTTACAACTCTTCAAGGCACTATCCCTCTTGATATTTCTCCACAACTTCGAGTCTTCAATACAACTCTTGCACACACTCCTTGCAGCAGTTCTTCAAATACTTCCAAGTATTTGAATTCTTAGACTCTGTGCACTCTCCTGTGATAGCAGTCTTTTCAACAACTCCCTCAAGCTGCAAACTCTGAGACTCTTCTCAGCCTACACACACCTTGCACGGATCCTATGCTTTAACTTTCACTTCTGAGAGTATGAGAATAGTGTTATCTCTCCTGATCTTGCAGAGAAAAACTCTAACTTCTTTCAATGCACACCTTGCAGACAATTTCACTGCACTCCTTGCAAGAAACTCTTGCTCAGACAGAGAAACAATTGAAACTCATTCTTTACTCTCCCTCTCTTCAGATTTCAGACATTAAATATGAAATCAAATATTCACGCATCAAAGCAAATGCATAACAAAGAGTAACCAAGCATATATCAATCAGCATGTACAAACACAGAAAGCAATTTAACACCATGAGTCTGAACTAAAGATTTTTGTATTAATCCAGAACTTTTGTACATGGTTTTTTTTTTTTACTCTACATAGCTCTCTGATTCTACTCTCCTATGCTCTCTTGATTAATTATGCTGCTAATAATGTTACAATGATACAAGTGACAGTGTTTATACCCATTTTCCCTCTGCTCCTAAAACTGTCTAATCTAAGAATTCAAAGATACCTACTTACATTTACTATTATAAATGCCTCTTAGTCCTTTAGACGAGAGCAGGATGCTCAAGGTATGATTACAGTCAAGAAGTATGCCCTTCCTTAATTTTCTCATTAACGTTTGGCATATCAAACCTCAAAAACATTCAGACAATTCATCATGTGCCAAAATGCGTTGGCGCTTGCCCCATGCTCGATTGTTGTTGGCGATGCTCCTACATCATACTCCCTCGCTTGTAAATTTTCATGGAATCCTATCCATGAGCTCTCGCATGGTCTATCCATGCTTCTGGATCTCTGCTTCATTCTCCCAGCTGGAATCTTCAACTAGATGTCCCTTCCACTTGACCAAGTATTCAAAATATTCCTTTCGCCTGCTCCTTTTACTAACTCTTTTGTCCAGTATGATTTCCATCTGTGGCTTCTCTGCAATTGGCATCTGTTTAGTCCACTGAACCTCTGGTTCTTCATCACTTGTTCCTTCTTCCTCATCTTTGTATGGGTACAAATATGAGACATTGAATATCGATGAAATTTCAATCCCATTGGGTAATTCAATCTCATAAGCATTTGCCCCAACATTCTTCAAGACCTTACATGGTCTGATCTTCTTCATCTTCAGTTTGTTATATGTCCCCTTCAGGAACCTTTCTTTTCTCAGATGTGCCAGAATCAAATCACCAACCTAAAATTGAATTTGTCTCCTATGTTGATCTTCTCTGCACTTATACTCTTGGCTCGATTTTTTCAATCGCTCCTTCATATGGCTGTGAAGTTCCTTCATTACTTCTACAAAATATTCTGCACTAGCACTCCTAGTTGCATTCTATTCTAAATATCTCAATTCCGAAACTCCTCTTGGTTGCATCCCGTAAACAATATGGAATGGAATTTGCCCTGTGCTTCTGTTTAGTGAGTCATTATATGCAAATTCCACCTGTGGTAGAATATTGTCCCACTGACTGTGGTGTTCTATCACCAAGCTCCTCAGCAAGTCTCCCAAACTTATGTTCACAACTTCTGTCTGTCCATCCGTCTGAGGATGATAAGCTTAACTGAATGGCAAGTTCATTCCTCAATTTTTCCATAAGGTTCTCCAGAAGTGTCCCATGAACTTGGTGTCTTGATCCAAAACTATTCTCCTTGGTAAGCCGTGAAGTTGAACGACTTTGAAAAACAGATTCACAATGTGAGTTGCGTCACTAGTTTTCTGACATGGTATGAAGTGTGCCATATTAGAAAATATTTCTACCACTACAAAGATTGAGTCAAATCCTCTTTGTGTTCTTGGCATCCCCAATATGAAGTCCATGCTTACTGCATCCCACAGCCTCGTAGGTATGGGTAACGGTTGATAAAAGTCTACATTCTGCCTCTTTCCTTTCGAGTGCTGACAAATTCTGCATCTGTCCACGAATGTTTTGACATCTGCTCTCATTCCTGGAAAAAAATATGACTCGTTTAACTTTGAGAACGTCTTTTCATGACCAAAATGTCTGGCCAATCCTCCACTATGTTTCTCCTTCAACAGATTCTCCCTCATGGAGCATTTTGGAATACAAAGTTGATTACCCTTAAACAGTTATCCTTCCTGGATCATGTATTCTGTCCATTTTCTTCTGTCTCTGAGAATTGGATTCTCAGTTTCTTTATATGCCTCTTTAAAATCTGGATCATCTCTGTACATGTCCCTGAGATCATCAAAACCCAGTGTTTTGACTCTGAACTCCTGCAACAACAAACATTTCTTGCTCAAAGCATCAACAATTTTGTTAGCAGTTCCATAAATATGCTTGGTTACAAAAGTAAAGTTCTCAATGTATTTAACCCATTTAACATGTCTTTGATTCAACTTATCCTATTGAGTCACAAATTGTAAATCATGATTGTAACTGTATAAGACAAACTCCTTAGGAATCAAGTAGTGTCTCCACTTCTTCAATGCCTATATAATAGCATAGAACTCCTTGTCATGCGTGGAGTATTTCACTTTCACTTCATTCATCTTCTCACTGAAGTATGCTATTGGCCTGTCTTCTTGGCTTAAGACTGCCCCTATGGAAAATCCACTTCCATCACATTTTACCTGAAATGTATTTTTGAAATCCGGCAACACCAAAGTTGGTTGTTCTGTGATTTTCTTCTTCAACAAATTGAAACTTTTCTTAGCCTCTTTTGTCCAGTGAAAACACTTGTGTCTCTTCTTCACTATGTCCATCATCGGTGCACTAATTCCACTGAAATTCCTGATGAACTTCCAGTAGAAACTAGCCAATCCATGAAAACTTCTCACCTCAAATATACTCTTCGATGATGGCCAATTCTTAATTACCTCCACCTTATTTGGATCCATCCTCAACTTATCTACAGAAATAACAAAACCCAAATAAATGAGCTCTCTCTTCATGAATGAGGATTTCTTCATATTTATCAGCAACTTCTCTTACTATAGCCTCTTCATCAATGTAGCCAAATGTTTCAAATGCTCTGCCTTTGTTTTACTGAAAATCAGTATGTCATCCAGATACACAATGACAAATTTTCTGATGAAATCCTTCAGGAATTTGTTCATCAACCTCATGAAAGTACTTGGCATGTTCGTTAAGACAAACAACATAACAAGCCATTCATACAACCCTTCATTAGTCTTGAAGGTTGTCTTCCATTCATCACCTTCTCTCATATGAATTTGGTCATAACCACTTTTTAAATCAATCTTCGAATTTTTTTTGGCTCCACTCAAGCAATCCATCAAATCATCCATCCTTGGCAATGGAAATCTATACCTGATGGTTATCTTGTTGATTTCCCTTGAGTCAATACACATCCTCCAGTCTCCATCTTTCTTTGGACTGAGTACTATCGGAACAACACATGGACTCAAGCTTTCTCTAATCAACCCTTTGTCCATTAAATCCTGGACTTGTCTTTTGACCTCTTCATTCTCCTGCGGTGTCAATTTGTATGCTTCTTTATTTGGTAAACTAGCTCTAGGTATGAGATCAATATGATGACTCACACTTATGATGAGTGGCAATGAATGAGGTAGTTTGTCAACTACTATGTCAGCAAACTCTTCCAACAGTTTCTAGACCTCTTCTAGTAAATCATCTACCCTTGTATTGGTTAAAACAATTTTAGGTTTCCTGACCACAATGAATTGTGGTTCCTCCTTCTCCTTAACCTCTATAAGAAGTTCCTTCCCACTCATGAGAAGTACAGTGTTGTTTACTTCAGGTTTTAATTCCTTGTCTTTGATTGGAAGCAACATCTGAGTTCTCCCATTCTTCTCTGGGGTGTATGTGTTCTTCCTCCCATCATGAATCACATTTATTTCATATTTCCATGGTCTACCCAGCAATAGATGACAAACATCCATAGGAATAACATCACAGAGTATTTCATCTTTATACCCTCCTATTTTAAATTCAACTAAACATTGTTTAGTGACATTTACCTGATGTCATTTTTGTAGCCACGAAACTCTATATGGGCTTGAATGCTCAATAGTCTCCAGCTCCATCTTTTCTACCATCTCTATAGAAATGAGATTATTTGTGCTACCACCATCCACAATGACCTTGCATACCCTATCTTTGGTCTTGCAAGCAGTCCAAAAAAGATTGTTCCTTTGCACTGAATTCTCCACCTCCTTTTCTGGCGTTAAGAGAACTTTTTGCATCATCAACAATCTTTCACCTTTAGTATCCTTTGCCTCAACATTCCACCTCTGTGCTTCAACAATGTGAGTTTCACCACCTTCTTTCTTTTTGTCTGGACACTCATAAGACTTGTGTCCATTCTTTCCACATGTGAAGCATTTCACCACTCCACCTCTTCCTCTTCCTCTACCTCTGGTACGAGGAAAAATGTTTCCATCAACATACTGACCTCTCTGTTTGGTATGCTACCCTCTCTATGAACTTCCACCACTCTCAATCTGAGTTTGAGGTTTCTTCCACTCTTCCTTTGGTTTCTGATTTCTATCCTAGACAACTGATTTGTCTCTGGGATAACTTCTGCCTTGGCCTCTTTGTCCTTGTTTTTGGCTCAGCTTCTCTTCAGATTTTAGAGTCATCTAATAAGCAACTTCCACCATTCGGATGGTCATCATGTTCATCTCATCCTGAATGTCATATCTCATACCATTCATGTATCTAGCAACTTTTTCATCATCACTTTGGTGATGACCTGCCCTGATGTTCAGCCTGTAGAATTCTTCAGTGTACTCCTTCACTGTCATCGGTTTCTGTCTCAAATTTTTCATTCTCCAAAATAGAGTAATTTGGTAATCTCTGGGAATGAATTTTTCCTTCATCTTTGCGATCATCCTATCCCAACTCTTGATCTTCTGCTTTCCTTTACAGTTTTTTTCATCTTGTATCTCATCCCACCATAATGTTGCATGTCCTTTAAGTGTTGTGACAACATGTTTGACCTTTTTGTCTTCCTCAACATCTTCATAGTCAAAATATGTGTCTAGAGCTCCAATATAGTCTAGAATCTCTTTAGCATCCAAGTTTCCTTCATATACTAGAATATCCATTTTTGCCTTAGCACCCATTCTTGCAACAGCCCTAATCAGGTGTTCGTTTGCTGCATCTTTTGCTATGACTTCTTCTCCTTCATGTCCAGCTTCATTTTCACTTTCAGACTCACTGATATATCCAACACCAGATGTGTGCCTCTGTGCTATCTCCATGTCCTTGAGTCTAGTGTGTATGTCATGCATCTATCTTTTCATGGCTGGATTTGGCACCTGCCTACCGCTTCCTCTTGGCATTTCCCTATCCTCTGGTGGATCAAGTGTTTGTCTGTCCCTTCTTCTCGGCTACATAGTTGATATTCTCTTTCTCACTTTCCCTGTCTGAAATATAGAAATAGATTCAAGCTCTGATACCACACTAACACAGGCCTATCGGACCTCGGGCCGAGATCTGGTCTTAGGATCGCTCTTCATCTCCCCCCGATCCAGATCGACTCTTTTGATTCCTCTCTGGAATCTCAATTCGATAGATCCACAGTTCCTTTTCACAACTCGAAATATCACGAGTTCATGAGTCGTGACTCCCGACTCTTCCTCTCCAATCTCGCGATACCCGAGATCGCGAAATGGGTATAGCTCCTTCTCTATTAGCACCTTTTGTGTGTGACCACTAGCTAGGCTTAATGCTAGCTCGTCTTGCCTCTCGCTCCTTCCCAAGTTTCAATGTCGTGCCTTTGTGCTCTTACCTCATGAATTATCGATATGTGAGAGTCAACAGAGTGTTTACCCATTCCACGAGGTGACATGTGTCCACTGGCCTAATTCTCAGGTCCACTATGTAGTTCTGCCACATGTTTCCTTTGTACCTTGGCTTTCGGCACTTCGTGACTTCTACAGTTGAAAGTGACCCTTTTCAACCTTCGAACCCCTGAATGCATGAAATGAGATGGGGTTCTTGATCAAATGGTCCTCCTATGACCTGGATCAGATGGCTATCCTCGCTCCTTGCAATTTCACAACTTCATGACTGGGAGCTCCCAACCCTTGGGCTCTCACTCTGTGAACCTCCGAGTTTGTGAGATCCCTAGATCTCTGCCACCTATATTCCTCCTAATAGATGGCTATGATTCTCTTGCATCTTCACTACTCGCGACTTCGGGACTTTTAGGACAATAGTATTGACCTCTTATCCTCTGATATGACGAAATGGTGAAATTTCGACACGTTGTCTATGCGGGTCCCACAATGGAACTTCCCGCCTTTTTGGAATTTTGGACTTCGTGACTTCAGGAATATTGATGCTATGCTCTCAGTTCTCCAATTCACAAAACCTCAAAATGGTTAACAAAGGTTTGACCTCTGTGTCGGTGAGCGTGCCACCTGTCCACTCTCATATGGATGGTCCTGATTTTCTTCACAGCTTCACCACTCGTGAAGTTCAAAAACTTCTCTTTCTGACCTCCGATGTTCGAATCCCCGATACAGGTGATCTCACGACACGTGTCCTCCTTCGATGGACGTCTCAGATTTTCTTTCTAGTTTGGGAAATCGCACCTCGCGACCTCGTGAGTATTGATGCAAAGGTTTCGACCCTTCAACTCATGAAACCCCGAAATGAGATTTACGTGGGTGATCCAATGACCCTTGTCGGCTTGGATCCTACTGTTTGATTCTCCCGAGATTTCACTTCAGGAAATGTTTATCGTAACTTCCCTACTCCTCTACACGATCCGATGGTTCTTGCGACTTCATGAATTCTCCACGGAGAATTTTGACCATCAAATTCCTCCTTGACAATTTCTCTAAAATGAACACGGTATCTCCTTTCAGAACTTGTCCTCCTAGAAAACACCTTCGCTACGCCTTCTTACAACTCTTCAAGGAACTATCCCTCTTCATATTTCTCCACAACTTCGAGTCTTCAATACGACTCCTACACGCACTCCTTGTGGAAATTCTTCAAATACTTCCAAGTATTTGAATTCTTAGACTTTGCACACTCTCCTGCAACAACAGTCTTTTCAACAACTCCCTCAGGCTACAAACTCTGAGACTCTTCTCGGCCTGTGCACACCTTGCACGGCTCTTTTGCTTTAACTTGCACTTCTGCGATAATGAGAATAGTGTTATCTCTCCTAAGCTTGCAGAGACGAACTCTGACTTATTTCAACGCACACCTTGCGGACAATTTCACTGCACTCCTTGCAGGAAAACTCTTGCTCAGACAGAGAAACAATTGAAACTCATTCTTTACTCTCCCTCTCTTCAGATTTTAGACATTAAATATGAAATAAAACATTCACGCATCAAATAAAATGAATAATAGAGAGTAACCGATCATATATCAATTAGCATGTACAAACACATAAAGCAATTTAACACCATGAGTCTGAACTAAAGATTTTTGTATTAATCCAGAACTTTTGTACATGGGTTTTTCTTTTTACTCTACACAACTCTCTGCTTCTTCTCTCCTATGCTCTCTTGATTTATTATGTTGCTAATAATGTTACAATGATACAAGTGAGGGTGTCTATATCCATTTTCCCTCTGCTCCTAAAACTATCTAATCTAAGAATTCAAAGCTACCTACTTACATTTACTATTATAAATGCCTCTTAGTCCTTCAGATGAGAGAAGAACGCTCAAGGTCTGATTATAGTCAAGAAGTATTCCCTTCCTTAATTGTTTCATTAACATTTGGCATATCTAACCTAGAAAAAAATTAGACAATTCATCATGTGCCAAAATGCGTTGGCACTTGTTCTGCGCTCGCTTGTTGTTGGTGATGCTCCTGCATCACATGTTTTTTTGGGAAGACTATGGAAGTTTGACATAAATTTCATTCATGATGGGAGAAAGAATAATTACACCTTGGATAATAATGGTAGAACACACATGTTGTTTCTAATAGAGGAGAAGAAAGTGAAAGAGGAAGCCAACACAACAATACTTCTCATGTGTGGGAAGGAACTCCTAAGAGAATTCAATAAGGAACATGGGATGTAGTTTGTTGTGGTGAGGAAACCCAAAGTTCCCGTTACAAGTACTTTGATGGATGGTTTTCCTGAATAATTTCATGAGTTGTTGGATAATTTTGCGGACATAGTAGTGGATGATTTTCCTAACTCATTTCCACCCATTAGAAGTATCATCCATCATATTGAATTGATATTGGGAGCAAGTCTTCCAAACAAAGCAGTATTCATATTGACACCTCAAGAGAATGAGGAGGTAAAGAAACAAGTCCAAGAGCTATTAGAAAAGGTTTTGGTCAAAGAAATCTTGAGTCCATGTGTAGTACCAACTTTGTTGAGTCTAAAGAAGGATGGAGGATGGAGAATTTGTACAGACTCAAGAGCCATAAACAATATCACCATCAGGTATATATTTCCTTTGCCAAGAATGGATGACTTGATGGATTGTTTAAGTTGAGAAAAATTATTTTCTAATATAGACTTGAAAAGTGGATATCACCAGATAAGGATGAGAGAAGGTGATGAGTGGAAAACAACCTTTAAGACAAATGAAGGATTGTATGAGTGGATTTTTATGCCATTTGGATTAACAAATGCCCGAATTACTTTTATGAGGTTGATGAATGAAACAGTGAAATACTTCATTGGTAAGTTTGTGGTTTTATATATGGATGATATATTGTTCTTTATCAAGACTAAAGAGAAGCATTTGAGCCATATGACCTTAGTAAATTGTAACGACCCTCTGTTACGACTAAGAAAACACAAAGCACAAAAGGTAAAATATATTTTTTTTGCATTAAGAATTTAACATCAACACATGATCATAGTAGTGCCTGATTAACAACATCTTAAGTTAAATAAGTACCAGTTACTGATCATGAAAATCACTAACGATGCACTCAACACATCAACAAAGAATGGGACACATAAACATAAATAATGTAGTAGTTTAGTGCATCGTAACATATTGAAGCAATTTACATCAACAATCAATCAGATAATGAATACAAAATGACTACCTTCCCAACCTACCCTACAAGATTAGGACCTTCAGGACACATAAGAAATGCTCAAGCCCAACTTCCAATTTATTTTAACCATTTAAGGTCTCAGGGATGGTGACTTTTCTGTGGAACAAGGAGGTGTCTACATACTTCTAACACAATCAAGTCCAATCCAACTATGCTAAACCAACAAAATCAACGATAATAAATGGCGCAATATCAGTCTAATAAACCATCACACATAACATACATTCCATGGCGCAAGAGAACTTAATTACTAAATCACTCATATAATGACATAAGATAAAGTGCAAAGCAATCAACTTAATTTTATTTCAAGGCACAAACACAAACATCCAATTTAATCCAAGGCACGAGATTAATTAATTTTTGAGGTCAACCATAAATCAACACATAGTGTTGAATCATGTTGTCATTGATGCCAAAGGATGATCGATTGATTGATGTCAAAGGATTGATATGAAGGAATTGATTGATCCCAAAAGATGATTGATTGATGTCAAAGGTCAAAGGTTTGATGTCAAATGAACAATGTCTTGTTATAGTATATTGATGAACTATGTATTGTCCTTGATGTGAATGGATTGATGTCAGGTGGAATCATAGTCATATGATGTCATGCATCGATGAAAAATGGATCAATGAGTATTCATTGATATCTGATGCATAGATGAATATGGATCAATCAATTGTCATTGATATACGATGCATAGATGAAGATGGATCAATGAGTTGTCATTGATATATGATGCAAATTTGGATTGGTGTAAAGATGACTCATTATTGTATTATCATGGTTGATAAAGAGTACAAATGGATGAACTCCATAGTGCCCCCCTTATGTTGAAATCCCTCATTGGAAGATTCTTTGCGGATTGAGTTATCCTAGATGTATGGTTAGAGAACCCATGCTTAATTGTGGAATAATGATATGAAGGTTAGTGAATTTATCAGTGAAACTATCCTACATGGATAGTGTTTTTCATGCCATTTCTGGTGGTATGTGTAAGGACACATAACTCATCACTGTTTGAGAGTTATGTCCTTACAAAGTTGGAGGACCCTCATATGATGGCTTGAAGCCCCAAAAGGTGAAAGAAGTCAAAATTCTTCCAAAGAAGATATTATTTAAATAAAGTGAAGTGATTATTTAAATAATAAAGTAAAGTGACAAAATCAAGGAGGATTATTTAAATAATCAAATAAATGGAGAACTTTGTAATTATGGAAACTAGTTATGAGAAGGTTAACCCTAAAATGAGGAAAGATGGTTAAGTGGTCATTTGGATATTGGATACATGGACAAGTGGAAAATTGGGAAAAGTTGGACATATGTGACTATGTGGACAAAGTGATGCAGGAGCATCACAAGCAGCCAGCCAAATGAGCATGAAGGTAGAAGACAACTGGAAAGTGCAACATACATTTTACATGTTTTGGAAATGTTTTTGAAGCATTAATATAATGGTTAAAAGGAAACATACTTGCATATTGTAAATAGATCATGAGTGATTCGTTCTCATCTGTAGAATGTAGAGGCATTTATGCATAGTTAATGAAAGTAGGTAGATTTAAATTCCAGATTGCACAGTTTTAGGAACAGGATGGAAAACAACTATAGACACCCTCATCTTTGTATCATTGTATCAATCAAAATTAGTTCATTGTAGCATTAGCATAGAGCAAGGGAAGAGATAGTTGTAGAAGAGAGTTGAGAAGAAGAACTCATGTACAGGAGCTTTGAATTAATTTATGAAGCTTTAATTCAGATTCATTGTGTTATGATGTTTTCTGTTTGTACATGTTGAATGATCTTCTTATAGTTGTTTTATTCTCTCTGTCATGCATTTGTTGTGATTCCATGCTATGTATTTATGCTTTCATGTTGAAAGTTTGAAGTCTAAGAGAGAGAGAGAGAATGAGTTTCAATTGTTTCTCTTCCCGAGTGAGAGAATTTCCTGCAAGGAGTGCAGTGAAATATCCACAAGGTGTGCGTTGACGAAGGTTCAGAGTTCATCTTTGAAAGCTCAGGAGGAATACTGTTGTTCTCATTCTAGCAGAAGTACAAGCAAAGCACAGGATCCCTGCAAGGCATGCGGCGGATAGCTGAGTCCTTAGAAATTTGTTAACTAAGGTGGAAAAGAGAGAGACTGTTGTTGCAGAAGGTGCACAAAGTTGAGAGTTCAAATACGCAGAAGTATTTGAAGGTCTTCCGCAAGGAGTGCGAGCATAGGCATTTTTTTTTTAGACTTGAATTTATTAGAGAAACTCATAAGGGGTAGTTCTTTGAAGTATTCAAAGGGAGGCGAAGTGAAGTTGCTTTGCAGAAGGAAGGTCACAGTGAGGGAACATTAGTTCATTTCGCAGAGGTTCTTCAGGGAAGAATTGGATGGTCGAAATTCTCTCTGGAGAATCCCCAAAATCATGTGGGCCGTCGGATCAGGAGGGTGACAGTTGTCTGTTGATTCTTTATAGCCTCTATTTTAGAGTTTGGAACTTCGAAAGGACATAGGAAATAGTCACAGGAGGAGAGATCAAGTTCCAAAAGATGGGAATGGTGACAAGTGATAGGAATCCACAACAGAGACTAAGGATAGTTGAGAGGACAGGTGGTGAGTTTTCATCAACAATCGAAGTCAGATTCCATTGACTATTTTAGGGTTCAGGGGTTGGAGAGTCAGAAAACCTCACAACAAGATTCACGAAATCATGAAGTTCGAAACCCCGAAAAGGAAAAAAACCCGTTGAGGAGCCAAAGATTGATGAACGTTTCGGGAATCGAAAATTTGACACTTTAGGAGACAAGAGATCAAGCTTCCTTGCTCTGTAATTCCCAAAGTCATGAAACTTGATACAGGAGCAGAGGAGGATGCGGTCAAAGATTTTGGGGTTTTAACATTTCGGGTTTCAGCAAGTGGAAGAGTCGAGAATCTCGACATTAGGGATTGCGAAACCTCGAAACTTGAAGTCATTTGTGGCTTCAATAAAGGGGTTGGTTAACCCTCAGTGAGGTTGTAGTGAATATCCTGAGCGGATCTTGGCTCGAGGGTAGGGGGTCTGAGTCAATTATGGTATCAGAGAACAGAACAATTTCTTTGCTTTCTGTAGAAGAGAAAAGAGGATCATTTCTCAAACATGCCACTGAGAAGAAGAGATAGACCCGTGCCAATGCCTGATCTAGCAGTGGAAACGGAAATGCATGAACTACATGCCAGGATTGATGCCATGGAGACAACACAAAGGCACACATTCGACGCTGGTGATATCAGTGAGGCTGAAAGTGAAAATGAAGTTGGACATCAAGGAGAAGAAGTAGTAGTCGAAGATGTTGCAGATGAACACCTATTCAGGGTTGTTACTAGGATAGGTGCTATAGCAAAAATGGACATTCTAGTATATGAGGGGAACCTGGATGTTGAAGATCTTCTAGACTGGATTAGAGCTCTGGATAAATATTTTGACTATGAGGATATTGAGGAAGACAAAAAGGTTAAACATGTTGTCACAAGACTTAAAGGACATGCAACATTATGGTGGGATGAATTGCAAGCTGACAGACATTGTAAAGTCAAGAAGAAAATCAAGAGTTGGGATAGAATGGTTGTGAAGATGAAGGAAAAGTTCATACCCAAGGATTATCAAATTACTCTATTTTGGAGAATGTAGAATTTGAGACAGAAGATGATGTCAGTGAAAGAATACATTGAAAAGTTCTACAAGATGAACATTAGAGCAGGTCATTGGGAAAGTGATGATGAAAAGGTTGTCAGGTACATGAATGGTCTACAATATGACATATAGGATGAAATGAGCATGATGACCCTTCAGAATGTAGAGGATGCTTATCAGATGTCTCTGAAAGTTGAAGAGACACTGAGCCGAAAGCAAGGTCAGAGAGGCCGAGGTAGAAGTCAATCCAGAGGCAAAACAATTACCCAAGACAGAAATTAGAAACCTAAAGAAGAGTGGAATAAACCTCAAACTCAAACTGAGAAAGGAGGAAGCTCACAGAGAGGACAATATGCTGATAGAAATACTTTTCCTCAAACTAGAGGAAGAGGAAGAGGCAGAGGTGGAGAAATAAAATTCTTTACCTATGGAAAAAATGGACACAAATCCTATGAATGTCCATATAGAAAGAAAGAAGGAAGTGAAACTCACATTGCTGAAGCACAAGGACAAAATGTTGAGGCAGAAGATGTTGAGGGTGAAAGATCACTGATGATGAGAAAATTTTTCTTGATGTCGGAGAAGGAGGCAAAGAACCCAGCCCAAAGGAACAGACTTTTTCGGACTACTTGCAAGACCAAAGACAGGGTATGCAAAGTCATCGTGGATAGTGGCAGCACAGACAATCTCGTTTCTACATAGATAGTAGAAAAGATGGAGCTGGAGACTATCATACATCCAAGCCCATACAAAGTTTCATGGCTACAAAAAGGACATCAGGTAAATGCCACTAAGCAATGTTTAGTTGAATTTAAAATAAGAGGATATAAGGATGAAATACTATGTGATGTTATTCCCATGGATGTTTGTCATCTATTGTTGGGTAGACTGTGGCAATATGACAGGAATGTGATTCATGATGGGAGAAAGAACACATACACCCTGGAGAAGAATGGGAGAACTCACTTGTTGCTACCAATTAAGGATAAAAAAGTGAAACCAAAGGTGAACAACACTGTACTTCTCATGCGTGGGAAGGGACATCTTAAGGAGGTTAAAAAGAAGGAGGACACACAATTTGTTGTGGTTAGGAAGCCTAGAATTGTTTTAACCAGTACAAGAGTGGATGATTTACCAGAGAAAATCCAGAAGTTGTTGGGAGAGTTTATTGATATAGTAATAGATGAACTACCTTGTTCGTTAACACCTATTAGAAGTATAAGTCATCACATCGATCTTATACCTGGAGCTAGTTTACCAAACAAATCATCATACAGGTTGATGCCATAGGAGAATGAAGAAGTCAAGAGACATGTCCAGGATTTAATGGACAAAGGGTTGGATAGAGAGAGCTTGAGTCCATGCAATGTTCCAATAGTGCTCAGCCAAAAGAATATGGAGGCTGGAGGATGTGTATAGACTCGAGGGAAATCAACAAGATTACCATTAGATATAGATTTCCTTTTCCAAGGATGGATGATTTGATGGATTTTTTGAGTGGGGCAAATTTCTTTTCAAAGATTGATTTGAAAAGAGGATATCATCAAATTCGTATGAGAGAAGGTGATGAATGGAAGAAAACATTCAAGACGAATGAGGGGATGTATGAATGGCTTGTTATGCTATTTGTCTTAACAAATGCACCCAATACTTTCATGAGATTGATGAATGAAGTCTTGAAGGATTTCATAGGAAAATTCATCATTGTATATCATTACAATATATTAATTTTCAGCAAGACAGAAGTAGAGCATTTAAATAATTTAGCTATAGTGATGAAGAGATTACAACAAGAGAAGTTGTTGATAAATATGAAGAAATCAACATTTACGAGGACAAAACTCATTTATTTGGGGTTTGTTATCTCTATAGATAAGTTGAAAATGGATCCAGATAAAGTGGAGCTGATTAAGAATTGGCCATCACCAAAGAGTACATTTGAAGTTAGAAGCTTTCATGGATTGGCTAGTTTATATAGGAAATTTATCAAAAATTTCAGTGGAATTAGCACACCAATGATGGACACGGTGAAGAAAAGAAACAAATCTTTTCACTGGATAGAGAAAGCAGAGAAGAGTTTCAACTTGCTGAAGAAAAAGATTACTAAATAGCCAATTCTGGTGTTGCCAGATTTCAGTAAGACATTTCAGGTCAAGTGTGACGCCAGTGGATTTGTAATTGGAGCGGTCTTGAGCCAAAATGACAGGCCAGTCGCATACTTCAGCGAAAAACTGAATGAAGCAAAGATTAAATATTCAACATATGACAAAGAATTTTATGCAGTCATACAAGCGCTGAAGAAATGGAGACATTATTTCGTTCCTAAAGAGTTTGTTTTGTACAGTGAGAATCATGCCTTACAATTCGTGACTCAATAGGAAAATTTGAACCAAAAGCATGCAAAATGGGTTGAATACATGCAAAATTTTACTTTTTTAATTAAACATATTTATGGAATTGCTAACAAATTTGTTGATGCTTTGAGCATGAAATGTTTGCTGATGCAGGAATTTAGAGTCAAAACTTTGGGTTTTGATAATCTTAAAGAAATGTACAAAGACGATCCAGATTTTAAAGAGGCATATGAGGCATCTGAGAATCCAATTCTCAGGGAAAAAAGCTAGTGGAATGAATATATGATCCATGATGGATTATTATTTAGAGACAATCAATTATGTATTCCAAAATGCTCCATGAGGGAGAATCTGCTGAAAGAAAAACATAGTGGAGGAATGGTCGGACATTTCGGTCATGACAAAACGTTCTCAAAATTAAATGGCTCATATTTTTGGCCAGGGATGAGGACATATGTCAAAAGATTTGTGGATAGATGTATAATTTGTCAGTACACAAAAGGAAAAAGGAAAAACACAGGGTTATACCAGCCATTACCCATACCAAAGAGGCCGTGGGATGCAGTGAGCATGGATTTTATATTGGGGGTGCCAAGAACACAAAGAGGATTTGATTCAATCTTTGTGGTGGTAAACAGATTTTTAAAGATGACACATTTTACACCATGCCAGGAAACTAGCGACACAACTCATATTGTGACCCCGTTTTTCAAGGAAGTTGTCAGACTTCACGGCTTGCCAAGGAGTATGGTTTCAGATCGAGATACCAAGTTCGTTGGACATTTCTGGAGGACTTTATGGAAGAAGCTAGGGACAAGTTTGTATTTTAGCTCAATGTATCATCCTTAGATGGATGGGCAGACAAAAGTTGTAAACATAAGTTTGGGAGATTTACTAAGGAGCCTAGTGACTGAACACCACAGTCAGTGGGATCACATTCTACCACAGGCGGAATTTGCTTATAACGATTCAATCAATAGAATAACAGGGTAGAGTCCATTCCAAATTATCTATAGGATGCAGCTAAGGGGAGTTTCTGAATTAAAAGATACGAAAAGAACTGAATTCAGAAGTGATAGTTTAGAGGATTTTGTAGAAATAATGAAGGAGCTTCAAAGCTGAGTTAAGGAATGATTGAAAAACTCGAGCCAAGAATATAAACCCAGAGAATATAAACACAGGAGAGAACTTCAGTTTGAAGTTGGTGATCTGATTCTTGCACATCTGAGGAAAGAAAGGTTCCCAAGGGGAACATATAACAAACTGAAAATGAAGAAGATTGGACCATGTAAGGTCATAAAGAAATTTGGGGCAAACGCATATGAGATCGAGCTACTCGATGGAATCAAAATTTCACCGATATTCAATATCTCATATTTGTACCCTTACAAAGATGAAGAAGCAAGAACAGACAGTGAAAAGATAGAGGTTCAGTGGACTAAACAAATTCCTGTAGCTGAAAAGCCACAGATGGAAAGTATACTTGACAAGAGAATCAACAAGAGGACTAGGAGAAAACAGTATTTTGAATACTTGGTCAAATTGAAGGGACATCCAGTTGAAGATGCCAGTTGGGAGGATGAAATAGAAATTCAGAAGCATGGACAGACCGTGCAAGAGATCATGAACAGGAGTTCATGAAAATTTTCAAGTGAGAGAGTATGATGCAGGAGCATCGCAAGCAACCAACCAAGCGAGCATGAAGGCATAAGACAGCTGGAAAGTGAAACATACATTTTACATGTTTTGGAAATGTTTTTGAAGCATTAATGTAATGGTTAAAAGGAAGCATACTTGCGTATTTTAAATTCCAGATTAGACAGTTTTAGGAATAGGAGGGAAAACAACTATAGACATCCTCATCCTTGTATCATTGTATCAATTAGAATTAGATCATTGTAGCATTAGCATAGAGAAAGAGAAGAGAGAGTTGTAGCAGAGAGTTGAGAAGAAGAACTCATGTACAAGAGCTTTGAATTAATATATGAAGCTTTAATTCAGATTCATGGTGTTATGATGTTTTCTATTTGTACATGTTGAATGGTCTACTTACACTTGTTTTATTCTCTCTGTAATGCATTTGTTGTGATGCTATGTTGTGTATGTATGATTTCATGTTGAATGTTTGAAGTCTAAGAGAGAGAGAGAATGAGTTTCAATTGTTTCTCTTCCTGAGTGAGAGAATTTCCTGCAAGGAGTGCAGTGAAACATCCGCAAGGTGTGCGTTGATGAAGGTTCAGAGTTCATCTCTAAAATCTCAGCAGGGATATTGTTGTTCTCATTCCAACAGAAGTGAAAGCGAAGCACAAGAGCCATGCAAGGCATGCACAAGATAATTGAGTCCTTAGAAATTTGTTAACTAAGGTGGAAAAGAGAGAGAGACTGTTGTTGCAGAAGGTGCACAGAGTCAAGAGTTCAAATATGCAAAAGTATTTGAAGGTATTCCACAAGGAGTGCAAGAATAGGCCTTTTTTTTTCGAGACTTAAATTTATCAGAGAAGATCAGAAGGGGAATTGCTTTGAAGTATTCAAAGGGAGGTGAAGTGAAGTTTCTTTGCAGAAGGAAGGTCACAGCGAGGGAACATTAGTTCATTTCATATAGGTTCTTGAGGGAAGAATCGGACAGTCAAAATTCTCTGTGGAGGATACCCGAAATCACGTGGGCCATCGGATCAGGAGGGTGGTGGTCATCCATTGATTATATATAGCCATTATTTCATAGTTTGGAACTTCAAAAGGATAGAGGAAATAGCGACAGGAGGATAGCTCAAGTTTCGAAAGCTGAGAAAGGTGACAAGTGACAGGAATCCACATTAGAGACCGAGGACAATTGACAGGATAGGTGGCGATTTTTCATCAATAGTCAAAGTCAAATTCCATTGACTGTTTCAGGGTTCAGGGTTTGGAGAGCCAGGAAACCTCACGATGGGATTCACAAAATCGCGAAGTCCAAAACCCCGAAAAGGAAAAAAACCTGTTGAGGAGTCAAAGATTGATGAACGTATCGGTATTTGGAAATTTGACACTTTAGGAGACAAGAGATTGGGGTTCCTTGCTCTGGAATTTCTGAAGTCATGAAACCCAATATAGGAGCAAAAGAGGACGTGGTCAGATATTTTGACGTTTCGACATTTTGGGTTTCGGCAAGTGGAAGAGTCAAGAATATCGACATCAGGGATCGCAAAACCCCGAAACCCAAAGTCCTTTGTGGCTTCAACAAAGGGGTTGGTTAACCCTCAGTGTGGTTGTAGTGAATATCCTAAGTAGATCTCATCCCGAGGGAAGGGGGTCTGCCTCACAAAGTGGCTATGTGGACAAAGTGACCTAGAAGATTCTTCTATGGAAGCTACTTGGAGAGTATAAATAAGAGGAAAGGGGTCTCTTGTAGTATATATCTGTTTAGCATATCTTGAAGATCTATTCTGAGAGAGACATTGACTGGAGGATCTCGCAGGTGCATCAAAGTTTCGGTAAGACTGAGATCATGACTACAAAAGTTTTGGAAGTTTAGAAACCCTAGTTTCTGAGGTATATGTGGGCTGCAGTGAGCCAGGGTGCATACATACATGGGGTGAATGAGGACAGAGTTCGTACAATGGATAAATTCATGAATACTTGTGTGTGAGTTGGTGCAAGGATATTAAATATTGAAGTAGGTTCCATATCTACATTCTATGGGCTTAGATATGCCATAGAAATTCTGGTATGGTTACATTGTTGCCTTGATGGATACTCTTACTTGTTGTGTGATAAATTCTTAAGGCATTCTTTGTATGGTTGTTGTGATTTGATTTGTTTTGGTTGATGGAATGAGTATCCCTCTTATGATTCAATATTGATATGATTTCTATAGCATATTGGTTTCTTATACATGATTGAGTAGCATTCATATTGTATGGTCGAGATGCATGAGTAAGTTGTTGGAGAGATTGCATGTGTTGTGACAGGTTATGGTTCAGATTGGACAGTGAAAGACACAAGTGAATGTCATTTAAGGTTCCATAGGATCTGATTTTATCTTGAAAATAAAATCCTAAGTAACTAAGAAGTGATACACAGGTTGTAGTATAGACTAGCCACGTACATACATGAGTTGTACTATTGGTAGGGTGCGTACATACACGTGCTGCACTAGGGATAGGTCGTGCACATATTCACAGATCGACATATATTGGGGATTGTTGCCTCATCTTAGTTGGTGCTAAGTGTGTAAGTTGAGTCTCGCATTATAGAGTTGGTGCTCTTGTAGAGTTGTACTCTATTTAGTTGTTGCTGATAACCCAAGGATCGTAGTCTATAATAAAAAGAAAATTGTACATACATCTTGTGTTCTTTGTGTTCCTTGTGATGATGACTTATTGATGATATATGTTGCTGACATATGTTGTTGATGCATATTCACATTTAACTTTTTACAAATGATAGAAAATAGTAATGAGTAGATGATGATTGCTAACTAAGAAGATTTGTGAATGAGAAAAGTTTGGGAAAAGAGCACCACTATCATTCAGCCCCCCCCCTCCTCCCTTCTAAGTGTGGTCGGTGTGTCCAAAAATTGGTATTAGAGCGGGCCTTCAGTGTAAGCCTTAAAAAGATTGGAGGAGATCCATAGACACACAAATGGATGATGAAGTTCTAATCCTTGATAAGAAAAAATATTCTACATGGAGAATATAAATGAGAGTGCATTTGAAGGAAATGGGAGTGGGTATTTGGAAAGAAGCTAGTGGTGGATCAATTCTTTTGAAGAAAAAGTAAAAGTTTGCAGCTCAAATGGAAGGAAAGAAGAATGATGCATTGGCCCTCAAGACCTTTCTTAGTGGAATCTCAAGCTCTATCAAAGAGAGCATGGGAGAATGCACTTCAACCAAGGATATATGGCTAAAGCTAGAGGAGACATACAAAAGAAATAAGTAATATATTGAAGACAACTCCATCAAGATCAATGAAGGTAAAGAATCTCCAAAAAATATTGATTTCATTATTTCTAAATGTCATAATGTTGGCAAAAAGGAAGGTCTTGAAGACATTTCAAATGAAGGTAAAGAATCATGTGATGATGTTAGAAAAAAGGAAAATCTTGAAGACATTTCAAATGAAGGTAAAGAATCTTCGCAAACCCTTGATTGCAATAATTCAAAATGTGATGATGTTGAATTTTTCTCTACAAGTGAAGAAGAAAAGATAGAAATAGTTTGTGTAGAGTCTGATGGTAGTTATCCCATGGAAAGAATATAATAAGAATTATCAGAACTTCAAAAGAAATTTGAGTGGGGTCTATATGAATACAAATATGTTCATTATTGTATAGACTATAACTATTTTTCCGACAACACCAAAACTTTTCTTAAAAGGAGTCAAAGTCATATCTTGAAATTGAATGACATGCTCAAAGAACAAGAAGAAAGTAAAAAGACTCAATTAGAAGAAAAGGAAGAAGAGATCAAAAGAATAAATAATGAAATATAAGAAAATAAGATGGTAGATGATGAGAGTAGAAAAATTCTTGAAATTATTGTCCATCTCAAGACCCAAATTGAAGAAGCCAAAAGGGTAGAGGAACTATTGAGGAATCAAGTAAATGAAAAGGAAGAGTCATTTCATAAGTTGGAAGCTAAAGTTGTTGATCTTATAAAGAAAGTAGAGAATTCAAACAAATTCTTGAATAGCTAAACAATCTTTAAAGATATCTTGGAAATTCAAAGATGACCAAATGATAAATCAGGTCTTGGATATAAGAAAGAAGCTACACATGTTGAAGCTAGCACCTCAAAGAAGCATGAGGTAAGTCCCTCACTCTCAAAGGATGGAAACAATGTTGCAAGTCAACCATCTACACAAAGAAAGGAAAGTTTTGAAAGAACAAAGCAAGGAAGACATCAAGAAGTCATCTTTACACCTAAAAGAAGAGATATAGCTTCAAGATGGACACCAAAGAAAATGTACGAAAATGTTTTTCATGGTCAATGTGACTCATGTAATGAATATGCTCACAAATATTTGGAATGTAGATTGTATGCAAGGAGAGATAATGAAAGATTTCATAACACCCTAAGGTGTTGGAGATGTAATCAAGTAGGACACATTGTTGTTAATTGTCACATCATGAGATGCTGCAGTTGTTGTTGATTTGGTCACAAATTCCAAGACTTTTGGAACACACGAAGAAATTCCATAATGAGGTCTTCATATAGCATGACTAGAAGTAGGCATGAAGTTAGGAAGGAAGAAATTTTTGAAAATATGGAAGCTCGGAGCTCAAGTTATGAGAAGTAGGGACACCTTCAGAAGTGGGTGAAGAATACTAAACAACCAGAGCATAATGGAAGCCTTAAGAGAAGCTTAAGTGTGTCATATTTAGAAGGATACACATGTTACAATGGTAACAGTCATGTACATACAAATTTTGACTTATGAAAAGGTCACATACATATGTGAATGTTTGTGCAGTAGGCAACATATATGTCCGAAAATCCTTGGGAAAATGGATATGCACATCAGTTGCATCTTGGTATGATGATATAACTTTGTGTTGCAAAGTTTGACATGGTTTGTTGTAGGGTCTAACATTGTTTACTGTAGGTCTTCATGATTAATTCTTGGCATACATAATTAATGTATGTAAGATGATGACATATGGTTGAGTTTTGAAAGACTATCTTGGATGCATGGTACTAACCCTTGAGTATGGGTTAAGTCATTTTCTGTTAAAAAACAATGTTGGTTGCGATGGTGAAGTTATGACACCTTGTTTATGTGACATATCATGATGATGCTAGCTAGAGAGGTCATTGATCTATTCAGACACACTTCCAGTACATATTGCATACTTAGTATTTGTTGTAGTGAATGTAGTTTGAGGGTAATATACTGGGGTACATGGCTGGTACATATCTGAGTTTCATTGATATATCTTGTGAGGTTGGTAGCATATTTGTTGGATATCTTGGTGCATGCATTAGGAATATGGATGTGCTACATATTGGGACATATAATTGGTGAGTTGATGTGAGGTTTATAGTTGGTCATGTTGTACATCATCGAGGAGTCATAGCTTGATCTATAGTTGATGCATGATTGGTACACTTCTAGTACATTGGTAGAGGCACCTATTAGCAGTTTGACTGGCACATTTTTTATGGTAGATTTGAGGACACGTCCTGATTATGGTGCTTATTGATTGTGGTATTGATGCATGGTTGATGTACTTGTGTGGTACAAGTGGTGATACATGATTAGTGCAATGTTGGTGCACTCGTGATAGTATATGCATGTGGATGATAGTACTTGGTCAAACATACACCATTGATATTATTTTTTTATCATATACTTTGGTACATGACATGTGGGATGAGATACTTGAGACACTTGATTGATTGAGAAACATGATTGTGACACTTTCTTCATTGTGGAGGCATATCATGAGTGATATGACACTTGTTTTCGGCACACATTTGGCATGTTTGTAGAAGCATATAGTTGATACACTCCATTGGTGATATCTTACGACATACTCTATGGTATTGATGTACATGGTTGATGTACACTACATGGTTGATGTACATGGATGTTGTGCATGGTCGGTACACAATTTGGTACACAATTTGGTACATGATGTACTTGGTTGATGTTTGTTCATGATTCTATATTTCATTGTTGACATATCGTTTTCTTCATGATATATGGTATGGCATGAGTTTGATGCATGGACAGGTCCAAGGATCGTCATAGAAAGATTGATTGATCTATGATTCATTTGAGCAATAACATTTGCAGCATAATCATATTGCAGTGGTAGCATATTGTTCATATTACAGAGAAGATAGGGGGAGACATACCTATAGGGGGAGTCATTCTTCATCCCATGATTATAGGAGGAGATATTTATCAAATGCATACTTGGTAAAATAGCCCTATACATGGAGAAAGAGCACAAAGGCATAGTTCCAGGGGGAGCATTGGTCACAAGGGGAGCATGAGAGAGAGATATTCAACATTACATCAGAGTGATATCCCTTATTCAAAAAGGGAGAGATTATTCAGAGGAATATCAAAGGAATTCAGACAGGGGGAGCAGCCCCAAGGAGATTTCAGGCAAGGGGAGCAGCCCCAAGGAGAGAACTACCCTTTTCCATTGATGTCAAAGGGGGAGAGATAGTCACATTGATATAAGAAATTCATTTTCTACATCAATGTTGGTATTTCCATCAATGACAAAGGGGGGATATTTTTGAGTCATGTTGTCATTGATTGCAAAGGTTGATCAATTGATTGATGTCAAAAGACTGATATCAAGGAATTGATTGATTCAAAATCATGATTGATTGATGTCAAAGTTCAAAGGTTTGATGTCAAATGATTGATGTCGATTGATATCAAATGAGCAATGTTTTGTTATAGTATATTGATGAAATATGTATTGTCCTTGATGTGAATGGATTGATGTCAAGTGCAATCATAGTCATATGATGTCATGCATGGATGCAAGATGGATCAATGAGTTGTCATTGATATATGATGCATAGATGAAAATGATAGATGATGCATAGATGAAGATGGATCAATGAGTTGTCATTGATATATGATGCAGAGTTGGATTGATGTAAAGATGACTCATTATTGTATTATCACAGTTGATAAAGAGTACAAATCGATGAACTTCAAAGTGGTCCCCTTATGGTGAAATCCCTCATGGGAATACGCTTTGTGGATTGAGTTATCCTAGAATTATAGTGAGATAACCCATGCTTAATTGTGGAATAATGAGATGAAGTTCAGTTAATTTATCAATGAAACTATCCTAGATGGATAACTTGTTTCTCATGCCATTTCCTGTGGTATGTGGAACGCTACATAACTCCTCACAGTTTGAGAGTTATGGCCTTACGAAGTTGGAGGACCCTCATATGATGGCTTGAAGCCCCAAAAGGTCAAAGAAGTCAAAATGCTTCCAAGGAAGATATTATTTAAATAAAGTGAAGTGATTACTTAAATAATTAAGTAAAGTGACAAAATCAAGAAGGATTATTTAAATAATCAAATAAATGGATAACTTTTTAATTATGGAAAGTAGTTATGAGAAGGTTAACCCTAAAATGAGGAAAGAAGGTTAAGTGATCAAGTGGCTATTGGATACATGGATGAGTGGAAAATTGGGCAAAGTTGGACATATGTGACTATTGTACAAAGTGGCTATGTGGACAAAGTGACCTAGAATATGGTTCTAAGGAAGCTACTTGGAGAGTATAAATAAGACGAAAATGGTCTCTTGTAATATATATCTCTTGAGCCTAGCTTGAAGATCTATTTTGAGAGAGAGATTTTCTAGAGGATATCATGGATGCATGAAAGTTTCGGTAAGTCTGAGGTCATGATAGAAAAAGTTTTGGAAGTTTAGAAACCCTATTTTTTGAGGTATACATGGGTTGTAGTGAGCCATGGCACATACATACACGGGTTGAATGAGGAAAAAGTGCGTACAATGGATAAAGTCATGAAGACTTGTGTGTGAGATGGTGCTAGTGTTGGATCATATTGTCATTGATGCCAATAGTTTGATTGATTGATGTCATTGATTGATGTCAAGTGATTGATTGATGTCAAGGGATTGATTGACTAATGATTTATGTAATATAATATGTATTTTCCTTGATGAGAATGCATAGATGAAGATGGATCAATGAGTTGTCATTGATACATGATGAAGATGGATCGATGTG
>JZKD02S1979156.1:319732-338716 GCA_000966675.3 Picea glauca
TAATGAATAAATGTTGAATGCTAATTGATGAGTTTTTGTGCAAGAGGGAAGTTTTGGGAAAAAGATCCCCACACTCATTCACCCCCCCTCTAAGTGTGGTAGGTGTGTCCAATAGCCAGGCTCTTAAATATTGATGTAGGTTCTAGATCTGCATTCTATGGGCTCAGATCTACCATAGAAATTCTGGTATGGCTACATTGTTGTCTTAATGGATACTCTTACTTGTTGTGTGGTGAATGCTTAAGGGATTCTTGGTATGGTTGTTGTGATTTGGTTTGTGTTGGTTGATGGAGTGAGCAACACTCTTGTCATTCAGTAATGATATAATTGCTATAGCATATTGGTTGCTTACACATGATTGAGTAGAATTTATAGTGTATGGTTGAGAAGCATGAGTAAGTTGTTGGAGATCTTGGATGTGTTGTGATTGGTTATGGTTCAGATTGGAAAGTGAAAGACAAAAGTAAATGTAATTAATGGTTGCAGAGGCTCTGAGTTTATCTTGAAGATAAAACCCTAAGTAACTGATAAGTGATACGTAGGCTATAGTACAGACTCATCGCATACATACACGAGATGTATTACTGGTAGGGTGGGTACATATGCTTGTTGCACTATAGACATGTAGCCCTGTTGACATATTAGTATTAGTTGAGGATTGTTGCCTCATCTTAGTTGGTGTTGAGTGTGTAAGTTGAGTCTTGCATTAGTCCCACATGGGTGTAGATGGATTGGCAAGTGTCGTGTAAATGGAAGGAAATTTGTAAAATGAAGTCTCATGTTCGATTCTCACCCGGACTTACTCGTGCACCATTCTTGCGGGCTGGGTGGTTGCACCTGGGGTTATAGTGGTAGCCGCTGGGGATCGACCCCGTGTCATGCGAGTACGAGAACTGTGAAGTTGTCGATTCCCCCAATTAAAAAAAAAAAAAAAGTTGAGTCTTGCATTATAGAGTTGGTGCTCTTGTAGAGTTGCACTCTATTCATTTATTGTTGATAACCCAGTGATTGTAGTCCATAATAAAATATGAAGATGGATCAATGAGTTGTCATTGATATATGATGCATAGATGAAGATAATAGATGATGCATAGATGAAGATGGATCAACGAGTTGTCATTGATATATGATGCAGAGTTTGTCATGCCATTTTTGGTGGTATGTGGAACACCACATAACTCCTCACGGTTTGAGAGTTATGGCCTTACGAAGTTGGAGTACCCTCATATGATGGTTTGAAAAAGGACAAAGAACTGAAAATGCTTCCAAAGAAGATATTATTTAAATAAAGTGAAGTGATTATTTAAATAATATACTAAAGTGACAAAATCAAGGAGGATTATTTAAAAAATCAAATAAATGGAGAACTTTCTAATTATGGAAAGTAGTTATGAGAAGGTTAACCCTAAAATGAGGAAATAGGGTTAAGTGGTAAAGTGGCTATTGGACACATGGACAAGTGGCAAATTGGGAAAAGTTGGACATATGTGACTATATGGAAAAAATGGATATGTGGACAAAGTGACCTAGAAGATGCTTGTAAGGAAGCTATTTGGAGAGTATAAATAAGAGGCAAGGGGTTTCTTGTAATATATATCTCTTGAGAATAGCTTGAAAAATTATTCTGAGAGAGAGATTGACTTTAGGATCTCATGGTCACATCAAAGTTTCGGTAAGTCCTAGATCATGACAGAAACAATTTCGGAAGTTCAGAAACCCTAATTTCTGAGGTATACGTGGGCTACAGTGAGTCATGGAACGTACATACACAGGCTGAATGAAGACATAGCACGTACAATGGATAAATTCATGAAGACTTGTGTGTGAGTTGGTGCTAGACTCTTAAAGATTGAAGCAGGTTCCAGATATGCATTCTATGGGCTCAGATCTACCATAGAAATTCTGGTATGGTTACATTGTTGTCTTGATGGATACTCTTACTTGTTGTGTGGAGAATGCTTAAGGAATTCTTGGTATGTTTATTGTGATTTGGTTTGTGTTGATTGATGGAGAGAGCAACACTCTTATGATTCAGTATTGATATAATTGCAATAGGATACTGGTTTCTTATACATGATTGAGTAGAATTCATATTGTATGGTTGAGAAGCATGAATAAGTTGTTGGAGAGCTTGTATGTGTTGTGATTGGTTATGGTTCAGATTGGAAAGTGAAAGACATAAGTGAATGTGATTGAAAGTTGTAAAGGATTTGAGTTTATCTTGAAGAGAAAACCCTAAGTAACTTAGAAGTTATATGCAGACTGTAGTACATACTGGCTGCGTACATACATGATATGTACTACTGGTAGGGTGCGTACATATGTTTGTTGCACTATAGACATGTCACTACCTATCAACATATTGGTATATGTTGAGGATTGTTGCCTCGTCTTAGTTGGTGTTGAGTGTGTAAGTTGAGTCTTGCATTATAGAGCTGGTGCTTTTATAGAGTTGCACTCTATTCAGTTGTCGTTGATAACACAAGGATTGTAGTCTATAATAAAAAGAAAATTGTACATACATCTTGTGTTCTTTGTGTTCCTTGTGATGATGACTCATTGATGATATATGTTGTTGATGCATGTGCACATTTAACCGGTTATAAATGACAACAAAAAGTAATGAGTAAATGATGATTGCTAACTAAGAAGCTTTGTGAATCGGAAAAGTTTGGGAAAAGAGAACCACACTCATTCACCCCCCCCTCTAAGTGTGGTCTGTGTGTCCAACACATATGCCAAGGTGTGTGCGTGATTTACATAATGAATTAGACATAAATCAACGTTCCTTACAATGCGCGTAATATTTATTCATTTAGGAAATCATACATCAAGACTTAATTCATGATGCGCGGATATCAAATTATAACAATCATTCATCAACATTAAATATTCGTTGCGTGCGAAAGAAAAAAACTCTAGAACAATCAAATGCCAACTTAATTAATGGCACAAGAGAAAACTAGTTACTTATTCATCGTATACTGACATAATTTCGTGATGCAAGGTAAACAATCATAACCAATCATATAAAATATTTAATTCATGCCGTAAGAGTAATATGATTACTAAGTTTTAAACTTAAATTCAATAAAAAAATAGTACATAGATTAATACGAACCCCATTCGCATACGGCCAATCGAAGTGGCAGACAAAGATCTAATTCTCACGTCAACAAGGTTGTTAAGGTCGGGATCGTTCAAGTCAAGCATAATGTAATAACCTCATCTGCTACCAACATACGCGTCACTGTAAAATGCGTTTTCTTTTATCATCTATCTGATTTATTTATTCCATTAATTCCACGCGATGGTAGGGCACATCCAACTTGGAATAAAACGCGGGCATAATTAGTTGCTGCGGGAGGAGCTCGATTAACCCACAGAAGAACAAATGCAGGTGGCTCCAGCAGCCTCTCACCACAAGAAGGGATAAAGTTTATATAACGAGTTAAATCTCGTTTGATTTCCCAGAGATAAATTATATTACAGAACCCAATTAGATGATTTTTCTAGATAAAATAAACGGGCAAAATTAAATTATCTCTCAATATTCATTTCCTCCTCTAGCTACCACTCCCGCGCTCGTTCTGAGGTAAGAAGGTCGCTGCAAGAAGGCACCAGACCGAACTGGCTTAAAGAAACACCAACCCGAGATTAAGGTTAATAAATCAACCTCAGTGAAGTCGAAAGCCTTCCGAAATTTCCGTTGCTTGCAGATAGGTTATAAGGAGGGAGCGAACACCATAACGCAGAACCCGATCCCAACCACAGCGTGATGGCGACCCAGCTGAGAACTATCAGTTCAAGTGCTAGTAAGATCAAGGTCTGTAGAGGTTACCAAGTGAGACCGCCGGGTAAGCACAATCTTAAGGCAAGGGTGGTGCAAAAGGAAATCAATCGATCAAGGAAAAAGGAGCACACGATGGGTGCACTTGTCAAGGAGACATTTGAGTGTCAGCAAGTGAGGGGGGTGCGTTGGACAAGGAGAAGGTTTAGCAGGGGTGAGGGCATCTTGCGCAAGGGAGCTAGCCACTCTCGGCCGAAATTCATTTAGAGTCTCCCTAGCTTCACGAGCCATCAAACAACTAAAACCCAACATCCCAACTATTCATTGACCAAGGTCGAAGGTAATGACCAACTAGAGAAAGATGAGAAAAGGGGAAAAATAGAGGACAACTACAGAGATTCATGTACTCAGATGATAGGAGCTTCAATTCTAAACTACACCAACCATCAAGTATCATGACCCATATAAATCAGAAATTCATTAATAGTTTGGCGAATTCACAAGAACACATTATTATAAATAAAATCTTAACACCATTAAATTACAACACAAAGAATTACCATAACGGATGCATCTGCGTTCGAAGATGATATTTTGTGGCCTTCTCACCTCCCACTTGCTAACCGAGGAGATTTCACCAATACCTCTCAACCAACGCTAGGGGTACTCTTTTTCGACTGTAGCCCTCCGAGCCTCAAAGGGGCCATTCACCAACACCACCACAATCCTCTAGCTCCGAGCTTTCCTCGCAAATTTGAGTAACCACTCTCTCTCTCAAGTTGGGCATCCCAACTCTCACAAGTAAAATTAGTCAAAGAAATTTTGACAATATCACTTTACGCATATCAGTCCTCCCCCCATTTCTTCTGTCAGCCATTTGTTTTATATATTTTCTTAGTAACCACTTGCCATTTTTGCACATTTAATTAATTTTATTAAAAATTTAATAGGAATTATTCCCCCTGTACACTTTTCACCCATTCCCTTAGTTGCACCAATAAATCCACAATTTAATTTAATTAAATGTGAATTTCACTCACCCATCCAAAAAGTGCTCCTAAAATCACTTCGTCCTCTTCTTTCCCATTTATGATTGACTCCTTTCTAAAACGGAGTTGAGTTAAAATAGGGAACATCCCTTAGTTAGACTAGACTCTAGATACCCTTCCATGCTTACACATTCTTTTATGCTTTACTCCCTTCTTAATTTAATCTCTTTAGTTGGTTTACCCTTTTTCTTGTTTCATCTAATTTGTATTTTAGTTTTTGTCTTCTCATTAACTTAGTCTTAGGCTTTGTTAGCTTTTATATTTGCAAAAGTTTAAACCATTAGGGAAATAAATTCAGTCTTTAATCAATTAATTACTTAATTAATTTATTCGGCAATGCTCATGATTTTACAGGTTTCACATTCTCTTTAAGTTTTCTAGGCCACCAAGATTGATTGACTCACCCCCTTCCCATTTTTTAAAACCGCGACGCTCCTTTCAAGATGCACTCCATGCTCCAAGGGTGCCACTTGCCTTAATTCAAGTTTTATTTACACAACATGCCCTTCAATACGCACTATGTGCTCCAAGGGTGCCACTCGCCTTTGACTTATTTTGGTAGTTGTCTAACCCTTGGATTCAATACTCCATATGATGACCTTGTGAGAGACTAAGGGCCTCTAAGGAATAAGGACCATGCCTCTGAGTCTTCCCTCATGACATCGTGGATCTCTTGAACTAGTTAATCATTAACCTATAATTCAAACCATGGCAGGAGTGCTAGTAGGATGTGGTAGGACTACTGCCACACCTCTTCCTCAATATCTGGTTGCTGTGCATGGCCCCTTTATTCCTTATGTGAGTCTGATTAACAAGCAATCGTCAGCCTTCATCCATCAACAAAATGCTATTAACGATCCATAAACAACATCATAATATACTCGATCATATGTCACATATGCATAAATAGAAATACCCAACCATATACAGTCCACTCCCTGACTCGATCTAGAGTCCAAGGAGGTCCATTGATTCCATCGACATCCTCAATCTCTCAAGTGTCCTACACACTCAGGAGAAACCCGTCAATAGCACATGTCTATACATGGATATCAAATAGCATAACATCATAATACATAAACATCAACACTAGAATCCATAAGATAAACAAACAACCATATACAAAACTGGATCACTTGGACGCAAGTGTCCTCAAAGAATAAGTCAAATCATGTGCACACAAGAGTGGGATGTTACATACACCCCCTCTTGGTTTAAACTTCGTCTTGAAGTTTCACAATATATGTGCAGTAAATAAAGTATCCGACAGGATCTAAATGTCTACTATCAAATAAATAAGGGAATTGCTAGCGCATATCATATGCGTCCTCCTAGGTAGCCAAGTGTGGACTAAAATTGTCCCATTGGACCTTGACCTGATCATCTATTAGACACCATAGTTTTTGAATGCGATGGTCTAGAATGTGGATTGGCTCTATCGTGAGTGCACCCTCGTCCAACATCTGCAAGGAACTCATGTCAATCACATGTGTAGGATCACTCACATAATGTCTCAAAATAGAAACATGGAAACCATCATGCTTACGCCTCAAAGAATAAGGAAAAGCTATTCGATAGGGCATGGGCCCTTTCTTTTCCACAACTTTGAAAGGTTCCACAAACCTAGGTGACATTTTAACACCCTTACCAAAATTGATTGAACTCTTATGCAGTTTCACCCGCAAGAACACTCAATCAACAACTTCATAACTACGATCAACATGATGCACATCAACATAACTCTTCTGTCGATCTTGCTCTTCTTTAATACTTTGTATTACCATTTACATTTTTTCTTGCATCTCCTAGATTGCTTCTGGTTTTACCATGGCCCTATTGTCAAGTTGATCCTAGCTCAAAGGCGTCCGAGATGGTCGCACGTAAGGAAACTCAAATGGCACCATCTTAATGGTACTTTGATAGTTGTTTTTGTACGAAAACTCTACTAGTTGGAAGAACTCTTCCCAACACTTCTGTTGGTATATCACGTACATACACAACAAAATATTTGAAGGTTTGGTTTGTTCCTTCTGTATGCCTATTTTTCTTTGGGTGATATGTTGTACTAAAGTTAAGTTGGGCTACCAAGGCCTCTTGGAAACTTGTCCAAAATCGTCTAGTAAACACCGACCCTTGATTGGATGTGATCCTTTTAGGCACACCATGCAATATCACAATATCGCTGATAAAAATCTAGTTATGTCTAGTGCCTGATACATCGTATGCACATGGATAAAATGTGCACTCTTCGTCAGATTGTCCGCTACCACAAAAATTGATTCATGCCTCCTTGTCATTAGCAAAAATCCAATAATTAAGTCCATCGAAATGGCCTCCCATTTCAATTCTGGAATGACGTGTTGTTGTAGTAATCCAACCAGATGTCTATGTCCATCCTTCACTCACTAACATTCTAGAAACCTCGTCACATAGCTAACTATGTACAACTTCATTACTCCCAAAAAAATAAGGTCTTAAGGTTTTCCCTCATCTTCGTGACCCTTGAATGAGCCATGTATACTGCTCTGTGAGATTCGCTCAAGATCAAATTTCTCAAATTGTTGTTAGGCAGTTCATAAATTCTCATTATTATACCTCATCAATCTGTCATTTTCCAATGTATATCCTTCAAACTTTGGTATCGTCATGGTGTATTGGCTGATATTTTCCTTAACCTATTTATACTAGTCATCATCACATTGTAAATTTAAAATATTTTCTCGAAGGTTCGTCTAAAGAGGTATCACCAAAAATATGCATGGTCTCTGACTCAACACATCTGCCACTCTATTCACTATCCCTTTTATGTAGGAAATATCAAATCATACTTTCTAAGCAGTTTTTACCAACGCCTTTGTTGCGCTTTCATGTCACTTGCATAAAAATGTGTTGGAAACCACAATGGTCTATTTTCAGTTGAAATTTTCATCCAATCAGGTAGTGCCTCCATACTCTGAGGGCATACATAATGGCCAATAACTCCAAATCATGTGTTGTCATTCTTTCTTAGTTTTCTAGAGATGCAAGTGATCACTCGACCATCTTGCATCAAGACTCCGCCTAAACCTTTCTTGGATGTATTTGTGCATAACAAGAATTCTTTGTCCATGTCAATGAATTTTAGTATTGGCATTGTATTCAAAGCTCCTTGATCCTTCAAAATTCTTCCACGGATTTCTTTTTCCATGCAAACTTCTTGGTTTTCTTCTGCAATTTTTTAATCAAATTTGCTACCTTCGAAAAACCTTTGACGAACCGTCGATAATATCCAGGTAATCCCATGAAGTTACATATTTTTGGCACGTTCATCAGTGCAGTCCATTCTATAATAAACTCTACCTTCCCTGGATCCAGATCGATGCCTTCATTAGAGATAACATTCCCTAAGTAATGCGTCATTGATTGATAAAAATAACATTTCAACAATTTCCCTTATAAATTGTTTTCTCGTAAACACTGTAGCACCAAGCGCAAATGTTCTTCATTTTCTTCCATTGTCCGAGAATATATCAATATGTTGTCAATGAATACTTGAAAAAAACTTGTCCAACTATTCGCGGAACACCCCATTCATCAAGCTCATGAATTCCCCTGGGGAATTTGTCATTCCAAATGGTAAAACGATAAACTCATAACTTTTGAACCTCGTCTTTATTTTGTCCTTAGGAATATTTTCCTCTTTGATTCGGAACTGATAATATCTTGATCTCAAGTCAATATTTGGAAACACCGTTGCATCTTTCATTGGGTCAAACAATCATCTATTCTTGGCAACATATATTGATTCTTGATCATTTTCATTGTTTGAATGACAACAATCAATACAGAGTCTCCACGACCCATCCTTATTCCATCTGAAAAATAACATGCACACACCAAGGTGACACACTTGGATGTAAACTTTCTAGGTCTGACAACTCCTTCGGTTTCATTTTCAACCCCTGTAAATCAGGGGTCGACATCCGATAAGGTGTTATTTCTATTGGTCCAGTTCCAGGCTTTAAGTCAATGGTAAATTCCATCTTTTATTTTGGCGAAAACTTGGTAACTCTTCTGGGAACACGTCCGCAAACTATCGTACTATTGGGAGGTTTTCTATTCCTTCCACCATGCCCTTGTCGTTCAATGCTAAGAATGCATATAACTTGCATCCTTGTGCATGCTCTTTTGTAGTACCTAGTTCTATCCAAAAACAAAAGTTTGGTCGGTGATTGTGCTTGACATCTCGGGCACAGTGGACTAGTGATCAACCTGGAAGTTACTCAGTGTTGCGTGAATCCTATGGGCCTTGCCCAAATATTCAATTGTAGTGGGTCTTGTTGATCCGGCCGCCCTGGCCCTCTCAACTAGATAGTCGTGCTGGTAATGTGGCTCTCCACATGTCCAACATTTGGTCTTCAGTCAAGTACTCCTAGTCCTCAAAGTAGAAGTTTCTAGCCCACCAACTTGAAATCTTGGTCTGTTCTATGGAACAAGCCTAACGATTGTTGTTATTGATGTAGTGGTCCTCTATAATGATTTCCTTGCTAGGGAGCCGGTCATTGAGGTGTTGTGAACGTGAATCCTCTCGACGTATCTCGATACCTTGACAAATTTCTAGTTGAGCCTGATGTTGTTGCACACCATGCGTCACCTTTTTTCATCGATCTCGCAGGAGTCCTACCCTGACCCCTAATGATCAGCTCTTCCTTAGATATGCGGGCCTTCTGGAATGCATTGTGCAACATCTGAGGCATTAGTATCCTTACTTTCACATGAATGCTAATGTTTTGCGGCCATCACAAACTTGTTGACCTTTAGCTTCTCCGTGCTTAGATGTGCAACATACCGAAGAAACTCCATGAAATGGGCGTCGTACTCGGGCACCATACAACAGCCCTGTCGTAAGGAGTTGAAATCATTGAGATGATACTCAATGAATTCCTCTGACAATTACCTCTCCCAAAATTTCCTCTCGAACAGTTCCCATGACTCATCTTAGATGACGAGGTTTAGTTGTGGTAGGAGCATCTTCCACCATAGAAGAGAACTCCCCTTTAGCTGAAATACCACCACACAGACTTTCATGTTGGAGGTGTAGGCACGAAGTGAAATGCACATCATCTATTCTCCAACCCTGCCTTGATGACTATGGCATCTGTGGCACCCATGAACTCAAGAAACTCCACCTCCTCGAGTTCTATGAAAATGCTAACACTGCCAGCTAGAGCATGTTGTGAACCCTGCATGGGTACAGGCACCCTAGACTCATGTCTTAAATATTCGATTGATCAAGGCCTCTAACATCCTCTGAAAGGACCTCGTCAGATCAAACACGTTCCTCTCAACAATCAAACCCTGTCCAATAACGTGTTCTTCTCCTTGGGGTTTATACCCCTTTGGCATGGATGCTATTGGAGGCGTCGCTCCTCTGCCCCCCGCACCATGTCGTCTACCTCCACGACATCCTCTAACCAGGATTATCAATACAGACAAGTTAAAATTTTAATTAGCGCTAAGTTATTAATCAAGGTTTTAATATAGTGCAAGGAGAGACAATCCATAGTCGCAAGGTTGAACCCACTCTGATACCATATGTAATGGCCCTCCATTACGCCTAAGAAAAATGGAAGCACAAAAGGTAAAATATTTTTTATTTATTTTGCATTAAGAATTTAAAATCAACACATGATCACAACAATGCTTGATGAACACCATCTTAAGTAAAAGAAGTACCAACTACTCATCATGGAAATCACTAATGATGCATTCAACGCATCAACGAAGGATGCAACACATAAACATAAATAACTTAGCAGATTAGCACATTGTAATATATTGAAGCAATTTACATCAATAATCAATCAGATAATGAATATAAAATGACTACGTGCCCAACCTACCCTGCAAGCTTAGGACCTTCATGACACATAAGCAACATTCAATCCCAGGTTCCAATTTATTTTAACCATTTAAGATCTCAAGGCTGGCCACTGTTCTGAGGAACAAGGAGGTGTCTACATCCCGCTAACACAATCAAGTCCAAGCCAACTATCCTAAACCAACAACATCAATAATAATCAATAGCACAATATCATTCTAATAAGCCATCACACGTAACATACATTCCATGGTGTAAGAGAACTTAATTACTAAATCAATCATACAATGATATAAGCTAAAGAGAAAAGTAATCAACTTCATTTTATTTCAGGGAACAAAAACAAACATCCACTTTAATCCAAGGCACGTGATCAATTAATTCCCGAGTTCAACCATAAATCAACACATATTCCAAGGTGCATGCGTGATCTACATGTTGAATTAGACATAAATTGACATTTCTTAAAATGCGCGCAATATTTATTCATTTATGAAATCATACATCGACATTTAATTTGTGGCTCATGGATATCAAATTCTAACAATCATTTATCAACATTAAATATTCGCTGCGCACCAGAGAAAACAACTCTAGAACAATCACATGTCAACTTAATTACAACTCTAGAACAATCACATGTCAACTTAATTAATGGTGCAAGAGAAAACTAGTTACTTATTCAGTCATATATAGACATAATTTTGTGATGCAAGGTAAACAATCATAACCGATCATATATAAATATTTAATTCATGACATAAGAGTAATATGATTACTAAATCAGTCAACATCAATATCATTTAAAGGCGCAAGAAAATCTAATTAAAAATGATTGTTCATCAATTTTATTTAAGGGCGCAAAGGTATTCTATCTACTTAATCACTCCGTGAAGCAAGGTTTAAGCTTAACTTCAATAAGAAAATAATACATAGATTAATAAGAACCCCATTCACATAACGCCAATCGTAGTGGAAGACAAAGATCTAATTCTCATGTCAACGAGGTTGTTAAGGTCGGGATCGTTCAAGTCAAGCATCATGTAACAAACTCATACCTTACTAACATACATGCGTTAGTGTAAAATGCATTTTCTTTTATCATCTATCTGATTTATTTATTTTCTTAATTCCACTCCGATGCTATATGTTCTATCTACTAAAGCACAAGCTACACCTTTAGTTCAACCTCGACCTTCTAGTACCATCATTAACTACATCATTTAAAAGCTCTTCTCTTGATTTTATAATCCATTCATTATGATTAAGGATTTATTAACTAAAAATCCTTAATGCAACAATCACTCACTAACTTAATATTCCTTAACTAAACCCTAGTGAAAGCTCCCGAGTCTTCTGCTTGAGATATGGAGAGGTGGAGGCGACGTAAGACCCACAATTCCTTATCAAAGTAAATAACATTACTTAAATCAAATAAAATCATGCCTAAATAAAAGCCAATAATTTATCCCAATCAGAATAACCCTTTCTCTCCTTTGCACTGATATCGAGTCTTATAAATATGTTCGGCATGAAAGGTCCCCAAGTACACCCTAGACTTCCTTTTAAAATTTACAAGGATTGTGAAATCGATGGCCATGGATTTACTCACAAACTTGATGATAAGAATATAAAGGGTGACACGCATAAAGGTGAGCAGCAAAGAGGTTTTTCTTACAACCACTTGTCACCCTCCTGGCCAGAATACAAGGGGAACTACACATCCGAGGTATCATGCCTCTAATTTGGGTGCGCAGAAGGCTAAGGGTTGAGGAGGGACGCATCCATTCATTTGAAGGAGTGAAATTATGGAGGGTTTCATTACAGGAGTCTTGCCAGGGTAGGGCGCATCCAACTTGGAATAAAATGAAGGTAAAATTAGCTGCTGCGGGAGGAGCGCGACTAACCCACAGAAGAACAAACGCAGGAGGCTCCAGTAGCCGCTCACCACAAGAAGGGATAAAGTTTATATAAGGAGTAAAATCTTGTTTTATTTCCAGAAGATAAATTATATTACGAAACCCAATTAGATGATTTTTCTGGATAAAATAAAAGGGCGAAATTAAATAAAAAGAAGAGATAATAAAATTAATTTACCACCTCAAATTCCTTAGTTGGAAAACACTGCAGAAGACTCGCGGAAAGGAGGGCGCATGCACATCCGTTGTAGGAGCAGGAGCTACAAGAAGAGGGTCGCAATCACTAGATAATACACCCAAGCTGGGCGAAATCGCTACAGGAGAGAGGGGTGCAGGTGCTGGCCCGGATTCTGTCAAGGGAAGTGTAGGGAAAAGAGTGCAAGCCAGTTTCGCTCATCACACTAGCTCCCTGAACATTTTTTTTTTTAAATGAAGAGGGTGCCAGTGTAATATCACGAGGTAAAGATCATATCGCAATGAAACTTCTTATGTTAAAAAGAGGGCCCATTAAATTTAGGAGAGGGACAGACTGTTTGCTTGAAGCAAGCTTGTGGTAGACAGAGAGGAGGGATCACGCATGAGATTGATGTTGATGATTGCAGCTACGTCAGATATTGTCGAGAACACAAACATGAGAGAAAGCCCTTGAGAGGGGTGTGTGGTTCCTATATAAGACAGACATGGAACGTAGAGATGGCCTCCTCCTTACAGAGAGTTGAGAAGAACTCCAGATAATTTTCCTATGTAATGCAGTGAGAAATGAGACCTGCAGAGTTGGATGTGCCTATGGCTGAGCACAAGGTGAACGTGTGAAATCCAAAAGTGTTGGGTGAATAATCATGAGAAAAAAAATGAAGATGATGTATTAGCCTCCGCATATAGTTGATGAGAAACTCCAAATGACTCTCTTGTGTAATGTAGTGGCAAAGACGGTTTGTTGAGTGGAAGTTCCTGTGGATGAGCATGGGTGAATGTGATCCTAGTGGATGAGCACTAGTGAAGAAGTGGTTCTTTTGTGTGATGCAATGATCCACAGATATGGACATCCTCATGGATGTGCCCCTAGTGGATGAGCACTAGTGGGTGTATAAGGTCCCTTGCTATATTGTTCAAGACTCAAACCTGTCTGTAACCCTAATTGTAATGTAAAGGGTACAGGTCGGCCCCGCCTTATTGTGATAGATATTAATGTAAAAGATAATTAATCTATTTATTATTAATTATATTGTGAGCTAGTGAGATCAGACTTCTTGTGCCAATAAACACTTTTGTTGATAGGTTCAATCTATTATAAGTAAAGGTAAATTCCCCATTGAAGAATCATATCTTTCATGTGTTTTTGGAAATTTCAGCAAGTACACCTTCTTGGGAAAAGTGCACAGCTCTCTTGGGCTCTAGTCTTCTAGGGTTTGAGCACCCTTTTGTGTGCTAGGTTTTCTTGGTGGTGAAGGTATTTCTCTTGAACAATATAGCAAAGGATTTGGCAGTGTTTTCTTCCCTTGTTGAGAAGGGTTTTCGAGGATATTTCTTGTGTTCTTGTGCATGGTGTTTCTTCTTATGATTTTGGTTGTTGCAACATTATTGGTTATGGTTAAGTTAAATGATAAAATGGAATGAACTTCATGATCAACCTTTCTTATAGAAAAATAAACATGGTTTCAGAGAATAGTTCATAAAGAACCCCNTTCTCTTTCAGTTGACACTTTAGTTTGACTAGTTGAGTTGAGTTTAGATGTTGCATTGGTTTTGTCACCATGCAACATTAGGATCATCACCAACTCACTACTCTTTGTTTAGTCAGTTAACTAGAGACTAGTTGACTAGTTAACTTAGCTAGGTGGCAGTTCATTCCCGTAACTGCCTGAGAGACTAGAGTAGGTAGTAGTTCATTCTCGTAACTGCCTGAGAGACTAGACTAGGTGGCAGTTTACTCTTGTAATTGTTGGTGTGTGTCCAGATCAATTTAGACCACCACCATGGCTCATTAGTTACTCATTTATTCTATGCAGGGATGATTTTAAGGATGGAAAACTATTTTAAAACGTAGAAACCTTGGCGAATCTTACTAATCCTTCATATGCCAACTATAAATGATTAGCGATATTTTTGTAAAAATATTCAAATTTCTAGGGATTTTATATAGTTTTTATAAGATTTTGACAATTTTTAAGGTAAAATAATTTTATCCTATAGAATTTGGGCGAATCATTTTTAAAATAGCGAATCTCATTTTTGGAAAAACCATGGAAAATTAGCCCCTAAAATCATCCCTGATTCTATGTATATTGTAAATTATTCACTCTTTGAGTGTGGAAAATGATTAATAATTTTTTTTTCTTTTCTTTCTCTCCTTCTTCTTCTTTCTAAAATTCTCTCTGCAAATGTGTGTATCATTGTTTAGATAGATCTATTTTGTCCAGGTTCAACACATTTACATAGTGGGTGTGAAACATCCCTTGATATATTGTTCAAGAGTTAGGCCTTCCTGTAACCCTAATTGTAATGTAAAGGGTACAAGTCGACCCTACCTTATTATGATAGATAATTAATGTAAAATATAATTAATCTGGTTATTATTAATTATATTTTGAGACAGTGAGGTAGGCCTTCTTGTGCCAATAAAAACTTTTGTTGATAGGTTTAGTCTAGTATAAGTAAAGGTAAATTTCCCATTGAGGAATCATATCTATTGTGTGAGTTTGTAAATTTTAACAAGTACACATTCTTGGGAATAGTGCAAACCTCTCATGGGTGCTAGTATTCTAGGGTTTGAGCACCCTCTTATGTGCTATGTTTTCTTGGTGGTGAAGGTATTTGTTTTGAAGAATATAGCAAAGGATTTGGTTGGTTTTCTTCCTTTGCTGAGAAGGGTTTCCTAGGATAATTCTTGTGTTATTGTGGATGGTGTTTCTTCTTGTGATGTTGGTTTATGCAACATTATTGGTTATGGGTGAGTTAAATGATAAAATGCAATGAAATTCATGCCTAACCTTGCTTATAGAAAAATAAACTATTGCTCGAACCGACTACCAGAGTGGTTAAAGTATCTCTCAATCTTCATTTCCTCCTCTGGATACCACTCATGTTTTCATTCTGAGGTAAGGATTTCATTGCAAGAAGGCACCAGACTGAACTGTCTTAAATATTTTGCAACCTGCAATTAAGGTTAATAAATCAAACTCAGTGAAGGTGAAACCCTTTCGAAATTTCCCTTGCTTGCATATAGGTTTCCTCCTTCTAAGGAGATAAGAAAATAAGGAGGGAGAGAACACCATAATGTAGAACTGGATCCCCACCACAACATGATGGTGACCCAGTTGATAACTATCAGTTCAAGTGCTAGTAAGATCGAGGTCTATAAAGGTTATCGAGTAAGACTGTTGGGTAAGCACAATCACAAGGCAAGGATGGCGCACAAAGTAATAAATGGATCAACAAAAAAAGAGCACATTATGGACGCACTTGGAAAGGAGACATTCGAGTGTCGACAAGTGAGGGGGGGTGCATTGCACAAGACGAAGGTTTAACTAGGGTGAGGGAATCTTGTGCAAGGGAGCTACCCACTCTCGAAAGAAATGTGTTTACAGTATCCCTAGCTTCATGAACCATCAAACAACTAAAACCCAACATCCCAACTATTCATTAACCAAGGTCAAAGGTAATGACCAACTAGAGAAAGATGAGAAAAAGGGAAAATTAGGCAAAATAGAGGGAAACTGCAGAGATTCTTGTACTTAGATGCATGAAAATAATATAGGAACTTTAATTCTAAACTAAACCAACCATCAAGTATCATGATGCATAGAAATAAAAAATTCATTCACAGGTTGGCAAACTCACAAGAACACATTATTATAAATAAAATATTAACACCATTAAATTACAACACAAAGAATTACTGTAACCAACACATCTGGGCTCGGAGATGATATTATGAAACTGGCGATCCTTCTCATCTCTCTCTTTCTAACCAAGGAGAGTTCACTGGTACCCCCCAACCAATGCTAGGGGTACTCTTCTTTCCCCGTAGCCTCCCAAGCCACAAAGGGAACACACACCAACTCCACTAGAATATTCCATCTCCTAACTCACCTTGCAAGGTCGAGCTACCACTCTCTCTCTCTCAAGATGGACATCTCAAATCTCAAATGTAAAATAATTCAAATAAATTCCGACAGCATAACTTTACACATACCAGTCCTCCCCCCATTCCTTCTCTCAACCATTTGTTTTATAAATTTTCCTTAGTGACCGCTTCCAATTTTTGCACATTTAATTCATTTTGTTAAAAATTTAATAGGAATTATTCCCCCTATACACTTGCCACCCGTTCCCTTAGTTGCAACAATAAATCCACAATTTAATTTAATTAAATGTCAATTTCTGTCAACCATCCAAAAAGTGCTCCTACAATCACTCCTAGTTCTCGCTTTATTCCATTTATTTCCCATTTATGACTGACACCTTTTTAAAATGAAGTTGATTTAAAATAGGGTACATCTCCTAGTTAAACTAGACTCTAAATACCCTTCCATGTTTACAAATTCTTTTATTCTTTATCCGCTTCTTAATTTAATTTCAAATTTGGTATTTTATGCACACATGTGTATTGAATTAATTCTTTAGATTATTTCATCTCCCTTAATCTCTTTAGTTGGTTTACCCTTTTTCTTGTATCATTTGATTTGTAATTTAGTTTTTGTCTTATCATTAACTTAGACTTAGGCTTAGTTAGTTTTTATATTTGCAAAACCTTAGACCATTAGGGAAATAAATTTAGTCTTTAATCAATTAATTACTTAATTAATTAATTCAGAAGTGCTCATGATTTTACACGTTTAACATTCGCTCTAAGTTTTATAGGCCAACTAGATTCATTGACTCACCGCCCCCCCCATTTGTTTTTAAAATCTATGATGTACCTTTCAAGATGCACTCCATGCTCCAAGGGTTCCACTCTCCTTCATTCAAGTTTTATTTATGCGATGTGCCCTTCAAGACGCACTACGTGCTCCAAGGGTGCCACTCTCTTTTGACTTATTTTGGTAGTTTTCCAACCCTTGGAGTAAATAATCCATCAGGTGACCTTGTGTGATGCAGACCCCCCTTCTCTTCTCGGGGATGCACAACCTCTCGGTCAAGGATCTTCAACTACCTAATATGAATTAACTCTCCGATGCCTTGCTGGACCGAAACTAAATTAAACACATGCCCTTTTATCACCTAGGCTTAGGTCGTATGGTGCCTGCGAGCCCCTTTCCTTAGAGCTTTAAAATATTGAAATTTTGGGCATTAGATCCTTTTCACTAGCCCTTCTCCACATGCGACCTCAGGCTATGAACTAAGGCTTAATCTCCTAATCACTTCGTAACTTCGGGATTCAACGTTTTTATCAACAATTGCACTCTCCTCACCCGAACCCTGAATCGAAAAATTGATCCAACAAGATATATGACCTACACTTATCCAACAACCGCTGGCAGTGATTCAATTAGTAACTTCGGTGTTCGATGCTTTTGGATGATCCAAATCATTTTTCCCATGAAATAATCTATCGAAGAAACAATAGATCGGACGCAACATTTCTGCACGATCAACAACTTGGATTTTCTTCACACTTCGTGACTTCCCGAGAATTTCTATCTACTTGGCTCAAAATTATCCAAATCTATTGTTCCCAAACCTTACTTATCCATCACCATGTATCCACCTTATACCCAATGGCTAGGATCTCTTCATGGATTCTGACTTCGATGATTTTCACCCTTCTACAATCCAAAATCTATGAGTCGTGAAGTCGCAAAGGAACCCATGGCTAACCACCACACAACTCTACCAGATATGAAGGTGTGGAACAATACCATTTCCTCCTGAAGGGATCTTAATCATTAATTTGAAAAACCTTAAACAATTCCTCCCTTTTGAATATTACTCCCACTAACTTTTTCTAATTTCCTCCAAACGTTAAACTCTTTAGAGTGTTTTCTTCTACACTTAGTCAAATTTTGGATCTGTGCACACCTTGCAATGGATATTCGCACAGACTTCTGTGAGCAACCTCTTGAGCTACTCCTCATGATATTCTGAGTCAAAAACTCTATCGACGCACACCTTGTGGATGATATGCATACTTTGCATTCAAAGCTTCAAGTTACCTCTTCCGATATCTGATTCAAATCAAACTTTGTCAATGCACTCCTTGTGGAAAACAAGCACTCCTTGCGTAAGATCGTTGAAAAGAAAAAAGTGAAAGTTATCTAATGTTTCAAAGATTCATAGAGTTCATGATGAATTCATGCATTCAACAATGAAACTCATGCATTAATCAGTGTAATTCATGCATGCATGAAAACAAAAAATAACAGA
>JZKD02S1979156.1:348680-360787 GCA_000966675.3 Picea glauca
TTTATTTCGAAAGAATGGATTTAGGAATTATTGATAGATTTTTTCCTAGTTTGAAAGCTAGGGAACAACTACAAGAAAGAACATTTGATATGAATAGATCTGATAGATATAATGAAGGATATGTTATTCCTATGCATAGAAAGGATTTTTGGACTAACAATTGGATGCAGGATCCTAGAAAGAAATTTTGGCAGTTTCATCACTGTGATCCCAGTGCATAGTAAAGGAAAGGTTGGGGATCATTTAAAAGAAAAGAGGATTAACTCTTTGTTATAGTTGCAGAAGACAAAGACATCTTGATAAGGAATGCCTTGGTAGAGGTCCTAGTTGTCTTTGCTGTAAATCTATGGACCATGTAGTTTTGGATTTCCCTAGAATGATTGCTAAAGTTTAAAATATGAGTATGAGACAAGAAAACCATGAGAATGGCCAAGAGAATAAGAACATAATAGAACCCAAGAAAGAATGAGAGACTGTATTATTGTAGATGAAAGAAACCTTGATTGATCATGGAGACATCAACTCATTAGAGATCTTAAAAGAGAAGGAGTGTATAGAAAAAATAATAGGAGACTTCGACATAGACTGTGTTATGGATGAGGAAACACAAGTGAACATTATGATAGAAAGAACTTGGGAAATTTTGAGAAAGCCTACTATGATTCCCTCAATGGGAGGAATAGGATTGTTTAAAGGAAAATTGATAACCCTATGTGGACGAATTACCCAGATACCTATGAGTGCTCATAGAACTTCGAAAGAGGAAGAACTCAAGGTCATTAAGCTTGTTTAGAACAATGCCCCATTTTCTATTTTGCTAGGAAAATCCTACATTGAGAAAGATCAGATACAAGGGAAACAAGAGAAGGAAGAACTAGAACAAAAAAAGAAAGAACTAAGGGATTTCATGGATAGGAGAATAGAACACTTACTGGAAGAACAAGAGGACAAGTCGAAGCTACTAAGGTCTAGAGACCGGGTTGATGAAGCTGAAAGAACATAGGAGGACTTGAAACACTTGCCCATACAAGAGAGTAGAGAACCTACTCTAGAAAAAGATGAAGTATTACCATCGAACCATGTAAAAGATCCTCAACAGTGCAAAGTTACTATGCCAAGAGGAGATAAGAACAATAATGGAAAGAAGAATCCAGTGACTCAAATCATGGGAAAGAAGGGAAGAAAGTTCAACAAGAAGAAAGCAAAGCTAGAAAAACTGCAAGAAGTTCTAGAGAGGACTTTATAGAAAGAAGGATTACAAAATTTGAACTTCACCAGAATAGCAGAGCAGTGCAGATTAGCACTTCAACACACCGAAGCAATATGAAAGTTGGGGGCATGTTGACCATCCCGATCATTAGAATGACACTCCAAAATGTATAGAAATGCAGGGATGGCCAGAAAGATCTCCATTGAACCATTGGGACTGTGCCACAATAGATGGAATTGCATTGATTAAGGAATTTTTACCAGTTATAGGAATACGTTACGACATTGTCTATTTATCCTATCGAATGTTGCACCAAGAATACTTTTGCAAACTATAAGTATCCGAGCCTATAGAGAATTCATTGTTATCATGTTGTACCTATTGAGACTTTGCCACCCGTTCTGTTACCATGAGTATTTGTCCACCTACCTGAGATATCTGATCTGGAGCATGTATGTCGGGTGAGCACAATGCAGTGGAAAAATCCATAGAGTAAATTATGATAGATCTAATGGCTGAGAAGGTCATATCTATAGGGGAACATGTCTCATCAACTAGAGGATTTCAAGCAGCCCTATTGACTTCACCTCGATCTGAGCCCTCTAGAAATGCGATAGAGAAACAGAGCAAGCATCGCGATGACTTAGCAAATGCGAAGCTCATCTCATCTATCATGCATGACTACATCCCACCTCTGGTTGATGTGGTTAGTCATGATAGTGTCTCAAGGGACTTCGACTACACATTGATCACTACATACCTCCCGAAGGGGATATGTGTAGTTGGATTAGAGTTACGACAGATTATGACATTGAAGATCAGTGACTTCAACTTGGGTAATCGCAAGAACTATGGCATGCTCACCCCACACAAATATTTGACCAAGACAATAGGGAAGAATTCAAAGATAATCCCCTAGCTGTGGACCATGGACATTGTGAGGTCAACCATCCTGAACGTAATGAATATACCACACTTTGGAAGACATCAGGAGGTTAACACATGCATTAAAATCCTATTGTCTTGCTTCCATGGAGGTTATATCTGACTGGATAGATGCATCACCGTATATCCAATGTTGATTCATCGAATCACCATATTAAGCATGCAAGGACTAGACCCTCAAGATTTCTATCCAGAGAAGGCTGCAGATCGCACCCTAGTGCATAAAATGAAAGATACCTATGGTGATGTGGAGAAGGGGAAGTGAGGATACAAGGTAGCCTCCATCCAGAATGGCATAATGCACCTAGATTTCTAGTTGATCATTGGTAATATAGTCAGGAAGAATATGCCAACACAGGTCATGGGGTTTGTCATCGACCTCGCAGGGAAATGCATTGAAGGGATGAAAATGAACTAGGCAAGCTACCTCATCAACCAGTTAGAACAAGTCTACTGCAAATATCAAGATTAGGGCTACGTGTTCCATTTCAGTTGGATGTTAATCCTCATCGCCTTCATTGCTTGGAAGATGCCGGAAGGAGTGAAATTCTCTAAAATTGAACCATATGAACCACTAGCTATAAATTTCACTACGCTCCGGTATTCGAGTGACATGGTGAAACAGTGGTAGTCAAACATAGGGTTCCACACCTATTACCTACAACTGAAGAGGGATATTGAGTCTTTCCCTCGCATGACGTTGAATACCCTACAAAGGTTGAGACCCCTTGCGAACTTTCACGTAGATAGACATTTGATTTATATCACTATGCATGGATATGAACATAAAGAATATCTCCAATCCTACTATAAGATCATAGAGGAGGACATGGAAGAAATAACTAAGGAATGCCCTATAGATTTCCTTATACCAATCGACCAATTAGAACTGTCTGACCCTGATCTCATTGGAAGTCTTGTGGTCACTCATGAAGAGTATGATGCACCCAACAGTAGCAAAATGAAGAAGAAGGAAGAGGTACAGGATATGAACAACACATCAGAAGGAACTACTTCAGATTCACCAGGAGGGAGAGGAGGTGATGAAGTAGACGAGGAATAGGACAAAGGGGAAGAAGACAAGTAGAAGCAGGGAGAAGTAACACCACATAAGGATCCCCTTGATGAGGTTGAGACACCCAATAAAAGAAAGGGGTTCCCTATGAAACCTTCATCACAGAAGAAGTCAAAAGCTAGTAACCCCAAATTTGAGAATATGCTCACGGTGGATGATATCGACCTCAACATCGCCATTGTATCAGATATTTCATAGGATATTTTACAACACAATGAAGAAAAACAAGATACCATGTATGATAGGATTGAATCAGAGATGAAAAGGTTACAACAATCTCTATACTCTAGCCGCATAGTGTCTATTGGGCCACCATCATCTAAAGGAATTGAAGTGGGAGATGAACATGCCTAGCTACGCAGACTAGTAGATGTGATTGATGCTCACTAACTCCATGTCCAAGAACAAAAAGATCAGGCCACCGAGGAATTGAAGAAAGAAAAAGAGGAATCCAAAGAGAAATGTTGGGTTGCACAACAAGAAAAGATGACCTCAAGGAGAAGTTTGGAGAGGATAGAGTGTAGATAGAGAAGAAGAAGGAACAACTACTCGCAGAGTAGATGTGAGTTAAAGAAGCAGTCACCAGATCGCTTCACTCTCTGAAGGGACTAGCATAGATGGATGAAGAAACAGATGAGAGAAAGGTGGGGAAGCTCATTGAATCCATTCAGCAACTCCAATAGAGAATAACAAAACTGGAGTTACAAGAAGTGCCAAAGCACTCTGTAGGAAGTGCGAGACTAGAGAGAAGAAACTTCCTAAAGCACAGTTCATAGAATCAAGGCATTGGCCTTAGAATGCAAACAACTCAATAGTTGAAGTGCGCAGACTGATGAGAGCCTTGCAAAGGACCCTGAACTAAGTACATTGGAGTCATAGCTCTAGGAGGCAAAGAAACAAGAAACACCAATGCAATCATAGTTGAAGCCACTATCAGCGGTCAAGAGCATGAAAAGGGCCCAAGAACAATGCATGCTTCAAAAACAAATCCATGCCATCCAAAGTAAAGTCATCGAAGTGACCTAGAGGCTCCATCCAATACAGGATGAAGATTGCACACGTTTTGAGGAGATTAAAGGAAAAGGTGCACAACTAGAACAAGTGGTCATGACAGTAGAAAAACACTTCGAAGGACCTGTGACTGAGAAAATTATTCAGGATTTTTCTTAGTAGGAGGATTTGGAAAAGAAATAGGTTGAGGCATCTCGGGCTAAGATTGAGGCCTTTGAGGTAGAGCTACATAGATCAGAGTGACTCGGGATGAGTCATAGGTGAGTGTTGGGGGCCAATTGGCCCTTGACCAAGTTTTGGAGAACCTTGGTCATGTTTGACCATTTTCAGGACTTCGATAGGTTGGTCGAAGGCAGAGCACAAGGCAAAGTAGATATTGTAGGATCTTGGACCCTTTTTAGATATCTTTGGGTTTAGGGTTTATATAATGGGTATGGGATGTTGGCCCATGGGTTAACCCATGTTTAGTCCCATTTGTAAAGTATAAATAAGTGGATTTGTAATGTAATTAAGGGGGATATAGGTTTGTTGTGATAAGTGAAAGTGATGTAAGTATTTGGATCTATGTGTTTAAGTTAGCTTTGTTCCTACTATGTGTTGAAAACTTGGAGAGATAAGTGCAAGTGATTGTGAGAAGTCTCTATGCTGTGACCTAGCTTGAGGAAGGAGGATCTAGTGAGGTGCACACAAATCTTCCGTCCTATGTAGAGTTGGTTTATATCTCTGTGCATGTAAGAATATTGACAAAAGAGAATAAAGGATAAGAAGAGTTGGTGGTCGTAGCCACACACTGGGGTGAACATTATATATCCTGTGTTGTAGGTTCTTTGTGCATTGTGGTTGTTATGTTATTGATGTCATTTATGCTTAGTGTTGTAATATTTATGTATGTTAGATGCATATGATATAGTATCTTAGTTATTAGTGATGTGAATGAATGCTATATCTGATGTATTCGTATGTGCTAAGTGCTTGGAAGTGTTAGATATTTTTGAATACTACGTTGTTCTATAATTAGGTTTTTCTCTTGCGATGTGGATAAGGGATAAATATTAATGAATGTTAACTGCTAAGTGCTCTGTTAGGTACTGTGATCCTATATCTGTGTCCCAACTAGTTTGTAGACACTTAAGTCCTGCAACCACCCCTGCCTCTACCTCAGGTGAGACTTCATATGCTTCACAGGTGTTGCTGAAAGGGCCAGTAGTTAGGGTTTTGTTGGTGCGCTGTTGAAGAATTGAACCCTGGATCTGCCACTGTGCCAACATTTTTCATGGACAACTCGCTTACCTCTAGTTAGAATTCTTTCTCTTCTTCACTAGTTCTTCTTTATGGAAAACTTCTCCTCTTCCTTCAGTGAAATCTAATAAGCACCTGCCATTGTCTTCACTGTCATCATGTTGATTTCATCCTAGATCTCATACCTCAAGCCATTTATATACCTGGAAACTTTTTCATCATCTTTCTCCCTCTGCCTATTCTCAATGTTCATCTTGTAAAACTCCTATGTATACTCTTTCACTGTCATTCCTTTCTGTCTCAAGTTCTGCAATTTCCTGAACAGGTTTATCTTGTAATCCTTGGGTATGAACTTAACCTTCATCTTGGCTACCATTCTATCCCATCTCTTAATTGTTCTCTTTCCTTTGCTTCATCTATTAGCCTATATTTAATCCCACCATAATGTTGCATGTACTTTTAACCTTGTGACTACATGTCTCACCTTGTTCTCCTCATTGACATCTTCATAGTCAAAATACTTATCCATTGCTCGTATACAAGAAAACAATTATTCAACATATATATTGCCTTCATACATCATGATGTCCATCTTTTCTCTTGCTCCTAATTTGACAATCTCTTTCAACAAGCGTTCCTCAACAACATCTTCCCCTATAGCTTCTTGAACCTCTATTTATTCACTTTCTGCATCACTGACATATCTATCATCAGGTTCTCTCCTTTGCGTTGTCTCCATCACATCCAACCTTGAGTGAATTTCTCTCATTTCTCCTTCTATAACTCAATTTTCTACAGGTGGGTCTGCACGTCTTTTAGGTGGCATTGTGTTGACCTTTTCTCCACTCACAAAAAGTATAATTTAAGTTCTTTAGGCTCTGATACCACTTGATGCATACCCCCCTTATCTCCTCAGAGCTACGTGACCTATCGGTCAAGGATATTCAACTACCTGAGATGAATTATCTCATTGAGGCCTTGCTAGCCAAAAACTGAATTAAACACAGGCCCTTTTATCACTTAGGCATAGGTTGTATGGTGCCCACGGGCCCCTTTCCTTAGTGCTTTAAAATCTTGAAATTTTGGGCATTAGATCCTTTTTGCTAGCCCTTTTCCACATGTAACCTCGGGCTATTATTGGGGATTAATCTACTGAGCACTTCATAACTTCAGGCTTCAACATTTTTAGCAACAACTGCACCCTCCTCACCCGAAATCCGAATCAACGAACTGATCCAATAGGATCTATGAACCATGCTTATCCAAAAACCAACGGTGGTGATTCACTTCATAACTTTGGCATTCAGTGATTTTGGATGCTGCAAAGCCATTTTCTCCCAAAATAATCTATCACTGAAATGATAGATCCTATGCCACGTGTCTACATGATCAAAAACTTCGATTTGCTTCTCACTTTGAGATTTTGTGATAATTCTCTGAAGCTATTCCTCCCGAACCTTCCTTATCCGTCACCACATATTTTCCTTCCAACCAATGGCTAGGATCTCTTCACGGCTTCAGACTTTGACGATTTTCACCCTTCTACACTCCAAAACCTCTGAATCGCGAAGTTTTGAAGGAACCCACGGCTAACCACTGCACAACTATCCCATATCTGATGGTTTGGAGAAATTATGTTTCCTCCTGAAGGGATCTTGATCATTAATTTGAAAAAACTTAAAGGGATCCTCCCTTTTGAAGATCTATCCCCCAAACTTTTTGGAATTTGTTTTTTCTCTGAACCTTTAACTCTTTAGAAGGTTTTCTTCGACACTTCGTTGAATTTTGGATTTGTGCACACCTTACAACAGATCTTCACAAACACTTGGGCAAGCAACCTCTTGAGCTACTCCTCCTGAGATTCAGAGTCAAAAACTCTGTCGACGCATACCTTCTGGATGATATGCATACTCTGCATGGAAAGCTTCAAGTTACCTCTTCCGCGATCTGAGTTGAATTAGACTCTGTCAACGCACTCCTTGAATATGAAATGCACTCCTTCCATAAGCTCATGGAAGAGAAAAAAGTTAAACTTATCTAATGTTTCACAGATTCATACAGTTCACCATGAATTCACACATTCAACAATGAAACTCATGCATTCATCAGTGTAATTCACACATGCATGAAAACAAAAAATAACAGAGAACAAAATATAAACAAAAATACTACCATTTACTAAGATAGACTAGTGATATCGACACACACATTTTGGATCAATATTTATCTATTATATTGATTTAAATCTACATGAGCTATAACAACATTCAATAGCTTCTAACTAACTTTCAACAACAACAATACTCAACTAAATCACAGCTTCCATCATATTCAACAACCTCATTTGGCAATACAACACTTCTACTTATACCAGAGGGCTCATAGGGTTCCCTTCAACTATCTATCTTATTGAAGTAAAAATAACAACTACTTAAGCCCTGATACATTAAGCGTATGAGACAAACAAATAAGAGAGAAATCTCCATATATGTGTCAAAATAAACTAAATTAAAGGAAAATATGATCTCTCTCTATATCACGCAATCGTTCACCATCTGAAGATTCACAATCCATTCAAAAGGTTTACATGATGCATCAACTTTTAAAATTAAAAAATAATTCAAAATGTGCATTAGGGAACTGACCTATCTCTCCATGCGTGCTTTGCTGAAAATGCTCCTGTATCATTGTGAGATATTAAGAGCCTCTAAGGAATAAGGACCCTTCCTTATTGTGCACCCTTTAGAATCTTTGTGAGCAACTGTCTCAGTCTTCCCTTACAACATCATGGATATTTCGAACTACGTAATTGTTAACCTACAATTTGAGCCACGAAAGGAGTGCTAGTAGGTTGTGGAAGAGTTGGTGCCACACCTCTCCCTCAATATCTGGTTGTTCTGAATGGCGAACTTACTCCTTATGCGAGTCTTATTAGCAAGCAATCGTCAGCATGCATATATCAATAGAAAATTGTCAACGATTGATAAACGACATCATAATATAATCGATCATATGTCACATATGTATAAATAGGAATATCCAACCATATACAGTCCACTCCCTGACTTGATCCAGAGTCTAAGGAGGTCCATTGATGACATCAACATCCTCAATATTTAAAGTGTCCTGCACACTTAGGAGAAACCTGTCAATAGCACCTGTCTATACATAGATATCAAATAGCATAACATCATAATCCATAAACATCAACATCAAAATTCATAAGCGAAACAGAAAACCATAAACAAAAATGGATCACTTGCAGGCAAGTGTCCTCAAAGAATAAGTCAAATAATGTGTGGACAAGAGCGGGATGTTACATAGATTGGTAGGAGGTGAAAAATATCTATCTATCGATGCTAACAAATTATTCCCAAGGTACTATGGTGACTTTTCATTCCACAACATCACAGACCAACAATTTGATGATTCCATCATGTCCAAGGCCTCCTCTTTTTGTTTCTTAATCTTTGAACTCATTTCTCCTAAAGGTTGTAGAAAAAAATAAGGAATGCTCAAATTTTCCTCATGTCTCTAATGGAAAAAAAAATTGAGTTGATGCAAAGACCTAAATTGGTATGCATAGAGAATTCTCAACCTTCATTTAGAAGTTATGTACTTTAGTAAATGCTATGATACTTCATCTCGTGGGTCTAGAAGGATTTTTCTTTTAACCCCATTCTTGTTTTCCTCTGATTCTTCATAACTGATAAATAAAAAATCCTTATCACCTATTATAGGTTTTATTTCATCGTTGTGTTAGGGAAAACCAATTTGGAGTCTTGATATTGTAATAATAATGGATTCATTAACCTGAAATTCCAATCCTCCGGCTATTGTGATGTACTCTTGACCTCTAATATTCTAAAAATTATGTTCAAATTCAAGAGATAATCTATCATCATATCCATGTAGCTCGCAAAAATAAAATAGCCAGATGCATTGTTGGAATACCTCAACGTTGTTGTACAACCTAAAGGTATTAGTGGGCTCTCTTCTATTTAATCCTCTCCCCATAGTTCACCTAGGATACGTACTCTATGTATCCTAAAAATTCGTGTGCACGAAAACTATATTAACTGGGAAGTAGAGGATACAAATAAGATCTCTTTCTCCCTTGGGTTTTTGATGTGGATGAAGGAAAAAAACACAAAGGGGTGCAATATGTCTTTACAAGAGATAAGAATAGATAAAAAACATACACGGGTTATCGCTATAAATGTAATTGCTAGAAAAATGTTATATCGAGATTGTAGGGTATCATATTTTCTAAAAACATTTATTCATTTCGAGTGTTAAGATAATATTTCCTATAGAAAATATGTTTCCTTTTTATGTTTAGAACCCAAAATGACTGTAATTATCTTAGGTGGGTAGGGCTTAGGGATACGAACAAATTCTGGATGCTTCAGCTTGAGCCCGCCACTTCTCAAATATCCTTGAGTAAGAAGGAGACATCTTGGTTATATGGTTTGCAATGGTTTATGAGATAAGAATTCCCATTTTGACCCCTTTTATGACCTTTGAGGAAAGGTTTGTGGAAGAAATTGGTGTAGGAAGTTGTATAAGTTAAAAAATTAGCTAAGGGGATATCTTGTAGAAGTGTTCAATGAGAATGATGTATCAATAGGTAATTAGATTACATAGGGGGGTTCCAGAGTCTATATAGACACAACCTATGAAAAAAATCTTGGACATGCACAGTCTTGTGAATAAAATGCTTGAAGACACACCATCTTGTAAATACAATTGAGGGAAAAACTAGGCAACTTTCAACAAATACTCAAGGGTATCATAGAATATAAATTTGTATAGTTTACTCAGTAACATACCTCTAGTATATTTTATGTAGCTGATATCAATTTTGGAGGAACTATTCTTTGATCCCTTATCTTGAACCTGATACATGTAACTTCCCTTGTTCCAATTTATTACTGAGAAATCATTTTTTCTTATTCATCAATGTGTGCTTGGAATTCTTTGCATGAAAGGTATCATGGTTATGATTTTTATGTGGTGGATTTTACCTTTAGTTCAATTCAAAAGTTGGTGCATGATTTTATGGATAGAGGTGAAAACAATAAGCTCCCCTATATATTGTAGCCCCATGTAGGTCTGCAAGGAATCTTGTAGGAGCATTAATAATTGGATAGATTTGATGTCTTGGCTAAAGAAATGGTTGAATATGTGTATTATGGTCGTCCATGGGCTATTGTTCCCAAGAAATTCCAAAATTCCTAAACTAGGAGCTTGTGGTAGGTCTCTTGTAGCTTCATGTCACAAGTTTCCTTGTTATAGTTTCATGTAGCTAGTATCATGAGTCTCCTATAACTTCCTGTAGAGGTGCATTTAATTTTCTCTTGTAGTTATATGCACAATTTTATATTTTTAGTGTTTCTAGTCCACAAGGATGGGTGGTGTTGGTAGGGAATGTTGAAAAATTCATGAAATGGATGGCTAAATGATATGGAGTGGGTGGATAAGGAAGATGAAGTGTTATGCGTCAAATTTGAAGGTTGCATGGATTTCAGGGTTTATGCATGAATGATAGGTATGATGGGTAAGATGGTGGAAATAAGTGTAAAATGTATGAATAGAGTGTGGTGTTTGTGAATAATTTTTTTTTGTGCTCCTCAGACTTACAATTATGAGATGTTAAAGTATTTTCTTGACATCCGTCAACTAACTGATTGGGGTAAACATATGAACCTATGTTTCTTTCAAATGGAAACCATTTTTTTTTCAAAATTGGAAAGTGTTAAATACCCTTCACCTGGTGATCATGAAGACCCAACAAGTTTTAAATTAGCTTCAATATTACACTTCTTCTTCATGAAAGGATAACAAATATGGTTTCTCTTTGAAACAAAAGAGAATAAAAGAAAGGACACTAAAAGAAGGAAATTTATTATGTCTATATTCTCACTAAATAACCTTATGTATGAGATCTATTCAACACTTCACAAAATATAAAAGATAGGTCATATCCCCAAGATATGTCATTTTTCTCCCACATTATGCTACCACATACTAAGTCATTTTTCATTTTCCTTATTCTTCACTCTCCATATGTCATTTTTCTCATTTTCCTTCCTTTCTCCTTCCTCTCTTTTCCCTCCTCTCTACTCTCTCAACTTCCATAGTCATTTTCACTACTACCCATACTACTCCATACTACCCCCCATACTCCATACTAAGGAATTTTTCCAATATTCCACAAAATTTTCATACTTAACCATTTCTATACTTAGCCATTTACATGCTTATCTCATTTTCATTTTCATTATCCACTTAGTTAATTTTCAAAATACCCACCACTTATTCATTTCCATAATTTCTACGTTCATTTTCATAATTCATTTCCATGTGCATTTTCATAATTCATTCTCATTTTCCATTTTCCCTTATTCATTTTTATTATTATTTTCATAATTTCTTTCTATTTTCCATTTCCGCTTATTCATTTTCAGTATTTCTACATTCATTTTTCATTTTCACACATATGTGATTTATCTCCCTAGCACTTAGTCATTCTTCATGAAAAACATGTTCTAATTTTTCTACAATCCCACGACCCTCAATTTGGACCCCATATTCTACATTACTCAAATTGTACCCTTCATGACT
>JZKD02S1979156.1:373223-392541 GCA_000966675.3 Picea glauca
GGCAATGAAAAAAATGAATTGACTCATGTTTGCATTTTGTATTGGTATGCTGGAAATGGGAAAACAAATTGATTCATGTCTTCATTTTGTATTAGTATCCTGGAAATGGAAAAACAAATTGATTCATGTCTGCATTTTGTATTGGTATTCTAGCAATGGAAAAATGAATTGATTCATGTATGCATTTTGTATTAGTATCCTGGAAATGGAAAAACGTTTTTGCTTTTAAAAGTTGCCAGAGATTGTCGTTTAAAATGCCCATGTTTTTTCTTTCAATGAGACAGAGATTGCCATTTAAAATAGCCACGCTTTTTCTTTCAAATGAGACAGAGATTTGTTGTTCAACATGCCCACATTTTTTCTTTCAAATAAGTTTGAGTTTGCTGGTTAAAATGGCCACGTTTTTTCTTTCAGATGAGACTGAGTTTGTTGTTTTAAATGCCCAGGTTTTTTCTTTCAAATGAGACAGAGATTACTGTTTAAAATTCCCACATTTTTTCTTTCAAATGAGACAGACATTTGCCGTTAAAAATGCCCACGTTTTTCCTTTCAAATGAGACTGAATTTTCCCTTTAAAATGTCCATGTTTTTTATTTCAAATGAGTTAGAGATTTCCGTTTAAAATGCTCACGTTTTTTCTTGCAAATGAGACTGAGTTTGCTATTTTAAATGCCCACATTTTTTCTTCCAAATGAGACTGATATTGTCATTTTAAATGCCCACATTTTCTCTTTGAAACAATGGACTGAGTTGTTGTTAAATACCCACGAATTGCCATTAATTGGTATCATGTGCTTGCTGAGGTATGGCACAATGATTCACCATTAAATGGGACTACGTTTTTCTTCTGGTGTGACAACATTTTTCCCCTTTAAATGGTTGACTGCGGTTGTTGGATTGCACACCATTTTGCCTTAAATGTTGCCTGTGTTTTACTATTAATTACAATCTTAATTGCAACGATAAAATCCATATTATTTCCTTATTAATTTCCATGTTGTTTGCTACCGTGCATTAATGGTCAACAAATTCCTTCTTTTTGATTAATTGTCATAGCGAATTAAATGGTTAAACAGTAGGAAATCGCATTGTTATTGAGCTATTAATTGTTATGTTAACAGTCATGTAATTGCCTTGTTACTGTTATATTAATTTCTATGTTAATCAACATGTTAATCGCCTTGTTATTGCTTTATTACTTGTTATGATAACAATCATGTAAATGGCCTTGTTATTGCTAATTTAATCATTAGGTAACTTCTATGTTAATTTCCTTCTTATATTGTGACAACGATGTTAGTAGTTAGCAGTTTCCTTCTCAATGATAACAAACATCTAGTATTATTGGTTTGGTCAATATAGCTAGACTACATGTTGAGATTAAATTGTTCATAGGTGTTATAATAGTAGCATCCTACATTACACTTGTTAATATTGTTATTCAAGTTAATGGATAGTTGGATGGATATTTTGGATTAATGTAGATTTGCCCAATTAAGTTGTATTAATGTAGATTTTCCCAATTAGGTTGTATTAATGTTTAGAATTAAGTTGGTGAGTAAAGACTGGATTGCCAATTTTAGACCTACTAAGTTGATTATAATGGAGGTTAGATGGTATTTATAATTATAGTTTAAGTATTTTTTACTTAGACTTGTGAGATTGATTGTATTAACGTTAAATTAGTGGGTGCATTATTGACTACTTGTAACTTTGACGTGACCCGTTTAGAATGGAACCCATGGTAAAATAGATTGTATTCATTGACTGGTTTAGACTGGATGATTAGTTGGTTCCAGGATGATCTCGTGTATTGGCTTTCATCATCCATTGTCTTCTTCCTCTGGCGTTTCGTCGACCTATTCTTGGGGTATGGGTGTGGCTTTTCTTATTGGTGTTCAGTTCCTAGCGCATCAGTTTGTCTAGAGTCCTTGGTCTAGATAGATTATGTTGCACCAAGGTTATTGATGTGTCTATCACCTAGGAATGACATGATTCCTGATGATAGAATCATGGCATGCCCTATGGGATAGCAACGAGTGAGAACTTAGCTACAATTGGTGCATTGTGTGTGAGTGTTTTCAAGGATTTCCAATTGCTTTATGGAACATGGGTTGAATGCCTTCAGGCATTGGGCTCATGCGCCTAGTGGTTCTACTCCTTATTGTTTGGATGTTGTGTCGAGATGGGGATGTTTTCCATTAGCTTGTAGGCATGGTGGTGTTATGTTAGGTGGGTAGTCAGGCGGGTAGAGAATGCGCAAGGGGTGCAAGCTTTATGCAATCCTTGCGTTAAATGAGAAGGGAGTAGCAGAAGGTCTAGAACACCTTCCGGTGGTGAGAGAGTTTGCAGACATATTTTTGGAGGAGTTACCTGGGATGCCTCCGGAGAGGGAATTGGAGTTTACTATAGACCTAAAACTGGGAACTGAACCAATAGATAGAATGCCTTATCGGATGTCCATGCTGGAGTTACAGGAGTTGAGAATGCAACTGAAAGAATTGTTGGACCTGGGACTGATACGACCAAGTGTGTCACCATGGGGTGTGCCTGTTATTTTAGTATGAAAGAAGGATGTGTCGTGGAGGCTTTGCATTGACTACCGTCAATTGAACAAGACAACGATCAAGAATTAGTATCCATTGTGGAGGATTGATGATCTATTCGATCAAATGAAGGGCGCAATGGTGTTCTCAAAGATCAACTTGTGATCAGTATACCACTAGTTGTGGATTAAGGAAGATGACATCCCTAAGATGGCCTTTAAGACGAGTTTTGGACATTACGAGTTTACTATTTTACCATTTGGACTGATAAAAACCCTAGGGGTATTTATGAGTTTGATGAACGAGGTGTTCCGCAACTACTTGGACAAGTTCGTCAAAGTATTCATTGACAATATTTTGATTTACTCTTAGACAACAAAGGAGCATGACGAACACTTACGCTTGGTACTACAGTTTCTGGAAGAGCACAAATTGTATGGGAAGTTGTCCAAATGCTCTTTTTATCAATCAAAGATTCACTACTTAAGGCATGTCATCTCTGGCAAAGGCATCACCATGGATCCAACAAAGGTCAAGGCTATTATGGAATGGCCTACATCGACGAATGTCCAAGAAGTGCATAGATTCATGGGTTTAGCAGGATACTATCGATGGTTCGTCGAGGGATTTTCAAATATAGCAAATCTGATCACAGAATTGCAGAAGAAAAACAAGAAGTTTGTTTGGACCGAGAAATGTGCGGAAGCATTTTAGAGGCTCAAGGAGTTGTTGAAAACAACACTGATACTAAAGGTCCCTGACATGGACGCGGACTTCTTGGTATGCACTGACGCATCCAAGGAATATTTAGGTGAAGTCTTGATGCAAGACAGATGAGTGATCGCCTGCATATCGAGGAAACTGAGAGGGCATGAGGCCAACTATGCGACGCACAATTTGGAGACAATACCTTTTTGGACGAAAATTTGAACTAAAGATGGACCACTGTGGACTGCCACACATCTGTATGCAAGTGAATTGAATGCGAGACAATGACATTGGTTGGAATTTCCTAGTGAGTATGACTTCGAGATTACTTACATAAAAGGAGCAGTGAACCAAGTGACATATGAATTGAGTCAGAGACCATGTATATTTTCGGTGTTTCCTCTTTAGACGAATCTACGTGAAAAGATTATAACTTTACAGCATGACAATGACTGGTACAAGAGGTCAAGGGTTTTATCGGACAAAAAAAAATGATGTACCAAGATTTGAAGGATTTACGTTTGACGACAATGAATTATTGAGGTTTAAGAATAGAATTTACGTACCACCGAACAACGAGTTGAGGACTTTGATCCTAAACGAGGCTCATAGAGGAGTGTGCATGGCTCACCTGGGAGTCATGAAGATGAGGGTGGACCATAAACCCTTATTCTTATGGAAGGTAATGAAGGCAACCATAGTCAACTAGGTGACTAGATGTCTAGAATGCCAATAGGTAAAGGCTAAACATGGACACCCAACATGATTAAGATGACCACACACTATTCCAGAATCAAAATGGGAGGTTATTTTGATGGATTTTATTACTGGATTTCCATTGATGACAAGGAGACACAACTCGATTTTCGTAGTAGTAGACACTCTGATGAAGAGTTCTCACTTTATTCCTATGAGTACGACATATCGGGCACCTGACATAGCTAGTGTTTTCATCGGTGATATTGTGAGGCTGCATGGTGTGCCTAAGAGGATTATATCTGATCGAGGATCAGTGCTTACTGGACGATTTTGGACGAGTTTTCAAGAGGCCTTGGGAACCCAACTTAACTTTAGTACGACGTATCACCCGGAGACTGACGGGTAGACCAAACAAATCAACCATATCTTGGAGAACATGTTGTGCATGTATGTGATGGACCAACAAAAGCATTGGGAAGAATGCTTTCCATTGGTGGAATTTGCTTATAACAATAATTACCAAAGCACCATTAAGATGGCGCCCTTCAAGTTTCTTTACGGGCGACTGTGTGAGACGCATTTGAGTTGGGATCAGCTTGAGAATAGGGTCCTGGTGGGACCGAAAGTGATCCAATAACTGGTAGTTTAAATGAAATCTATAATACAAAGGATCTAGGAAGCGCAGGATCGACAGACGAGTTATGTCAATGTGCGTCATGTCGACCATAGTTATGATGTGGCGATCAAGTATTCTTGCGGTTGAAACTGCATAAGAGTTCGATCTAGTTGGAAAAAGGGTATAAACTATCTCATAGGTTCGTGGTAACCTACGATATTGTGGAAAGGAGAAGAACGTGATCTATTGACTAGTCTTGCTTGATTCATAAGGCATTTTGTAGGATGTATTTCAGGTCTCTATTTGAGACATTTTGTTTAGTGATCCCTACACATGTTTTGACTTGAGCANAACATGCCCACATTTTTTCTTTCAAATAAGTTTGAGTTTGCTGGTTAAAATGGCCACGTTTTTTCTTTCAGATGAGACTGAGTTTGTTGTTTTAAATGCCCAGGTTTTTTCTTTCAAATGAGACAGAGATTACTGTTTAAAATTCCCACATTTTTTCTTTCAAATGAGACAGACATTTGCCGTTAAAAATGCCCACGTTTTTCCTTTCAAATGAGACTGAATTTTCCCTTTAAAATGTCCATGTTTTTTATTTCAAATGAGTTAGAGATTTCCGTTTAAAATGCTCACGTTTTTTCTTGCAAATGAGACTGAGTTTGCTATTTTAAATGCCCACATTTTTGCTTCCAAATGAGACTGAGATTGTTGCTTTAAATGCCCACGTTTTCTCTTTGAAACAATGGACTGAGTTGTTGTTAAATACCCACGAATTGCCATTAATTGGTATCCTGTTCTTGCTGAGGTATGGCACAATGATTCACCATTAACTGGAACTACGTTTTTCTTCTGTTGTGACCACATTTTTCCCCTTTAAATGGTTGACTGCGGTTGCTGGATTGCACACCATTTTGCCTTAAATGTTGCCTGTGTTTTACTATTAATTACAATCTTAATTGCAACGATAAAAGCCATATTATTTCCTTATTAATTTCCATGTTATTTGCTACCGTGCATTAATGATCAACATATTCCTTCTTTTTGATTAATTGTCATAGCGAATTAAATGGTTAAACAGTAGGAAATCGTATTGTTATTGAGCTATTAATTGTTATGTTAACAGTCATGTAATTGCCTTGTTACTGTTATATTAATTGCTATGTTAATCAACATGTTAATCGCCTTGTTATTGCTTTATTACTTGTTATGATAACAATCATGTAAATGGCCTTGTTATTGCTAATTTAATCGTTAGGTAACTTCTATGTTAATTGCCTTCTTATATTGTGACAACGATGTTAGTAGTTAGCAGTTTCCTTCTCAATGATAACAGACATCTAGTATTATTGGTTCGGTCAATATAGCTAGACTACATGTTGAGATTAAATTGTTCATAGGTGTTATAATAGTAGCATCCTACATTACGCTTGTTAATATTGTTATTCAAGTTAATGGATAGTTGGATGGATATTTTGGATTAATGTAGATTTGCCCAATTATGTTGTATTAATGTAGATTTTCCCAATTAGGTTGTATTAATGTTTAGAATTAAGTTGGTGAGTAAAGACTGGATTGCCAATTTTAGACCTGCTAAATTGATTATAATGGAGGTTAGATGGTATTTATAATTATAGTTTAAGTATTTTTTACTTAGACTTGTGAGATTGATTGTATTAACGTTAAATTAGCGGGTGCATTATTGACTACTTGTAACTTTGACGTGCCCCGTTTAGAATGGAACCCATGGTAAAATAGATTGTATTCATTGACTGGTTTAGACTGGATGATTAGTTGGTTCCAGGATGATCTCGTGTATTGGCTTTCATCATCCCTTGTCTTCTTCCTCTGGCATTTCGTCGACCTATTCTTGGGGTATGGGTGTGGCTTTTCTTATTGGTGTTCGGTTCCTAGCGCATCAGTTTGTTTAGAGTCCTTGGTCTAGATAGATTATGTTGCACCAAGGTTATTGATGTGTCTATCACCTAGGAATGACATGATTCCTGATGATAGAATCATGGCATGCCCTATGGGATAGCAGCGAGTGAGAACTTAGCTGCAATTGGTGGATTGTGTGTGAGTGTTTTCAAGGATTTCCAATTGCTTTATGGAACATGGGTTGAATGCCTTCAGGCATTGGGCTCATGCGCCTAGTGGTTCTACTCCTTATTGTTTGGATGTTGTGTCGAGATGGGGATGTTTTCCATTAGCTTGTAGGCATGGTGGTGTTATGTTAGGTGGGTAGTCAGGCGGGTAGAGAATGCGCAAGGGGTGCAAGCTTTATGCAATCCTTGCGTTAAATGAGAAGGGAGTAGCAGAAGGTCTAGAACACCTTCCGGTGGTGAGAGAGTTTGCAGACATATTTTTGGAGGAGTTACCTGGGATGCCTCCGGAGAGGGAATTGGAGTTTACTATAGACCTAAAACTGGGAACTGAACCAATAGATAGAATGCCTTATCGGATGTCCATGCTGGAGTTACAGGAGTTGAGAATGCAACTGAAAGAATTGTTGGACCTGGGACTGATACGACCAAGTGTGTCACCATGGGGTGTGCCTGTTATTTTAGTATGAAAGAAGGATGTGTCGTGGAGGCTTTGCATTGACTACCGTCAATTGAACAAGACAACGATCAAGAATTAGTATCCATTGTGGAGGATTGATGATCTATTCGATCAAATGAAGGGCGCAATGGTGTTCTCAAAGATCAACTTGTGATCAGTATACCACTAGTTGTGGATTAAGGAAGATGACATCCCTAAGATGGCCTTTAAGACGAGTTTTGGACATTACGAGTTTACTATTTTACCATTTGGACTGATAAAAACCCTAGGGGTATTTATGAGTTTGATGAACGAGGTGTTCCGCAACTACTTGGACAAGTTCGTCAAAGTATTCATTGACAATATTTTGATTTACTCTTAGACAACAAAGGAGCATGACGAACACTTACGCTTGGTACTACAGTTTCTGGAAGAGCACAAATTGTATGGGAAGTTGTCCAAATGCTCTTTTTATCAATCAAAGATTCACTACTTAAGGCATGTCATCTCTGGCAAAGGCATCACCATGGATCCAACAAAGGTCAAGGCTATTATGGAATGGCCTACATCGACGAATGTCCAAGAAGTGCATAGATTCATGGGTTTAGCAGGATACTATCGATGGTTCGTCGAGGGATTTTCAAATATAGCAAATCTGATCACAGAATTGCAGAAGAAAAACAAGAAGTTTGTTTGGACCGAGAAATGTGCGGAAGCATTTTAGAGGCTCAAGGAGTTGTTGAAAACAACACTGATACTAAAGGTCCCTGACATGGACGCGGACTTCTTGGTATGCACTGACGCATCCAAGGAATATTTAGGTGAAGTCTTGATGCAAGACAGATGAGTGATCGCCTGCATATCGAGGAAACTGAGAGGGCATGAGGCCAACTATGCGACGCACAATTTGGAGACAATACCTTTTTGGACGAAAATTTGAACTAAAGATGGACCACTGTGGACTGCCACACATCTGTATGCAAGTGAATTGAATGCGAGACAATGACATTGGTTGGAATTTCCTAGTGAGTATGACTTCGAGATTACTTACATAAAAGGAGCAGTGAACCAAGTGACATATGAATTGAGTCAGAGACCATGTATATTTTCGGTGTTTCCTCTTTAGACGAATCTACGTGAAAAGATTATAACTTTACAGCATGACAATGACTGGTACAAGAGGTCAAGGGTTTTATCGGACAAAAAAAAATGATGTACCAAGATTTGAAGGATTTACGTTTGACGACAATGAATTATTGAGGTTTAAGAATAGAATTTACGTACCACCGAACAACGAGTTGAGGACTTTGATCCTAAACGAGGCTCATAGAGGAGTGTGCATGGCTCACCTGGGAGTCATGAAGATGAGGGTGGACCATAAACCCTTATTCTTATGGAAGGTAATGAAGGCAACCATAGTCAACTAGGTGACTAGATGTCTAGAATGCCAATAGGTAAAGGCTAAACATGGACACCCAACATGATTAAGATGACCACACACTATTCCAGAATCAAAATGGGAGGTTATTTTGATGGATTTTATTACTGGATTTCCATTGATGACAAGGAGACACAACTCGATTTTCGTAGTAGTAGACACTCTGATGAAGAGTTCTCACTTTATTCCTATGAGTACGACATATCGGGCACCTGACATAGCTAGTGTTTTCATCGGTGATATTGTGAGGCTGCATGGTGTGCCTAAGAGGATTATATCTGATCGAGGATCAGTGCTTACTGGACGATTTTGGACGAGTTTTCAAGAGGCCTTGGGAACCCAACTTAACTTTAGTACGACGTATCACCCGGAGACTGACGGGTAGACCAAACAAATCAACCATATCTTGGAGAACATGTTGTGCATGTATGTGATGGACCAACAAAAGCATTGGGAAGAATGCTTTCCATTGGTGGAATTTGCTTATAACAATAATTACCAAAGCACCATTAAGATGGCGCCCTTCAAGTTTCTTTACGGGCGACTGTGTGAGACGCATTTGAGTTGGGATCAGCTTGAGAATAGGGTCCTGGTGGGACCGAAAGTGATCCAATAACTGGTAGTTTAAATGAAATCTATAATACAAAGGATCTAGGAAGCGCAGGATCGACAGACGAGTTATGTCAATGTGCGTCATGTCGACCATAGTTATGATGTGGCGATCAAGTATTCTTGCGGTTGAAACTGCATAAGAGTTCGATCTAGTTGGAAAAAGGGTATAAACTATCTCATAGGTTCGTGGTAACCTACGATATTGTGGAAAGGAGAAGAACGTGATCTATTGACTAGTCTTGCTTGATTCATAAGGCATTTTGTAGGATGTATTTCAGGTCTCTATTTGAGACATTTTGTTTAGTGATCCCTACACATGTTTTGACTTGAGCACCTGGAGGGTGTCGGATGAGGGGGCGCTCACTGTTGAGCTGGTATGCTTCTTGTATCATTGCATTCGACAGCTATGGCGTTAAACGGTGGAGCAGGTCAAGGTCTAGTGGGTCACCTATATTCCACACTTGGTGACCTAGGAGGACGCATATGATATGCGCCAATAGTTTCCATTTTGTTTGATAGATAGACTTATGATACTTTGATACACATTATTTCGGCACTTATGCTGTGAAACTTTTGGATGAAGTTTAGACCAAGAGGGGGGTGTATGTAGCATCCCTCTTTTGCACACTGAGCGAACTTATTCTTTGAGGACACTTGCTCACAAGTGATCTAGATTATTATGCTATTAAAACATTGATTTTGATTATGAAGCATTATGGGTCAATGACATGTTCTTTTACTACATTGACATAGACAATTTATATTGATTCAATTTTACTAAGTGTGCAGGATTTTGGACCTCAAGTATGCAGAGGCATCGATGGAACTCCTTGGACTCCATATAGAGTTGGGGAGTGAACCGTTGAGGTTTGATTTTTTTATAGGTGATATTAGTGCATCTGATTAGATGATATGATTATGGATATATTGCTGACATGATTAATTCATTATGTAGGTTGACGATAGCTTGTTGACCAGACTCACATGTGGAGTAGAGGGGTCACGCACGACTACCAGAGATGTTGAGGGAGAGGTGTGGAAAACAACCCTGCCAAATCCTACTAGCACTCCCACCATGGATCGAACTGTAGGTTAACATTTACCTAGTTCGAGAGGACCCACGATGCCATGAGGGAAGACTGCAATAGTCACTCACGATGATTCTAAGTGGTGCGAAATAAGGCAGGGGTCTTATTCCTTAGAGGTCCTTAGTCTCCCACAAGTTCACCTAGCGGATTATTGACTCCAGGGGTTTTTGATGTCTACCAAGTCAATCAAGAGGTGATTGACACCCTTGGAGCATGTGGTGCATCCTAAAGGGAATGTCGCGCAAGGGAACAGAAGAGGTGAGTGGCACTCTTGGAGCATGTGGTGCATCCTRAAGGGCAYGTCGCACAAGGCAATGAAAGAGGCTATTGGCACCCTTGGAGCATGTGGTKTGTCCTAAAGGGCATGTCGCGCAAGGGAAGAAATGAGGCGAGTGGCACCCTTGGAKMACCTAGTGCATCYTGAAGGGCACGTCRCATTGTTAACGATAAATGAATGAACCTAGACGGCCTTAGGACGAATAAAGGGATAMGATTTTTTAAAACAKTTTCCCRAATAAAATGTTGCCCAACACGAAAATTTAAGGTCTAGGTCTAAATTTTTCTAGTGGTAAAATTTTAACTTTAATAAATAAATAAAATTATATATATATATACAAAATAAAAATTAAAACAACATAAATAATAATTATACTCTTCATTAAATCTTGTAACAAGAAGGGGGTAAGCAATTTAAATGATAATTTAAATTATTAACTAAAAAGGGAAAAAGGAAAAAGGGGGTTAATTTCTACACCTTCCAATTTGAGTCCTAAATAAAAAGGAGAAAGAGGAAAATATAAAATATTTAGGAAACTAGGAAAAGRGGGAAACATAAGAGGAAAAGTGAAACACAAGGGAAAAARAAGAAAGTCAAACTTAGTAAGGTATCTACCATTAAGAAMTTTCTAATTTAAAAATGAACTAGSAAATTGATAATGGGGAAAGTCATTAAAACMTGCAAGAGAATTTGGGGACACCTAGGAGTGATTCTAGGAGTGACTTTAGGTGGGTGAGGAAAATAAGGGAAATTAATTAATTAAATAAATAAATTTGTGRAGGAATGAAGGGGATGGGTGACACTTGTACGRGGAGGAATTTTTAGGAGTTAATTTTTAAACATTAATTTAAATGGGATTTTGGGATGGTAAAGTGGTTCGAAACTCTATATAATGGAGGGGTMTTCTATTTTGCATAAYKTTAYGCTACAGAAATATCTACTTGACTGACTTAGCTTGTGGGTGTTGGGATACCTAGATCGGTGAGGAGTSGTAKCTCGGCCTTGCGAGGTGAGCTCAGAGCTAGATGATTCTYTGGTTAGYRTGTGTGGCCCCTTTGTGGCTCAGRGGGATAAGGGGRAATAATTGTACCCATAGCATTGGCTAGGAGGTACCRGTGAAGTCTCRTTGATCAGAAAGTGGGAGTTGCATGGAGCGCATGAGACTTCAAATTAGAGTGAACGATCAGGAGACGGTACRCTTTATTCATTTTGTATGGTAGATTGTTGTAGGATTTATGCTTGGGATCTAATTTTTTAATTGGGTAAGTATATTGATTGTCTATATTGTTGACTAAAATTTKTATAGCCTAGCTCGATCATTGATTGAMTCCCATGGCCYTCATTTCCCYGCATGTCTTGACCGCCCTGTKGTGTATTGATTGTGACCATTGTGGTTGTTTTCCCTTCRTCCCTAGCTCATCRGTCCTWGCTTGAGYAGTCAGCTASGAGCCTGATCTAYGGTCGTCGCTTTAKCTTTAATAGACCTATGGATCTCAACACCCTARTTTTYTGTGCGAGGATGATGAGCAAAGGATGAACCTATCAACCGTCTACCTCTGTTGTTGTCCTTGGTTGGTTGAATCCTTTCRGTTCTCTTATTGTTGTCTGGATTTTGTATTGGTATTCTGGCAATGAAAARAAACGAATTGACTCATGTCTGCATTTTGTATTTGTATGYTGGAAATGGAAAAACAAATTGATTCATGTATGCATTTTGTATTGGTATTCTGGCAATGAAAAAYGAATTGATTCRTGTYTWCATTTTGTATTAGTATTCTGGTGTAATATACCCCAAATCTACCAATAAAAAGAAATAAAAAATTATTCCCTTTTACTTATACATTAATCTTTGAATAGCTYTGATGTTCAASAATAGTAGGCTCTTATTTATATTTCTTGATTCTGAAGAGGTTCTAGAGTCCTCAATATCGTCTACTTTTATTAATACCCAACTTTAAGGTCTCAAAATGATGATATAAGAAAACACCTACTCCATTTTTAAGGTTTACTTAAAGTCCCATGATTATAGTAAATTTACTATCTATGTACTCTATAACCATTACCACAGATCTAACCTACAATGATTTTGGGGCTTCTGGTCTAAACCGCCTATGTTAGGCTATACACATATCCAAGAGAAACATGATCCAAGATGACTTAGGTAAGTGTGGGGTTGGATTATATTCCTCCTCGTAATGTTTTAATATAATGTAAACATACCACTTTTATGAAAGAAGCATCGGAATATGGTTAGTGGGTGGTTAAGGCCTTCGGGCATAGCTCAGAGTGCAAATCTACGCTCACCCTCTTCCCATGGTGCCAACCCACTCGTCACCACCTATCCAACTGTAATGTAAATTGATCACTTCGTTAACTATGCTCATGGTACTTTAGGGTTAGAGGTTTCTATGAGTCGCAAAGGTGCTCCCTTAGTCCATATCCCATTAAATGTCAAGGGAGAGGTAGGTCTGACGAGAATTAAATTCTGGCAAGAGAATTAAACAAATGTAAGGAATATGACAATATCGAGGCCATTACCTGGAAAGTTAACTATTAAGGGTGAACCAAGTCTATCACATCACCTGGCCTTTTGTACTCATAGGCTTTAATCTTCGAGTGAAGGGTTTTCTAGCTCGCCAAACTTTTCTTTTTTCCATGAGAGGTCCTCTGAACTTATCTTTGTGATATCGCTTCCTTGGTGAAGGAAAACAATGGTGAGGATTTTCTTTGATGGGAGCGGAACCTCTGTCTCACCAACTGGTAAGTTTCTACTTTATTCCTATATTTCTAGCTGTGGTTTTCAAAGCGTGTTGTGTTTCTTCTGAAATCGTCATGGATTGATCTGTGTGCCTTAGTGATTGTTCTTGACTATGGTTAACTACACCCTTACTTTTAAATCTCAGGGAAAGGGTTCTATTTTTTTCCTCCCTTCTGGACAGTTAGTTTCTACTGTTGACCCACCCTCTATTGAAGGGTTTGGTACCTCATTTTGATGCTTTCTCGGTGTTTTCGTGAGTATTTCCCTTAGGGCTCACTTGTACCATCCACTTTTCTTGTTTCTGTAATAACATATGGTATTATGTTTTCTTTTTTACTCCTTTTCCAAATTCCAGGGTTAAATATATGTGGGAGGGAATTGATATTAAATTATGAGGGTTTGGTATAAAAACCTTTGAATTTGTTTGCACTTTATTAACTAGAACATATTCGTCTACTGTATAATGTTTTGAGGTTTTGTATTGGAAAGATTATTTTAGCTATGAGAATCTTGTTTTTCTTTTCTTGCATAATATTTTATGGACTGGATAATGTTCTAAAGTTGGGACCCTGTTTGATGCGAGGGTACCCATCGGTATTACTCAAGCTCCCTCCTCCCCGTTCGGTTTTGGGAACGGCCACTACTGGAAAATAGCACACTCTCAACAATTCATAGATAAGTACAGGATCTGCTTAAATGTAGTTATTTTTATTCATCTTTCTGTTGTAAGGTCCTAATGTTTCGATGATGTTCCTTTGCAGGGTTTCCACTGGAGTATGGTACAGGGTCTCTATGGCCGCCCATGGAAACCAAGGTATTCGGGGTCCATGACCATAACCTTCTCCGTCTCATCCTTTTGGTTTTAGAGGAAGGCATAGTCCTTTCCAATCCTTCTATTATTGTTTTGGTTTATTCTATAGTTTTTATTTTGTTATAACATGGATCAGATTTATAAAAATAAATGTGTCCTTTCCACTGGTATACCCAATAAAAGAAAATTACCTAGAATTAATATAGTAGTTTTCCTTTGATCAAAATCCATGAGTATCGGTAACATTCAACCAGATTCGTTTTATCTATTTCAATAGCCCTAACCAGAAATTATAAATTGCAGTCTATTAGATAATATTCATCCAGAAATTAATCTAGAGATTTCCATTTGACTAGATATTGAGTTCAGTGACATTCAACTAGACTTTTGTCCATAACCATAACCCTGACCATAATTTACAGACTGTATTCTATCAATAACAATCATTTATATCACATTCATCTATATAACATTCATCTAGAATTAACCCATAACAATACTTCGATACATAATTTACAAATGCATTCTAACAGAAATCTAGTTTAATCGACATTCATCTAAAGGAGAGGGAGAATTACATATCTAAAACAAATTCGTGGAAAGACAAAGGGAACAACCAAATTTCTCCCAATTGTAGAATAAGGCAACCCAAAATCACTTGCCCGATTCACCCCCTAGCTTGACCATGACTGCATGAGGGAGAACTTGGAAACATTGTCCTCAACATTGTCCTTCAATTCCAGTAAATTTCCCTTGCCTCACATTCACTCAGTAGTGTTCATAACAACAAGGAAAAATCAATAATCTCTTTTCCCAACATACTTGGGAGTGTCCTACCTCCTCACATATGCTATTTATCACTTTGCCTAGGTCTTTTCCCTTCCTTGGGAATTTTTGTAGCTTTCTAAATCCATCATTTTCAGGGGCTTCCAATGGCCAAATCATTGATTTTCCACTTGTAACAATCAGCCTAGAGGTAGTTCCAACATGTTCCCCACTCATGGAGTCATGGTTAGCTAAATTTAACATGGTTTTTCTATTTGTCCTCCTGCAATTAATAAAAAATATTTTGTTTTCATACAAGTGTCATAGTCAAATAGTTATTTGGGTCAAATTAGGTCTCTACCCAACTATTATAATAATTAATTACAATTATCAAATTTGAAATTCGGAATTGCCATAAATGGAAAAAAAAAAACCGAATTCGAATTTACTAAAAACAGAATAAATTTCCAACAAATTTAAATTTTAAAAATATTTTATTTTTGGGGATGTTACATCCTTTCCCCCTTCAGTAAAAAACTATCCTTAGTGTTCATTCCTTTCTTGGAACATGATTGGATGATATTTCCTCAAATCTCCCTCCAAATCCCAAGTGGCCTCCTCAGGACTAAAGTGCTTCCTTTGCACCTTTACCTGAGCGACGACTCTATTTCGAAGTGCTATTTCTTTCCAGTCTAGAATGCATAGGGGTTCCACCTGGAACTCACCTTTAGGTTCCACTGAGTTTATCGATTACAACCATGATAGAATCATTTTGTTTCTGAGTCTTGGGAAAACCTATTATAAAGTCGAGTGATATAGTCTCCCATTTTCATTCTAGCACTGGTAATGGTTATAATAGGCCAGCTGGATGCTGGTGTTCGGCCTTAACCTGCTGACAATGTTGGCACCTAGCCAAGTACTCTACTATTTCTCCCTTCATATTAGGCCAGTAAAATAGTTTTCTAAGTGTTGTTATTGTTTTCTGGTAACCTGGATGGCCAAAATATGGTTTTTTATGCACTTCGTCCAAAACTATTAATTCTAACTTTGTTGAATTTAGTATGTAAATCCTATTTTAAAATCACAATAGTCCCTTCTTGTCGATGCTTAGGTATAGTTTGTCTGAGTTTATGGTATTGTTTTGTAATTATATCATTATCTTAGTGTAATCTATGTCGTTAATACCTACCATTCTTACTCTTTGTTCCATATCACTTTCTGCTCTGCTGATATTTATTTCAAATAACCCATGGACTCTTCTGCTTAAAGCATCTGCTACTTTATTTTCCTTACCCTTGATATGTCTAACCTCAAAATCGAATTCGCTCAGTAAGGATAGCCATCTTTCTTTTCTTGCATTAAGATCTGGTTGACTAAACAGATATTTCACGCCGCTATTATCCGTCAATAGTAGAAATTTCCTGCCTCTTATATAGTGTCGCCACATTTTTAAGGTGTGTATTACCACTGCCAATTCTAAGTCACGAGTGACATAATTTCACTCATTTTCTTTTAATTTCCAGGACTCATAACAAATTATGTGTCCTTCCTGAGTTAGGACACCACCTAGACCTTCTTTACTTGCATCAACACATATGGTGAAGTCTTTATCTGGGTCTGCTACCTTCAATATGGGTGCAGTTGTCAATAATCCCTTCAGCTTATTAAAACTGTCTTGACACCTACTTGACCAGTTAAACTTGTTCCCTTTCTTTTGAGATGATGTGATAGGGTAGGCTATCTTGGAAAACCCTTCTATAAATCTACGGTAATATCCAATGATTCCCATGAATGACCAGATATCCGCTACATCCTTAGGTACCAGCCATTCCATAATGGCTTTTATATTCTTTGGGTCTACAGCAATGCCTTCTACGAAAATTACATGTCCTAGATATTGTATTTCTTTTTGATAAAAGTCACACTTGTCAAGTTTGCCATACAATTTGTGTTTACTCAATGTTTGCAGAACTATCCTTAAGTGTTCATCATGTTCTTCTTCTGTTTTTGAATAGACAAAAATGTTGTTGATAAATACTACCACGAACTTGTCCAAGTACTGATTGAAAATACTTTTTATCAGGCACATAAACGTGGTTGGTGCATTAGTGAGTCCGAAAGGTATGACTATGTATTCATAGTGTCCATATCTTGTCCGAAAAACTATTTTTCTTATGTCCTCGTCTTTTATCATAACTTGATGATAACTGGATCATAGATCCAACTTTGAAAAGATCTTGGCCCCACCTAATTGATTGAACAGATCATTTATCCTTGGTAAGGGGTATTTGTTCTTAATAGTCATTTTGTTCAATTATCTATAATCGATACATAGTCTTAGAGTACCATATTTCTTTTTCAAAAAGAGGACTGGTGCCCCCCATGGTGAGACACTCAGTCTAATATACTCTTTGTCCAACAATTCCTGTAATTGTATTTTTAATTCTGTCAGTTCTGGTAGACTCATTCAGTAAGGTGCTTTTGAGATAGGGGCTAAACCGGGTATTAGATCTATGGAGAAGTCTATTTCCCTTCTAGGAGGTAATTTTGGTATCTCATCCACAACCATGTCTCGAAAATCATGTAGGACAACAAAGTCTTCTAACTTTTTCTTATCCTCTTTTCCTAACAGGTTTGTCACTTGGATGGCATAAACTTGACACCCCATTATCATACATTTCTTGAGTTGCATCACTGAAACTTGTTTGACTGATACAGGTTTTGGTATACCTTGGGTTGATCTAGCAGTGCCAAAATCGTCTTTATAGCTAAGTATCTTTGTATAACAATCTAGTACTTCTTTGTGTTTTTCCAACCAATCCATCCCTATAATCATATCGTAAGATCCTAGTGGTAGGATATTCAGATTTTTTCTTATACTTTGACCATCTAAGATGAACTCAAAATCTGAAACAAAGTCAACTACTTTCCTTTTGGTACCTGTTGCTAATTGTAGAAGCCATGATTTTGCGTGCTTTAGTTTCTTAAGTTTATTTGACTTTACCACATCAGGAGTAATATAACCTAATGTTGCTCCAGGGTCAATTAAAACATAAATTCGAGTGTTATTGATTTTACCTTTGATTTCTACCACCGAGGACTAGTGGTCAGCTTGTCGATCATCTATGGCTGCATTTATCCGATGTAGGCTTCTGCTCACGTCTCCCACCATCGAGGCTTCCTGCAAATTATGAACAATAGTTATGTTTACTGAAATTAAACGTGGACATTTCCTCCTTAGATGAGGCTCTCCACATTCCCAACACTTTAATGGCTCACGAGAGCTGTCCCCAAGCTTATTCATTCCCAGGTTTACCAGCTTACCATTTCCTTGCGTATTCGGATGACTGGAGTGAAAATCCTTTCTTGGAAAACTTTTTGCTACATTCTGATAAGGAGTTGGCTGGTATCCCTTCTTCCACTGATTCATTTGATCTTGTTTCTTATCCTTCCAGGCTTTGGGAAGCTCTACTCCTTGTTTATACTAGTCATAGCACATTCGTTCTTTCCTGAATACTTCACTCAAGGATTTGGGGTTGTCAAACTCAATTCTGTCCCTGTAGGACTGTGGTAAATAGCTTAAGAATCACTGGATTTTTACCTTATCCTCCTGGATGTATGGTATGAACCTTAGTAGTTCCAAACATTTATTTATAAGGTCCTCCATTGCATCTTCCCAAGTTGTAACTCGTAAAATTCTTTCATCTTCCTTTCATAATAGCTTTCAGAAAGGTATTGTTTCTTGAAATAATTTTTAAAGTCAGACCATTCCAACTGTTTTTCCTTTAGGCCTTTGGCCAATTTCAGGTCTTGCAACCAAATACTGGCCTTCCCTTTCAGATTGTAGATGGTCATTCTGACCTTCATGTTGCTGGAATAGTTGTAGATATGGAAGTATTTTTTGATGTCCAACAACTGTGCCTCTACTTCTTCTCCTGTCATGGATTCTCCATCAAAGGTAGCTGGTTTAATCTTTTTAAATTCTCCTTCAAGGTGGTCTACTTGTTTTCTTTTTCTGTCTGTTTTAGTTCTATCTTCAGCTGAAGGTGTTTCTTCAGCCGAATTGTCTCCTTTTTTTTGTTTCTAGTCATGAGTTCTTGGAAGCTCTCTTTCTGACTTCTTCATCGTTATTATCGTCCTTTGGGATTTTCTTGGTCACTATACTATGCAGAAGGACTTCATTTATTTCTTGTTGTTCCTGCTGAGCTTTCTTCAATTTTTCATTGTCGGCTTTGAAGACCCATAGTTCAATAATAAGATTTCTCATTGTTTCCAACACTTCCATGGATGATTTTCCATCACTGTTCTGTCTTGGATCTCTAGGAGGTCATTGTTGTGGATTTCCTTCCATTCTGATTTTTGCATCGTCCTGAGATGCCATAATTCACACAAAACATAAATGTTTTTTGTTTGTAACAAAAAGGTTTATTAGTTTTACATAGATCAAAGTATGTGC
>JZKD02S1979156.1:402355-442392 GCA_000966675.3 Picea glauca
AAAAGAAACACTATTCGTTAGTCGATGCAGTTGTATTTTACTCTATTTTTTATATTTTACAAGATCTGGAATTTGAATATAAAATTTCAGAATAGATTGTTGTTCTATGCTAGTCTGTCATCTGTTTCATTTTAATGACATTTATCTATTTGAACATGGATATTTGATTTGGAATTTCTTTTTATCAAAATTCTATCTATAAGTATTGTTGTTTTATGCTAATCATCTGTTTCATGTTAAAGACATCTATCTATTTCTATTTGAACATAAATATTTGATTTGATATTTCTTTTTATCAAAATTCTAAATTGTATGAAAACACACTGATGAAATAAATCTACCAAAATAAACAACATTTCACATTACTCTTTCTATATAAATACCACTCTGCTACCACATTTCTATGCTATTCTTTCTAGATAAATGCTACGCTAACCTCCGTTATAGTTTAGGTATTGTGTGTTGAATTCACCTCTGACCTTTATCCTTATTATGTGTGCAGTCAGTTAGACAAGTTACACATTGGGTATTAGGTATTAAGTATTGTGTGTTAGAATTCTGTTTTGGCTAAAAGTTCTATCTTTTGGTGTTTATGGTTTGAAACTGGCTATTTAAATTTGGACAAAATCTCTATTTTTTTGTATTTTAAATTGTTTCTTAAATCTTCAAATCTAACCATTCTTCACTAAATTTTGAACAAAATCAAACCAAAAAAATAACAAGAAAACAACCAAAACAATAAAACATTTAAATACACTTTACAATTCACCTCCTACCTTTATACTTATTATATGTACACACTAGATACCATGTGAAATTATCTGCCAGCTGAAATAAGTATAGTTTGTCAAAAAAGTAGATTAGTAAACACCTTTTAGCCTTTTTCTTAATATAATTAGTCTTATTCCACCAAGTATTCTTGATATGTCCTGTCTTTTCACGATATATCAAATATTTTCCATATATCCTATAGATTTTTAGGATATAAACATGAGTTTTTTTAGTCAATGGCTAATCATCATGCTTTCTCTTTTCTGTCTAGTTACCTCCAATATCTTTCTCCCAATTGTATACAGACCTTTTATCTATAGTTCTGTCGGCCTTAGCACTTCTGTTACCCTCATCATAACCGTTCACTTCCAACTGGTCCTTTCTCTATTCAAATTAGCTAAATCAATTCATGAGCCGAAGTTGGCCCATTCGGGATAAAGGCAACAGGAAGTATTACTATTTCTCTTATTAGATAGGTAATCTTCAACAGATTAAACTATATTAAACTATAGGATATTCATAAACTAGGGAATATGTTCTTCTACCAAAGTTAACTTGGAAGGGAGTAAATGATTTTTTTTAATTATTTTTTAATAAATAAGATTTAAATTATTTAGATAAAACCTAAGTGAACTTGGAAGGAGCAGATAAGTTTTTTATTATTATTTATAAATGAGATTTAGATCTTTTATTGGATAAAATCTGAAATGTAGTAAATAATTTTATTTTTCTATGATTTTTTTTTTGTAAAAGGTTTGAGCTTTTTATGGCTGAGCTGTCACAAAGCACTGAAAATTAGTCAGTGTAAGTCCCTTTTTAATCTAAGTTTTTAATAATGGTTCTAGCTATGACTAGGAGGGAAGTTAAAGTGGGAAGGAATATGTAGAAAGGTATCATATGTATATAAATTTCAAAAAGATGTTGAATACAAAATATTTTATCTTCTCTGAATATGTAAAATGTTGGAATGTTGTAGATCAGAGTTTTAAGATTTAGTTATTTTACGAGTGAAAATTTTATTTATAATCATTTACAATTTAAATAAATATAAATCAAAATTAAAAGTAAAAATGTAATAATCTAAATTATTAAAATAATTATGATTTATTTTTCATTATATTATTTTGATTAGATGAATCTTTAAGAAATAAAAAAAATATATTTTATTCTATTTTAATAAAAAGAGCATCTTAGATAAAAGTGCTAGAAGAGGAAGTTAATGATCCATTTAAAAACCCTAGGAATAAATAAATAAAAAGTACACAAAGAGGATGGAATGCCCAGAACTTGAAAAATGAAAGTAGGAACTTTTCCACCTTGTGCTCTTTGTTGCAAATCAATCATAGTGTAATATTGTGTTTTGGATTAGAAAACTTACCTCATGGGTTACAAGGCGAAAAGGATATTTCTCCTTTAGGCTATGGTAGGGAGGAGCTGTCTCACCCAATTTGTGTTCCCCAGATCTATTCAAGTTATTTATGGACTGATTAAATAATTATTTATAAGAAGTAAATTTTATTCGAAGAGCTGTCTCACCCAACTTGTGTTCCCCGGATCTATTCAAGTTATTTATGGACTGATTAAATAATTATTTATAAGAATTAAATTTTATTCCGCATATATTAGTGATGTTATTATAATATATTAGTGTTATTATGGATAGCTAAACTATCTGAATTGGTTATGTTACTTCCTAAGAATTGCAGAGTAGAGAGAGGATTACTGCATTTCTATAATGTTTAAAAACATTTAGGAAGTCAGAATATTAAAAATAAACAAAGACGAGAAATTTTTTAAACTTTAGATATCTATTTAACTCTTATCATAATAATACACACCTATTCTAATAAAAAGATATATATACTAGAGGTCACAAGTTCAAATCTAGAGGAGGGTAGGTAGACTTTACTAGTCAAATGGTTGGGCGGGGGGATCCCTTGTCTCACAAACAATGAAGTCTCATACACCAATTTAGTATACCTTCGTAGACTTTACCAGTCAAATCACTGGGCGGAGGGGGGTCCCTTGTCCCACAAACAAGGGGTCCTCATACACCAATTTGGTGTGCTGGCTTGGCCGTGACCTTAAAAATAGATTATTATTATTAAAGAGAGTATGACTTAGCCGTAACCTTAAAAATAGATTATTATTATTATTATTATTATTATTATATATATATATATATATTTTCTAACTAAAAACTTTGGGTTTAATAAATATATAATTCAAATATAGAAAAAAATCTTTATTTACCATAATGATTAATATTTAATAAAAACTATATATATTCTAACAGAGATGAAAAACACTAGGTTTAACAAACTGGAATATATAATTAAAACAGAGACAAGAATATTTGTTTACCATCGAAACCATGGAAAAAAAACAATAATTTCTTTAAAAAAGAAACATATATAAACAGAAGTATAAAAACCTCTTGTTACCCAATAAAAATACATTTTAAACAAAAGAATACATTTTTGTTTTCAAATAATATATATATTGTAAACAGAAATAAAACCCTCATTTCATCAACATGATACATACCTACTCTAATGAAGAAAGAGAACCACCGTTTCAACAAAGCAATATATATGTTGCTAGACAGAGGCAAAGAGCCCTCATATGTATGAACGATACATAACAAACAAAGATAAGGAACTCTCGTGGGATCCTGGTACACCACTCTCGTTGACAACCACAAAATCACTAGTACCAGTCAACATTCAGGATATAAAAGCATATCAGAACCCGAATTAATTTGCCGGCAGCCCATGGTGCTCTCTTGCATATACCCTGTAATAAAAAGAAAACAATTGTTACTATAACGGTTCAATTTAAAGAAAATAGGCATCGGTAATATATATTAAACTACAAAGAAATAAGGGTTTACCATTCGATTATGCATTCGAGTAGGTCTTGTTCTTAGAAAACAAAGATACTTGTGATGCAGACCCAAACTCCTCAGTGCCCTGTAAATTCAGGTTAGTAATAAAAAAGTCTTGAGTCCCCTTTTTGACATGGATAATGTACTATCTTACCTTGCATTCGAGCCTTTTTGACTATGTTATAAACCTGTATTTGATTATTTCTTCCCAAACATATACCTAATGACTTTGTTCATGTTTATAAGAGGTAATTGATGATTTAAAGCATGTTTTGTTTAACTTTCTTGAATTAATTGAATTAATTAGATTAAAGTGTTTTATTTTGTATAATCCTATTCTGGTACTCGAGGTAATCTTGATCCAGTACTACCTTCTCTGTATCTTCTTCGGTACCAAGTTATGCGCTATTTCAGTACTGTCTGCTCCACATCCATTTCGATACTCAGATTTGCAACTGTGTGTATTTCAGTACCAAAACCTCTGTTTCCAGAATGCATCAGTTGAAGGAAGTTGAACAGAAGCTTCAAAGTCGGTTTTCCAGATTACGAGGGACTCTATCACTCATGCACTTCGTGTCATGAGGATAGAGTCGATGTAAACAACAATTCTATCACTCTAGATTCGATGTAAACAACAATTCTAATATTTCTAAAAAAATGTTTAATGCTTATCTGTAGATATTGATAGTGTCAACTACTTTCTATATAAGGAGCGTTGTATAGGTGATAGTGTGTGTGTGGATGATAAGGAATGTAATGATGTATTTTGCTAGAACCAGATAATACATATCGTTTCTATGTATGAGGTGAAGAACTGTTAATCCAATTTACCAGTTGGATTAATGCAAAAGATCTATTATGCCAATTTTTTCGTACGAGTAAAACGTTCTAGTTGGTTCGGGGGTCCACCGCCCCAACCAAGGTAAACCTCCCTATATAGGTTTTGTGTGATTGTGTGAGTTTTTACTGTAAGTTTTTTGTTAATGATTTTTAATCTCTTTCAACAATTCAACATTGAGTTATTTATTTATGAATCGGTGTGAACAGATCAGGTCTTAGATCAAATCAATATTTCCTTCTCAAATATTGGAGATTGCTATTCAATTATTTGAAGTGTGGGATTGATAACTTGAGTTTATGATTGCAGTAGTTTTAGTACAAATGAAGTCTCTCAGTTATGTTCACTGTTCCTTGTATTCATTTGCTTGGGTTAAACAAATTTGGAGTTGGTTTTGATTTCAAGAGTAATTAGAGTTAACTATGAGTTATTGTTTTGATTGTTATAGGAGACAAGCTTTTTAAGTTCATCTCCCTAATTCATGAGCTTGGAATGAACATAATTGTTCTTTAAGATTGAATCTCTCTGATTGACTGTTTGTTTGAGGAGTTTCATTATCAGTTTTCTTTTCTAAGTTCAAAGTTGTTTGAAGTATTCAGAAGTCTTAGATACAAAGTTTTATGTTATTAATTATTTCCTATGTACAACCGACATAGATAGGTTACCTGTTTTCAGCACATATAGTGTAACTACTCTTTTGATTACGAATCCTAGATTGACACATAAATAACTGTAATATATACATTGAACATATTTATACACCAACATTTTGGCGTCATTGTCAAGGAGTTGTAAATGGTAATAGGTAGCATTTTGAGTTTTTTTTTTAATTGGATTGATGAAGTTTTATTTGGATTTAAGGATAATCTGAGGGTGGAAATAAGACGGTAAGATGAGAGGTAATAACCTGCGCATCCACTTTGGTGGGGTTGCTCCAAGGTCAGGTTGTCCTCCTACCTTTGATAACTACAAATCTGCATTTTCTTTTTACTAGAATTTCTTTTATGAGTAGGTATAGGGATAATAAGGGTAGATTTATTACTCCCAAGATTTTAGAAAAAAACAAAAAAAGAAACAACAAAACCTTCCCCCCCCATATTAATTCATCTAAAATTCGTGCAGGAAAAATTCTCAGAGGAGGGAGCTCAAAGGAAACAATTGAAACATCATCCAAGGGCACTAAATCTGAAGCCAGCGTTCAAATTGAAAGCATAAGACAAAAAGAAAAAGAAGAAGCATTAGTGACTCCATCAAAGGAAGAAGCTGGGAAAGAAACAAAAGTAGTAGTTGAGGAGGTTGCATATGTTGTTGGAGAACCACAAAAAACCTTGGAACAACTAAAGATACCAAATAATCCATTGGTCGAACCATCACTCAATGAAGAGACATTACCACCCCCTTATAGGTTGTTTGGAGGTATGGAAGAAGAAAAGGGAAATCCAGCTAATGAAACAGAGACATTTGGATTCATCATACCAGATATCACCACAGATGTTGCTATGAAGAACATTCCATTGTCCTCACTGCCACATTTCCATGGTATGTCAACAGAAGAACCTCACTCATTTTTATTTGAATTTGACATATTGTGTAGGAGTTATAACTACACTGACAATGCTCAAAAATTAAAACTTTTCCCAGCTACACTTAAAGATTCAACACTAAGGTGGTTTATGAGTCTAGGGGAACAAACTATTTTGTCTTGGGATGGTATGAAGGAGACCTTCCTTTAGAAAGACCAAGATTATTGCAGACCTAGGGATGCTAGGAATGATATATTCAAAATGTAGTAATTTGAAGAAGAAAGCTTAGATGATTACTTGGAGAGGTTCCTGTACAACTACCAAAAGACTAAGCAATTTTCCTTAGACACAACTACAGTTAGGAGTGTATTTCGAAAGGGTGTGAGGGATAATTGCATTGAAGTGATAAACCTCATGATTTCTGGGGATGCGTATCAAAAGTCTTTTCCGGATATAGCAGAGTATTGTAAAACATATTCTTGTAGTCAAGCCAAAAACTGGAAAAAGTGTAAGGTATCATACAAACAGAATTGTTAAACCCAGATCAACAAGTGTCACTAGGATGGAACTGAGAAATCTATTAGAAAAATTCAAAACATATATCCTAAACACTGTCAGTTCCCAAATTGATACTATGAAAATTAAAAGAAAACAAGAGGAAGAAAATGTTGTGTTGGCAATTTTTTGTCATAGGTATAGGAAAAAAAACTCTGAAATTTATTGCCCCTTAAAGTTATTGAAATATGTGGTCTCTACATAGAGGATCATCCTACTAATGAGTTCCCTTATTTACCTAGACTTAAGGACATATTCAAAGAAGGGGGAGAACCTGAAACATCCTACCCTCCTAAGAGACCATGGAGACAACAAAACCCCAATATGTTTGCAGACTCAACTACACAATACCCACATCAAAAATGGATACCTCCCATGTATTATCCTCAATGCTTGCCACAAAACCCACAAACCCAACCTTGGAAAAAAGGGTGGATATGACCTGCATATTGGAATGTTCCCTTTCAACCAACAAATTTTCCCACCTATCCACAATACCTTTCAAATATTTCTCAGCTACTTCCAGGATTTAATCCTCCTTCTCTTCTTCCACCTCCACAATTGCAGCAACAACTTGCACTACCTATGAATTGAAATATGCAACAACAATTGCAAGTTGCACCCATCCAAAACCCTCCTCGGCCTACCCCTATTCCTGCACAACCCATCCCTAACCCGAATAATAGGCCGACACAACCTGTACAAAACCTTGAAGTAGAAACCTTCCCCACGTATGTAGTAATTCCAACTCCATTTAATGGAATTGAATTAAGATCAGAAAGGGATGTAAATAAAACAAATCCTACTGTGGTTATCCAAGAGGAAGAAGTAGATAATCACACAAATCAAGAAGAAGGACAAATATATATTCAAATAGTTCAAAGACAAGAACAAATTAATAATCCATTAAATGAAGAAAGAAACACCCTTGTACAACAAGAAACTCCTTTTCCGGACTCCCTTACAAAAGAAATACCTCAGAGAATAAATCCTCCTTATCCAGAAAGGTTGCTTATAAAGAAATCTGAGGAACCTCTAGGATATAATCTAGAAACTGAACTTAGAAATATATTTGTGAAGATCACACTACTATAGGCCATCAAGGACATACCTATCTCTGCTAAAATTGTAAGGGACATTTGCATTAAAAAGATAGGGAGGAAGAGAAAGGANTGAGGAACCTCTAGGATATAATCTAGAAACTGAACTTAGAAATATATGTGTGAAGATCACACTACTATAGGCCATCAAGGACATACCTATCTCTGCTAAAATTGTAAGGGACATTTGCATTAAAAATCTAGGGAGGAAGAGAAAGGAGCCTCCTGTCATACAAGTGGTGGGGAAATTGTCAGAGTTTATAACATAAATTCCATCCAAGTATAGTGATTCAGGGAACCTAGTGGTGACCATAGAAATTAAAGGTGTTGCCTTACCTAACACATTGATTGATATAGGAGTAGCAATAAATGTGATGTTAGTAAACACTATGAAAACACTGCAACTAGATCACCTAAGACCAACACCAACTTTGTTGGAACTTGCATACAAATCAGTCATCTCCCCAACAGGAAGTTTAGATGATATAACAGTTACTTTGGCCTCTTGGGAATACCCTGTGGATTTCTTAATGATTCATCCTAAATACTCCAAATTGGGACACCAATAGTACTCGACCGACCTTGGTTGCCCACTGTTGATGCATTTATTAGTTGTCGATCTAGAGAGATGACAATTTCCAATGACACTCAAAGTAAAAAACTTATCCTTTCCCCCCCTACCCAACCAACCACTGAAGTTCCTCTCTGGTTGGAGAATCCCTCTGGCGAGGAGGATTGCACTCAACCCTTGTTGACACTTGAACAATTGAAAGGAGTACAATAGCAAACTGAAGAACAAATTTTAAGCCTATTCTTGGTTGATTTAGCATGTATTTATTATCCTCAATCTTTTCCTAACTATACACATATCTTTAGCTCCGAATTTCAATAAATTTGGCACCCTTCCTCCTCTATGGTAGCCACCATTTCACAAATAGATGAAGGGAAAGAATCACCTGTTCAAGCTGTTGAAATCAGTCCTGGAAAGTCTTTGTATATCAATGCTAGCTTAGAAATAGATCAACAATAGAAGTTGATATAAATGATTCAAGGGAAATTATATTTTTTTGCATGGGATTACTCTGACATGAAAGGGATTCACCCAGACACCTGTATGCATCATATTTAAACTAACGATCAGAGAAGGCCTGTTAGGTAGCCCTAAATAAGAATGAATACAACCTTGAAATATATACTAAAAGAAGAACTCCATAAGCTCCTGCAAGAATTTCATTTACCCTATATCAAATAGAAAGTGGGTCTCCCCATTAGTTATTGTACCTAAGAAAAATGGGAAATGGAGAATTTGTGTGGACTTTCGAGAATTAAACAAGGCTACCTATAGAGACTACTTTTCGTTGCCTTTCATAGATCAGGTCTTAGATACTTTGTTTGGGAAGAAGTATTTTTCTTTCTTGAATGGGTTCAGTGGTTACAATCAAATCCAAATTTCATAAGAAGATCAGGATAAGACCACATTTACCTGTCCCTAGGGATCCTATGCCTATAGGGTTCTTCCTTTTGGTTTATGTAATTCCCCTGCTACCTTTCAAAGGGTTGTCTTGGCTATTTTCTCTGATTTGACCCATGACTGTGTGGACATCTACATGGATGACTTGACGGTGTGCATGGATGATTTCCAACAGGCATTGGATAATTTGGAGAAAGTACTAGTTAGGTGTAAAGAGACCAGCCTTTCACTTAGTAACAAAAAATCTAGGATATTTCTCACTAAAGGAATTGTTCTAGGTCACCACATATCCAGTATAGGAATAAGAGTAGACCCTACCAAGATTGACATTATTTCCCAAGTCAAGATCCCTAGCTCACAAAAATAAGTCAGAATTTTCTTAGGGCATCCTGGTTATTATAAGAGGTTTATTCAAAATTTTACAAACCTAGTTGCCCCCCTATTCAAACTGTTGACAAAATATGTTGAATTTTGTTGGAATGAACAATGTCAAATCTCTTTTGAAATCTTAAAACAAATCTGTCAAGTGCCCCTGTTTTGAGAGGACCAAATTGGTCTCTTCCTTTCCATATTTGCACAAATGTCTCAGATACCTCTTTTGGGGTTGTATTAGGACAAAGGGAAGGGAAGATTCCTTATGCTATATACTTTGTCAGCAAGAATCTCTCACCTACTAAAATAAACTACATTGTCATGGAAAAATAATTTTTGTCAGTAGTACATGCCATCAACAAGTTTAGACACTATATAACAAGATACAAATTTTTTGTGCACACTGACCATTCAACTATCAGATTTTTAATGAACAAACATGTTAAAAATGCTAGAGTAACTAGATGGCTCTTACTACTACAATAATTCAATATCACTATAATAGATATGTCTAGAAGAGATAATTTGATTACTGACTTCTTGTCTAAACTTATTCATACAGGTGACAGTCCTCCAGTAGATGATGATTTTTTGGATGAGAATCTATTTTATATTTCTACTTACACTTCTCGGTATGTAGGCATAGCTAACTATAGTGTAACTAGAAATATTCCTCAAACTATGTAATCATGAGAGAAACAAAAAATTATTCAGCTATGTGCCAATTATATGTGGCACGAGGATTTCTTATACCGAACTGGACCTAATTTGGTAATCAGAAGATGTGTTCAGGAGGATACGATGCATGATATATTCAAATATTGTCATGATGGCCCATGTGGAGGACTGATGCAGGATCATCTCCCACGTCAAGCGAGCCAGCGCGGGAGCGGAAGATAGTCGGAAGGCGTCCAACACAAATTTTTTAAAACACCTTGAAACTGTTGCGCAGACATTAATGTGATAATTTAATGAGGCGCACTCTATGTATTGTAATGGACCTTGAGCGAATAGCTATCATCCTTAGTAGATAGATGGCATTTAAAATAGTTAATGCAAGTAGGTAGAATTTTAATTCTAGACTAGATAGTTTTAGAAGGAAAGAGGGAAACGAGATATAGACACCCTCATTGTGCATTGTATCATTAGATGGAGTATTCAAAAAGAAGAGCAAGAAGAGAGTTGTGTAGAGAACTCCCATGTACTGATATTTGAATTAATAGAAGAAGATTGGTTCAAATTCATGGTTTTGTGTCTGATTTTCTGTGTATTGATGTTGATGTGCTCATGAATGTTTGTTTCTTGTTATGTATTTACTTTTATATGTTGTGTATATGAATTCATGCCAGTTGAATTGAAGTCTGAAGGGAAGGAGGAATGAGTTTCAATTGCTTCTCTATTTGATCCAAAGAATTCCTTCAAGGAGTGCAGTTGAAGTGTCTGCAAGGAGTGCATTGACAGAGGGTTCAAATAGAGACAGATTTTGTTCTCATTCATCCTGAAGGTGTAGCTAAGCATAGGAACCGTACAAGGAGTGCGCAGGCTAGGAAAAGTCTCAAGGTTGCGAACCTAAGTGAAGTGTCGAGGGACTGCTACTGTAGGAGTGCACAGAGTTGGAAGAGACTTCAACACTTAGATGTGGTTGAAGGGTTTCTGCAAGGAGTGCATGCAAAGGTCTTTGAAAAAAAAGCTCAGGAAGGAAAGACCTTCAATTTTGTTGAAGGATAGCACAGGGAAGCTTTGACTTGAAGGTTTTCCAAAGCGTCGTAGGTTTGCAGGAAGGGGGAACAAGTTCCACAAAAGGAACACAGTCATTTCACAGAGTCATCAAAGGAGGAGTGGACAATCGTTATTCTCCGAGGAGAATTCGCAACATCCCTAGAGTCGTTAGATCTCACAGAGGTGCAAGGAAGATAGGGACGAGTGGTTCATAGGTTCTAAATCTCAGGAGGGGCATAGCTGTCGATGCGAACCACAGGGACCATCAGATCTATGTGTAGGATTTTGTATTGGGGGTTTGTGGGTCAAATTCCCATAAAGAGTGCATCAGGAATCACGATATTGCGATACGCGATATCCCGACAGTAAAAGGATAGTGGGCCATAGGAGTTTGTGGAGGACAGGTGGCACACCGTATCAGAGTTCGGGGAAAGTAAAGTCCTGAAACACTTGACGTTAGGATTCGCGATCCCACGAAGTCCGATATCCCGAGGAGGTGATGGGACTGTTGAATAGTAAACCCGTGTGCACATCAGAGTTTCTGCGTATCGGGCATCGGGAGTCGGTAAGACGAGTTGCTTGGTATCACGAGTACCGAAATCACGATAGGGAAAATTCTGATAGAGAAAAGAGAAGGTCAGCGTTGACTGGTCATCGAGTCTCAGGGATTTGAGAGCCCAGTGTTTGACCTTTGACATTGCGAAATCACGAAGTTCGATTTCTCGATTAAGACAGGGAGATCTCCTGCAGATTTTGTCGGTGTGGAAAATTCCCAATAGGGGAATTAAAGAGCTTTCCAGTTCTTTGGGCCAAAGAAGGAGAAGATCCTGTGAGTGAACGTGCCCTGAGGGGATGATTGCGTCAGAGTGGTATCAGAGAAACAACATTTCTTTGCTTTATGTAGCAGAGAAGAGGAGAATTAACCATGGCACTAAGAAGAGATAGACAATCACCCAATCCAGAGGGTAGGGAAATGCCACGACGAAGAGGTAGGAAGATGGCGAATCCATCCATAGAGATACAAATACGTGATCTTCGAGCCAGACTCGAAGATATGGAGACAACGCAAAGACGCACATCCAATGTGGGGGATCTAAGTGATTTCGAGAGTGAAATCGAGGTTGAACGTGAAGAAGAAGTTGTAGCTGAAGATGCATCAAATGAGAATTTGATCAGATATATCGCTAGAATGGGTGCAAAGGCAAAGATGGACATTCTANTGAGGAACCTCTAGGATATAATCTAGAAACTGAACTTAGAAATATATGTGTGAAGATCACACTACTATAGGCCATCAAGGACATACCTATCTCTGCTAAAATTGTAAGGGACATTTGCATTAAAAATCTAGGGAGGAAGAGAAAGGAGCCTCCTGTCATACAAGTGGTGGGGAAATTGTCAGAGTTTATAACATAAATTCCATCCAAGTATAGTGATTCAGGGAACCTAGTGGTGACCATAGAAATTAAAGGTGTTGCCTTACCTAACACATTGATTGATATAGGAGTAGCAATAAATGTGATGTTAGTAAACACTATGAAAACACTGCAACTAGATCACCTAAGACCAACACCAACTTTGTTGGAACTTGCATACAAATCAGTCATCTCCCCAACAGGAAGTTTAGATGATATAACAGTTACTTTGGCCTCTTGGGAATACCCTGTGGATTTCTTAATGATTCATCCTAAATACTCCAAATTGGGACACCAATAGTACTCGACCGACCTTGGTTGCCCACTGTTGATGCATTTATTAGTTGTCGATCTAGAGAGATGACAATTTCCAATGACACTCAAAGTAAAAAACTTATCCTTTCCCCCCCTACCCAACCAACCACTGAAGTTCCTCTCTGGTTGGAGAATCCCTCTGGCGAGGAGGATTGCACTCAACCCTTGTTGACACTTGAACAATTGAAAGGAGTACAATAGCAAACTGAAGAACAAATTTTAAGCCTATTCTTGGTTGATTTAGCATGTATTTATTATCCTCAATCTTTTCCTAACTATACACATATCTTTAGCTCCGAATTTCAATAAATTTGGCACCCTTCCTCCTCTATGGTAGCCACCATTTCACAAATAGATGAAGGGAAAGAATCACCTGTTCAAGCTGTTGAAATCAGTCCTGGAAAGTCTTTGTATATCAATGCTAGCTTAGAAATAGATCAACAATAGAAGTTGATATAAATGATTCAAGGGAAATTATATTTTTTTGCATGGGATTACTCTGACATGAAAGGGATTCACCCAGACACCTGTATGCATCATATTTAAACTAACGATCAGAGAAGGCCTGTTAGGTAGCCCTAAATAAGAATGAATACAACCTTGAAATATATACTAAAAGAAGAACTCCATAAGCTCCTGCAAGAATTTCATTTACCCTATATCAAATAGAAAGTGGGTCTCCCCATTAGTTATTGTACCTAAGAAAAATGGGAAATGGAGAATTTGTGTGGACTTTCGAGAATTAAACAAGGCTACCTATAGAGACTACTTTTCGTTGCCTTTCATAGATCAGGTCTTAGATACTTTGTTTGGGAAGAAGTATTTTTCTTTCTTGAATGGGTTCAGTGGTTACAATCAAATCCAAATTTCATAAGAAGATCAGGATAAGACCACATTTACCTGTCCCTAGGGATCCTATGCCTATAGGGTTCTTCCTTTTGGTTTATGTAATTCCCCTGCTACCTTTCAAAGGGTTGTCTTGGCTATTTTCTCTGATTTGACCCATGACTGTGTGGACATCTACATGGATGACTTGACGGTGTGCATGGATGATTTCCAACAGGCATTGGATAATTTGGAGAAAGTACTAGTTAGGTGTAAAGAGACCAGCCTTTCACTTAGTAACAAAAAATCTAGGATATTTCTCACTAAAGGAATTGTTCTAGGTCACCACATATCCAGTATAGGAATAAGAGTAGACCCTACCAAGATTGACATTATTTCCCAAGTCAAGATCCCTAGCTCACAAAAATAAGTCAGAATTTTCTTAGGGCATCCTGGTTATTATAAGAGGTTTATTCAAAATTTTACAAACCTAGTTGCCCCCCTATTCAAACTGTTGACAAAATATGTTGAATTTTGTTGGAATGAACAATGTCAAATCTCTTTTGAAATCTTAAAACAAATCTGTCAAGTGCCCCTGTTTTGAGAGGACCAAATTGGTCTCTTCCTTTCCATATTTGCACAAATGTCTCAGATACCTCTTTTGGGGTTGTATTAGGACAAAGGGAAGGGAAGATTCCTTATGCTATATACTTTGTCAGCAAGAATCTCTCACCTACTAAAATAAACTACATTGTCATGGAAAAATAATTTTTGTCAGTAGTACATGCCATCAACAAGTTTAGACACTATATAACAAGATACAAATTTTTTGTGCACACTGACCATTCAACTATCAGATTTTTAATGAACAAACATGTTAAAAATGCTAGAGTAACTAGATGGCTCTTACTACTACAATAATTCAATATCACTATAATAGATATGTCTAGAAGAGATAATTTGATTACTGACTTCTTGTCTAAACTTATTCATACAGGTGACAGTCCTCCAGTAGATGATGATTTTTTGGATGAGAATCTATTTTATATTTCTACTTACACTTCTCGGTATGTAGGCATAGCTAACTATAGTGTAACTAGAAATATTCCTCAAACTATGTAATCATGAGAGAAACAAAAAATTATTCAGCTATGTGCCAATTATATGTGGCACGAGGATTTCTTATACCGAACTGGACCTAATTTGGTAATCAGAAGATGTGTTCAGGAGGATACGATGCATGATATATTCAAATATTGTCATGATGGCCCATGTGGAGGACTGATGCAGGAGCATCTCCCATGTCAAGCGAGCCAGCGCGGGAGCGGAAGATAGTCGGAAGGCGTCCAACACAAATTTTTTAAAACACCTTGAAACTGTTGCGCAGACATTAATGTGATAATTTAATGAGGCACAGTCTATGTATTGTAATGGACCTTGAGCGAATAGCTATCATCCTTAGTAGATAGATGGCATTTAAAATAGTTAATGCAAGTAGGTAGAATTTTAATTCTAGACTAGACAGTTTTAGAAGGAAAGAGGGAAACGAGATATAGACACCCTCATTGTGCATTTTATCATTAGATGGAGTATTCAAAAAGAAGAGCAAGAAGAGAGTTGTGTAGAGAACTCCCATGTACTGATATTTGAATTAATAGAAGAAGATTGGTTCAAATTCATGGTTTTGTGTCTGATTTTCTGTGTATTGATGTTGATGTGCTCATGAATGTTTGTTTCTTGTTATGTATTTACTTTTATATGTTGTGTATATGAATTCATGCCAGTTGAATTGAAGTCTGAAGGGAAGGAGGAATGAGTTTCAATTGCTTCTCTATTTGATCCAAAGAATTCCTTCAAGGAGTGCAGTTGAAGTGTCTGCAAGGAGTGCATTGACAGAGGGTTCAAATAGAGACAGATTTTGTTCTCATTCATCCTGAAGGTGTAGCTAAGCATAGGAACCGTACAAGGAGTGCGCAGGCTAGGAAAAGTCTCAAGGTTGCGAACCTAAGTGAAGTGTCGAGGGACTGCTACTGTAGGAGTGCACAGAGTTGGAAGAGACTTCAACACTTAGATGTGGTTGAAGGGTTTCTGCAAGGAGTGCATGCAAAGGTCTTTGAAAAAAAAGCTCAGGAAGGAAAGACCTTCAATTTTGTTGAAGGATAGCACAGGGAAGCTTTGACTTGAAGGTTTTCCAAAGCGTCGTAGGTTTGCAGGAAGGGGGAACAAGTTCCACAAAAGGAACACAGTCATTTCACAGAGTCATCAAAGGAGGAGTGGACAATCGTTATTCTCCGAGGAGAATTCGCAACATCCCTAGAGTCGTTAGATCTCACAGAGGTGCAAGGAAGATAGGGACGAGTGGTTCATAGGTTCTAAATCTCAGGAGGGGCATAGCTGTCGATGCGAACCACAGGGACCATCAGATCTATGTGTAGGATTTTGTATTGGGGGTTTGTGGGTCAAATTCCCATAAAGAGTGCATCAGGAATCACGATATTGCGATACGCGATATCCCGACAGTAAAAGGATAGTGGGCCATAGGAGTTTGTGGAGGACAGGTGGCACACCGTATCAGAGTTCGGGGAAAGTAAAGTCCTGAAACACTTGACGTTAGGATTCGCGATCCCACGAAGTCCGATATCCCGAGGAGGTGATGGGACTGTTGAATAGTAAACCCGTGTGCACATCAGAGTTTCTGCGTATCGGGCATCGGGAGTCGGTAAGACGAGTTGCTTGGTATCACGAGTACCGAAATCACGATAGGGAAAATTCTGATAGAGAAAAGAGAAGGTCAGCGTTGACTGGTCATCGAGTCTCAGGGATTTGAGAGCCCAGTGTTTGACCTTTGACATTGCGAAATCACGAAGTTCGATTTCTCGATTAAGACAGGGAGATCTCCTGCAGATTTTGTCGGTGTGGAAAATTCCCAATAGGGGAATTAAAGAGCTTTCCAGTTCTTTGGGCCAAAGAAGGAGAAGATCCTGTGAGTGAACGTGCCCTGAGGGGATGATTGCGTCAGAGTGGTATCAGAGAAACAACATTTCTTTGCTTTATGTAGCAGAGAAGAGGAGAATTAACCATGGCACTAAGAAGAGATAGACAATCACCCAATCCAGAGGGTAGGGAAATGCCACGACGAAGAGGTAGGAAGATGGCGAATCCATCCATAGAGATACAAATACGTGATCTTCGAGCCAGACTCGAAGATATGGAGACAACGCAAAGACGCACATCCAATGTGGGGGATCTAAGTGATTTCGAGAGTGAAATCGAGGTTGAACGTGAAGAAGAAGTTGTAGCTGAAGATGCATCAAATGAGAATTTGATCAGATATATCGCTAGAATGGGTGCAAAGGCAAAGATGGACATTCTAGTTTACGAGGGAAACTTGGATGCATCGGAGCTTCTAGATTGGATTAGAGCTCTGGATACATACTTCGATTATGAAGATGTTGAAGAGGATAAGAAATTCAGGCATGTTGTCACGAGATTGAAGGGACACGCAACATTATGGTGGGATGAACTACAAGCAGATAGACGCTGCAAGGGCAAGCAGAAAATTAAAAGTTGGGATTGAATGATTGCAAAGATGAAGGAAAAGTTTATCCCGAGTGATTATCAAATCACTCTGTTCAGGAGGATGAAGAACCTGAGATAGAAGATGATGACAGTAAAAGAGTACATGGAGGAATTCTATCCACTAAACATCAGGGCAGGTCATTGGGAGAGAGATGATGAGAAAGTTGCCAGGTATATGAATGGCCTGAGATACGATATCTAGGACGAGATGAGAATGGTAACCATTCGAATGGTAGAGGATTCTTATCAGATGGATCTGAAAGCTGAGGAGAAGCAGAGCCGAAAGAAGAGTCAAAGGGGCCAAGTCAGAAGTCAGCCCAAAGGAAAATTGGTTGCCCAAGATAAATATCAGAAGCCTAAGGAAGACTGGAAGAAACCTCAGACTCAGACAGAGAGGGGTGGAAGTTCACAACAGGGGCAGCGATATGCTGAGCAAGGAGAACAACATACTGAGCAGAGAGGAGGATATGCCAATAACAATATGTTTCCTCGTACTAGAGGTAGAGGAAGACGAAGAGGTGGAGTAATCACATGCTTCACGTGTGGAAAGAATGGGCACAAGTCCTATGAGTGTCCAGAGAAAAAGAAGGACAGTGGGGAAGCTCACATCGCAGAAGCACAGAGGTGAGATGTTGAGGCCGAAGATGCAGAAGGCGGAAGATCTTTGATGATGCGTAAAGTTCTCTTAACACCCAAGAAGGAGGTGGAGGACTCAGCTCAAAGAACCAGACTTTTCATAACTGTTTGCAAGACCACGGATAGGGTATGCAAGGTTATCGTGGACAATGGTAGCTCAAATAATCTCATTTCAACCGAGATGGTAGAAAAGTTGGAGTTGGATACGACTGATCACTCGAGTCCATACAATGTTTCATGGCTACAGAAGGGACATCAGGTAAATGTCACTAAACAGTGTTTAGTTGAATTCAAAATAGGAGGGTATAATGATAAAGTACTCTATGATGTTATTCCTATGGATATCTGTCATTTATTGCTGGGTAGACCATGGCAATATGATAGAAACGTAATTCATGATGGGAAGATGAATATGTATACTCTGGAGAAAAATGGGAGGACACACATGTTGCTTCCAATAAAAGATATGGAGATAAAACCAGAAGCTAGCAATACTGTACTTCTCATGAGTGGGAAGGATATTCTTACGGAGGTGAAGAAGAAAGAAAATCCACAATTCTTTGTGGTCAGGAAACCAAGGATTGTTCTGACTAGCACAAGAGTGGATGATCTACCAGAGGAGATTCAGGAATTGCCAGAAGAGTTCATTGACATCGTGGTGGATGAACTACCTCGTTCATTGCCACCGATGAGGAGTGTGAGTCATCATATAGACCTCATCCCAGGAGCTAGTTTTCCAAATAAATCTGCGTATAGGTTGACGCCGCAAGAAAATGAAGAGGTCAAGAAGAAGGTCCAGGAGCTGTTAGACAAAGGATTGGTCAGGGAAAGTTTGAGCCTGTGTGTCGTTCCAACGGTACTCAATCCATAAAAAGATGGAAGTTGGAGAATGTGTACCGACTCAAGAGCCATCAACAAGATAACCATCAGGCATAGGTTTCCATTTCCACGGATGGATGATTTAATGGATTGTTTGAGCGGGGAAAAATACTTTTCAAAGATTGATCTGAAAAGCGGATATCACCATATTGGCATGAGGAAAGGCGATGAGTGGAAGATGGCCTTCAAAACCAACAAAGGACTTTATGAATGGCTTGTCATGCCATTTGTCTTGACAAATGCGTCGAGTACCTTTATGAGGTTAATGAATGAAGTCCTGAGGGAATTCATTAGGAAGTTTGTCATTGTGTATCTGGATGACATATTAATTTTCAGCAAGACACGGGTAGAACATCTGAAGCATTTAGCTACAGTAATGAAGAAGCTGCAGCAGGAGAAGTTGTTGACTAACATGAGGAAATATTTGTTTATGAAGATAGAACTCATTTATCTGGGGTTTGTTATATCTGTGAATGAATTGAAGATGGATCAAGATAAGGTGGAGGTAATTAAAAATTGGCCATCACCGAGAAATATTTTTGAGGTGAGGAGTTTTCATGGACTGGCTAGTTTCTACCGAAAGTTCATTAGGAATTTCAGTGGGATTAGCGCAGAAATGATGGACACAGTGAAGAAAAGACATAAATATTTTCACTGGACTGAAGAGGCAGAGAAAAGTTTCAAATTGTTGAAACAGAAGATCAGGGAACAACCAGTTATGGTGCTGCCGGATTTCCAAAAGACATTTCATGTGAAATGTGACGCAAGCGGGTTTGCCATATGAGCAGTCTTGAGTCAAGAGGATAGATCGATTGCATATTTCAATGAGAAGTTGAATGAGGCAAAAGAAAATTACTCCACGTATGATAAGGAATTCTATGCCATCATCCAGGCATTGAAAAAATGGAGGTACTATTTGATTCCAAAGGAATTTGTTTTATATAGTGATAACCATGCATTAAAATTTGTGACTCAACAGGAGAAGTTGAATCAGAGGCATGTTAAGTGGGTCGAATACATGCATAATTTCAATTTTGTAATTAAGCATATTTCGGGCACTGCTAACAAAGTGGTTGATTCTTTGAGCAGGAAATGTTTGCTGATGCAAGAGTTCAAAGTCAGGATGTTAGGCTTTGATGATATTAGGCACATGTATGCAGATGATCAGGATTTTAAGGAAGTGTATGAAGCAGATAAGAATCCAGTTCTCAGAGATAGAAGCCCTTGGATAGACTATATGATCCAAGAAGGATTATTGTTCAGAGGAAATCAATTGTGTATTCCAAATTTCTCCATGAGGGAGAATCTGTTAAAGGAGAAACACAACAGAGGATTGGTCGGACACTTTGGTCATGAAAAGACATTTGTAAAGCTGAGTGAGTCATACTTTTGGCTAGGGATGCGGTCAGAGGTCAAGCGATTTGTAGACAGATGTAGAATTTTCCAGCATTCCAAGGGGAGAAAGCAGAATGCAGGATTCTATCAGCCCTTACCCATACCCGAGAGGCCATGGGATGAAATCAGCATGGATTTTGTATTGGGATTGCCAAGGATGCAAAGAGGATTTGATTCAGTCTTTGTGGTAGTGGATAGGTTTTCCAAGATGGCAGATTTTATCCCATGCCAGAAAACCAGTGATGCGACTTACATCACAAATCTTTTTTTCAAAGACGTCATTCGACTTCACGGCTTACCCAGGAGTATAGTTTCGGACAGAGATACAAAGTTCGTGGGACACTTTTGGAGGACATTACGGAAGAAGCTAGGAACTAATTTGATGTTTATTTCTTCTTATCATCCTCAGATGGATGGGCAAACAGAAGTGGTGAACAAAATTCTGGGAGACTTGCTGAGAAGCTTGGTGACAGAGCACCACAACCAATGGGATAGTATATTGCCGCAGGCAGAGTTCGCATATAATGACTCAGTGAACACGAGCATAGGCCAAAGTCCATTTCAGATTGTGTATGGCATGCAACTAAGAGGAGTTTCTGAATTGAGGGATTCAGAACAGACTGTGACTAGCAGCGCTAGTGCAAAAGAGTTCACAGAGGCGACGAAAGAACTTCACAGCCAGGTGAAGGAGCGTCTGCTAAGATCAAGTCAGGAGTATAAGCACAGAGTCGATCAGCGTAGAAGGAAAATTCAATTTGAGGTTGGTGAATTAGTTCTAGCACACTTGAGGAAAGAAAGGTTCCCGAGGGGAACATACAATAAATTGAAAATGAAGAAAATTGGGCCATGTGAGGTCTTGAAGAAATTGGGGGAAAATGCTTATGAGATCGAGTTACCGGATGGGATCAGAATATCTCTGATATTCAACATCTCATATTTGTACCCATACAAGGCTGGAGAAATGGAGATTGGAACTGAGCAGCCAGTGACCTAGTGGATGAAATAGATGCCAGTTACAAAGAAGCCACAAATGGAATGCATACTGGACAAGAGAGTGGGTAGGAGGACCAGGCGAAAGCAATACTATGAGTATCTGGTCAAATGGAAGAATCATCCAGTTGAATATGCTAGCTGGGAGACTGAAGAAGAAATACAGAAGCATGGATAGACCGTGCAGGAGCTCATGGATAGGAGCCCATGAAAATTTTCAAGCGATGGAGTATGATGCAGGAGCTTCTCCCACGTCAAGCGAGCCAGCGCAGGAGCGGAAGATAGCTGGAAGGCGTCCAACACAAATTTTTGAAAACACCTTGAAACTGTTGCACGGACTTTAATGTGATAATTTAATGAGGCGCACTCTATGTATTGTAATGGACCTTGAGTGGATAGCTCTCATCCTTAGTAGATAGATGAAATTTAAAATAGTTAATGAAAGTAGGTAGAATTTTAATTCTAGACTAGAGTGTTTTAGAAGGAAAGAGGGAAACGAGATATAGACACCCTCATTGTGCATTGTATCATTAGATGGAGTATTCAAGAAGAAGAGCAAGCTGAGAGTTGTGTAGAGAACACCCATGTACTGATATTTGAATTAATAAAAGAAGATTAGTTCAAATTCATGGTTTTGTGTTTGATTCTCTGTGTATTGATGTTGATGTGCTCATGAATGTTTGTTCCCTATTATGTATTTACCTTTATATGCTNCGAAGTCCGATTTCTCGATTAAGACAGGGAGATCTCCTGCAGATTCTGTGGGTGTGGAAAATTCCCAATAGGGGAATTAAAGAGCTTTCCAGTTCTTTGGGCCAAAGAAGGAGAAGATCCTGTGAGTGAACGTGCCCTGAGGGGATGATTGCATCAGAGTGGTATCAGAGAAACAACATTTCTTTGCTTTATGTAGCAGAGAAGAGGAGAATTAACCATGGCACTAAGAAGAGATAGACAATCACCCAATCCAGAGGTTAGGGAAATGCCACGACGAAGAGGTAGGAAGATGGCGAATCCATCCATAGAGATACAAATACGTGATCTCCGAGTCAGACTCGAAGATATGGAGACAACGCAAAGACGCACATCCAATGTGGGGGATCTAAGTGATTCCGAGAGTGAAATCGAGGTTGAACGTGAAGAAGAAGTTGTAGCTGAAGATGCATCAAATGAGAATTTGATCAGATATATCGCTAGAATGGGTGCAAAGGCAAAGATGGACATTCTAGTTTACGAGGGAAACTTGGATGCATCGGAGCTTCTAGATTGGATTAGAGCTCTGGATACATACTTCGATTATGAAGATGTTGAAGAGGATAAGAAATTCAGGCATGTTGTCACGAGATTGAAGGGACACGCAACATTATGGTGGGATGAACTACAAGCAGATAGACGCTGCAAGGGCAAGCAGAAAATTAAAAGTTGGGATTGAATGATTGCAAAGATGAAGGAAAAGTTTATCCCGAGTGATTATCAAATCACTCTGTTCAGGAGGATGAAGAACCTGAGATAGAAGATGATGACAGTAAAAGAGTACATGGAGGAATTCTATCCACTAAACATCAGGGCAGGTCATTGGGAGAGAGATGATGAGAAAGTTGCCAGGTATATGAATGGCCTGAGATACGATATCTAGGACGAGATGAGAATGGTAACCATTCGAATGGTAGAGGATTCTTATCAGATGGATCTGAAAGCTGAGGAGAAGCAGAGCCGAAAGAAGAGTCAAAGGGGCCAAGTCAGAAGTCAGCCCAAAGGAAAATTGGTTGCCCAAGATAAATATCAGAAGCCTAAGGAAGACTGGAAGAAACCTCAGACTCAGACAGAGAGGGGTGGAAGTTCACAACAGGGGCAGCGATATGCTGAGCAAGGAGAACAACATACTGAGCAGAGAGGAGGATATGCCAATAACAATATGTTTCCTCGTACTAGAGGTAGAGGAAGACGAAGAGGTGGAGTAATCACATGCTTCACGTGTGGAAAGAATGGGCACAAGTCCTATGAGTGTCCAGAGAAAAAGAAGGACAGTGGGGAAGCTCACATCGCAGAAGCACAGAGGTGAGATGTTGAGGCCGAAGATGCAGAAGGCGGAAGATCTTTGATGATGCGTAAAGTTCTCTTAACACCCAAGAAGGAGGTGGAGGACTCAGCTCAAAGAACCAGACTTTTCATAACTGTTTGCAAGACCACGGATAGGGTATGCAAGGTTATCGTGGACAATGGTAGCTCAAATAATCTCATTTCAACCGAGATGGTAGAAAAGTTGGAGTTGGATACGACTGATCACTCGAGTCCATACAATGTTTCATGGCTACAGAAGGGACATCAGGTAAATGTCACTAAACAGTGTTTAGTTGAATTCAAAATAGGAGGGTATAATGATAAAGTACTCTATGATGTTATTCCTATGGATATCTGTCATTTATTGCTGGGTAGACCATGGCAATATGATAGAAACGTAATTCATGATGGGAAGATGAATATGTATACTCTGGAGAAAAATGGGAGGACACACATGTTGCTTCCAATAAAAGATATGGAGATAAAACCAGAAGCTAGCAATACTGTACTTCTCATGAGTGGGAAGGATATTCTTACGGAGGTGAAGAAGAAAGAAAATCCACAATTCTTTGTGGTCAGGAAACCAAGGATTGTTCTGACTAGCACAAGAGTGGATGATCTACCAGAGGAGATTCAGGAATTGCCAGAAGAGTTCATTGACATCGTGGTGGATGAACTACCTCGTTCATTGCCACCGATGAGGAGTGTGAGTCATCATATAGACCTCATCCCAGGAGCTAGTTTTCCAAATAAATCTGCGTATAGGTTGACGCCGCAAGAAAATGAAGAGGTCAAGAAGAAGGTCCAGGAGCTGTTAGACAAAGGATTGGTCAGGGAAAGTTTGAGCCTGTGTGTCGTTCCAACGGTACTCAATCCATAAAAAGATGGAAGTTGGAGAATGTGTACCGACTCAAGAGCCATCAACAAGATAACCATCAGGCATAGGTTTCCATTTCCACGGATGGATGATTTAATGGATTGTTTGAGCGGGGAAAAATACTTTTCAAAGATTGATCTGAAAAGCGGATATCACCATATTGGCATGAGGAAAGGCGATGAGTGGAAGATGGCCTTCAAAACCAACAAAGGACTTTATGAATGGCTTGTCATGCCATTTGTCTTGACAAATGCGTCGAGTACCTTTATGAGGTTAATGAATGAAGTCCTGAGGGAATTCATTAGGAAGTTTGTCATTGTGTATCTGGATGACATATTAATTTTCAGCAAGACACGGGTAGAACATCTGAAGCATTTAGCTACAGTAATGAAGAAGCTGCAGCAGGAGAAGTTGTTGACTAACATGAGGAAATATTTGTTTATGAAGATAGAACTCATTTATCTGGGGTTTGTTATATCTGTGAATGAATTGAAGATGGATCAAGATAAGGTGGAGGTAATTAAAAATTGGCCATCACCGAGAAATATTTTTGAGGTGAGGAGTTTTCATGGACTGGCTAGTTTCTACCGAAAGTTCATTAGGAATTTCAGTGGGATTAGCGCAGAAATGATGGACACAGTGAAGAAAAGACATAAATATTTTCACTGGACTGAAGAGGCAGAGAAAAGTTTCAAATTGTTGAAACAGAAGATCAGGGAACAACCAGTTATGGTGCTGCCGGATTTCCAAAAGACATTTCATGTGAAATGTGACGCAAGCGGGTTTGCCATATGAGCAGTCTTGAGTCAAGAGGATAGATCGATTGCATATTTCAATGAGAAGTTGAATGAGGCAAAAGAAAATTACTCCACGTATGATAAGGAATTCTATGCCATCATCCAGGCATTGAAAAAATGGAGGTACTATTTGATTCCAAAGGAATTTGTTTTATATAGTGATAACCATGCATTAAAATTTGTGACTCAACAGGAGAAGTTGAATCAGAGGCATGTTAAGTGGGTCGAATACATGCATAATTTCAATTTTGTAATTAAGCATATTTCGGGCACTGCTAACAAAGTGGTTGATTCTTTGAGCAGGAAATGTTTGCTGATGCAAGAGTTCAAAGTCAGGATGTTAGGCTTTGATGATATTAGGCACATGTATGCAGATGATCAGGATTTTAAGGAAGTGTATGAAGCAGATAAGAATCCAGTTCTCAGAGATAGAAGCCCTTGGATAGACTATATGATCCAAGAAGGATTATTGTTCAGAGGAAATCAATTGTGTATTCCAAATTTCTCCATGAGGGAGAATCTGTTAAAGGAGAAACACAACAGAGGATTGGTCGGACACTTTGGTCATGAAAAGACATTTGTAAAGCTGAGTGAGTCATACTTTTGGCTAGGGATGCGGTCAGAGGTCAAGCGATTTGTAGACAGATGTAGAATTTTCCAGCATTCCAAGGGGAGAAAGCAGAATGCAGGATTCTATCAGCCCTTACCCATACCCGAGAGGCCATGGGATGAAATCAGCATGGATTTTGTATTGGGATTGCCAAGGATGCAAAGAGGATTTGATTCAGTCTTTGTGGTAGTGGATAGGTTTTCCAAGATGGCAGATTTTATCCCATGCCAGAAAACCAGTGATGCGACTTACATCACAAATCTTTTTTTCAAAGACGTCATTCGACTTCACGGCTTACCCAGGAGTATAGTTTCGGACAGAGATACAAAGTTCGTGGGACACTTTTGGAGGACATTACGGAAGAAGCTAGGAACTAATTTGATGTTTATTTCTTCTTATCATCCTCAGATGGATGGGCAAACAGAAGTGGTGAACAAAATTCTGGGAGACTTGCTGAGAAGCTTGGTGACAGAGCACCACAACCAATGGGATAGTATATTGCCGCAGGCAGAGTTCGCATATAATGACTCAGTGAACACGAGCATAGGCCAAAGTCCATTTCAGATTGTGTATGGCATGCAACTAAGAGGAGTTTCTGAATTGAGGGATTCAGAACAGACTGTGACTAGCAGCGCTAGTGCAAAAGAGTTCACAGAGGCGACGAAAGAACTTCACAGCCAGGTGAAGGAGCGTCTGCTAAGATCAAGTCAGGAGTATAAGCACAGAGTCGATCAGCGTAGAAGGAAAATTCAATTTGAGGTTGGTGAATTAGTTCTAGCACACTTGAGGAAAGAAAGGTTCCCGAGGGGAACATACAATAAATTGAAAATGAAGAAAATTGGGCCATGTGAGGTCTTGAAGAAATTGGGGGAAAATGCTTATGAGATCGAGTTACCGGATGGGATCAGAATATCTCTGATATTCAACATCTCATATTTGTACCCATACAAGGCTGGAGAAATGGAGATTGGAACTGAGCAGCCAGTGACCTAGTGGATGAAATAGATGCCAGTTACAAAGAAGCCACAAATGGAATGCATACTGGACAAGAGAGTGGGTAGGAGGACCAGGCGAAAGCAATACTATGAGTATCTGGTCAAATGGAAGAATCATCCAGTTGAATATGCTAGCTGGGAGACTGAAGAAGAAATACAGAAGCATGGATAGACCGTGCAGGAGCTCATGGATAGGAGCCCATGAAAATTTTCAAGCGATGGAGTATGATGCAGGAGCTTCTCCCACGTCAAGCGAGCCAGCGCAGGAGCGGAAGATAGCTGGAAGGCGTCCAACACAAATTTTTGAAAACACCTTGAAACTGTTGCACGGACTTTAATGTGATAATTTAATGAGGCGCACTCTATGTATTGTAATGGACCTTGAGTGGATAGCTCTCATCCTTAGTAGATAGATGAAATTTAAAATAGTTAATGAAAGTAGGTAGAATTTTAATTCTAGACTAGAGTGTTTTAGAAGGAAAGAGGGAAACGAGATATAGACACCCTCATTGTGCATTGTATCATTAGATGGAGTATTCAAGAAGAAGAGCAAGCTGAGAGTTGTGTAGAGAACACCCATGTACTGATATTTGAATTAATAAAAGAAGATTAGTTCAAATTCATGGTTTTGTGTTTGATTCTCTGTGTATTGATGTTGATGTGCTCATGAATGTTTGTTCCCTATTATGTATTTACCTTTATATGCTCTATATATGATTTCATGGTTGAATTGAAGTCTGAAGGGAAGGAGGAATGAGTTTCAATTGTTTCTCTATTTGAGCTAGAGAATTCCTGCAAGGAGTGCAGATGAAGTGTCTGCAAGGAGTGTGTTGACAGACGGTTCAAATAGAGAGAACTTTTGTTCTCATTCATCCTGAAGGTGCAGCTGAGCACAGGAGCCGTGCAAGGAGTGCACAGGCCAGGTAAAGTCTCAGGGTTGTGAACCTAAGTGAAGTGTTGAGGGACTGTTGTTGCAGAAGTGCGCAGAGTCGGAAGAGACTTTAACACTTAGATGTGGTTGAAGGGTTGCCGCAAGGAGTCCGTGCAAAGGTCTTTGAAAACTCAGGAAGGAAAGACCTTCAATTTCATTGAAGGATAGCGCAGGGAAGGTGTGACCTGAAGGTTCGTCGAAGCGTCGTAGGTTTGCATGAAGGGGGAACAAGTTCCACAAAAGGAATACAGTCATTTTCCAGAGTCATCAAAGGAGGAGCGGACAGTCATTATTCTTCGAGGTGAATTCACAACATCCTGAGAGCCGTCAGATCTCACAGAGGTGCAAAGAAGATACAACAGAGTGGTTCAGAGGTTCAAAGCTCAGGAGGGGAAGAGCCATCGATCTGAGCCACAGGGACCATCAAATCTACGCATAGGATCGTGTATCGGGGGTTCATGGGTCGAAGTCCCATAAAGAGTGCATCAACAATCGCGATATTGTGATACGCAATATCCCGATAGTAAAAGGATAGTGGGCCACAGGAGTTGGTGGAGGACAGGTGGCACACTGTATCGGAGTTCGGGGAAAGTAAAGTCCCGAAACACTTGACGCTAGTATTTGCGATCCTGCGAAGTCTGATATCTTGAGGAGGTGACATGACTATTGAATAGTCAACCCGTGTGCACATCAGAGTTTCTGCGTATCGGGCATCGGGAGTCGGTAAGACGAGTTGCTTGGTATCATGAGTACTGAAATCACGATAGGGAAAATTACAATAGAGGAAAGAGAAGGTCAGCGTTGAATTTTCATTGAGTCTCAGGGATTTGAGAGCCCAGTGTTCGACCTTTGACATCCCGAAATTGCGAAGTCCGATTTCTCGATTAAGACAGGGAGATCTCGTGGAGATTTTGTGGGTGTGGAAAATTCCCGATAGGGGAATTAAAAAGAGCTTTCTAGTTCTTTGGTCCAAAGAAGGAGAAGATCCTGTGAGAGAACGTGCCTCAAGGGGATGACTGCGTCAAGGATAGTTTGCTGACAAAAGGACAACATACAAGATTCTACAATATGGATATTATTGGCCAACCATTTTTAAAGATGCAAAGAAATATGTGGCCAACTGCAATGATTTCCAAAGAATGGGAAAACCTACTACAGTTAATTAAATGCCTCTCCAATCCAAAGTAGTGATCAAACCCTTTGAAAAAAGGGCTTTATATTTTGTAGGACCTATCAACCCCATGTCACGTAGGAAAAAGTACATCTTAGTTTGAATGGATTATGTGACAAAATGGGTAGAATACAAGGCTTTGTATTCAGCCAATGAACATTATGTCGTAGACTTTCTCTTTGAGGAAATTTTTACTCGTTTCAGTGTACCTCAGGAAATATTCACTGACTAGGGAACACAAATCACCTCAAATTTGGTCAAGTCTCTTACTGAACAATACAGGATCAAACACACAAAATATTCACCCTATCACCCCCAAGCAAATGGCCAAATAGAATCGACCAACAAAGTGATAGAGGCCATCCTCACTAAGACTATTTAGGTGCATCATAAAGACTAGGATGATAGTTTGTTGAGGCCTTGTGGGCCTATAGAACAACTTGGAGAAATAAAACATGCCATACACCCTATCAGTTGGCATATGGGAAGCAGGTACTACTTCCCATAGAGTTTCAGGTAAAAACCTTCAAAATTGCCATGCAATTAGGAATGGATCTGAACGAAGCTAAAAAAGAAAGGCTATTATAATTAAATGAGCTTGATGAGATAATACATGTTATCTAGAAAGGACCACCCTGGTACAAGAGAAAAGGACCAAATGGCATGAAAAATACATCAAAAATAAGTCCTTTCAGTCAGGTAATTGGGCCCTCCTATATGATAGTAGATTCAAAAGTTTTAAGGGTAAATTGTCTACTAGATTGTTGGGGCCCTATGAATTTGATACAGTTTATGACAATGGCTCAATAAGGATAAATACCATTGATGAGAATCAAACTTCCTTTTTCATAAATGGGCATTGACTGAAGGTTTATCATAAGGCTCTATCAAAAGAGAATTTTGTCAAAAATGTTCTTCAAAGTTCCAAAATGCAACTGGTAAGAAAGAGGGTTTCCCCTCCTGCTAACCTTCAATAGTAAGTTCAATTGTATAAATTAAATTGGCTATTTACATAGGTGTGTCATTAGATATAAATTTTATTTTGTTTTTCTAATATAACTAACAAAAACAAAAATGTTGGTTGTGTTTCCATGTAGATAAATGAATAAGGAGGGAATGTACTAGATGGAGTCTTCTTTAAGTTTTTCAGACTCCTTAAAATTGAAAATACTAGTGAGCAGGAACTGGCCGAGGCTCAAGAAAAATCCATCGGACAGTATAGAGATTTTTCTTTAAGTTTTTCAGACTCTTTAAAATTGAAAACGTTGACGAGCAGGGACTGATCTGGGCTCGAGAAAAATCCATAGGATAGTATAAAGAGTTTCGTTTAAGTTTTTTAGACTCTTTAAAATTGAAAATATCTGTGAGCATCAGCTAATCTGGCCTCGATAAAAATTCACAGAAAAGTAGTAGTTAGGATTATTATTGTTATTTTTGTAATAAAGAGGAAATGCTAGCAGGAATTGTGATCACCCTAGTTCCAAAAGAAGGGAGTTATATAATCTCAACAATTGATCATCCAATTTCTAGAATTCTTCTTACATTATTTTTACGCAAAGTCAAAATTCCTAAGTGTTGGTGTTTGTTCCATCCAAAAGTTTTTTTTTAATTGAATCTGATCAGAGAACACCAGCTATTTCTACAAGTCATTGCCACTAGAATCTGTGTCAAAATACTCTCAAGCACCAAAATACAATTCTCACCTCTGTGCTTATATAGCACCAAGGATCACCTCTATTCTCATCCGGTAATAGACCTGATTTTATATTAAAGAATAGACCCTGCACTATTCCAGTACTAATTACAGCTCTGCACACACGTGGTCTGATACTCAGGTAATCTAATGCTCAGATGATTTTGTATTTCAACGTCACACAAAGGTGATCTGGTACTCAAATGATCTGGTACTAGTAAGGATGTGATCGGTATCTCTAATAATATTTCCAAGTTGTTTCTCGATTATCAGTGCTAGGACACACATATTTAACATTTTTTCATTTTATTAAAGAAATTAGAATAAATATGGATTTAAACATCTCGTTACTCTCAGATCATGACACACCCCCTTTTCATGAACTTTTGCAAAATCCTCGTCCACATTTCCATAAGGAGAAGATGTCCCTATTTCCCTAAATGTTGAGAGTACAAGGTCATTATGTCTTTTACCAGATTAAAATCATGCCCCCTCTATATATTCGGTAAATATACCTCATAAACCCATGAATTGCTACCATTCTATGTGAAATGACTCAAACCACATCTATAAGAATATCCAATAATGATCCCGATGATGCCATCCAATTTCACACTCATGAGTATCGATCATAATGACCACACCCTTTGTCATGATTTAACATTCCCATAAATATTGTCTAACACCAATTTTCCCACAAGCTTGTAAGTCATTAGTGGATTTGACCTGCCTTACCATATCATCATGACCATCGATGTGACCATTATAAACCAAATTTCCATCTATAAACGCTCCTATGGATGGCTCTGCCATCTAAATGAGCATTATTTATTGTTGTTGTCACACCACCTACAGATATACTATGATATCATGCATTCGCATTCCCTACATATTTTTCCCCATTCGGTACTCTATCATCTACGTTTATCGGATACTAAACCCTCGATCCTCTATCCGTTCCTTATACACCAGAGAAAATTATTTAAGCTAGCATAGGGGTYAACAGGCATGGGCCCATATTTCAATTATACAGAGAAACAACAAAATATCAATCTTGCAAGGAGAAATATGAACATGCAGGGTGGGTRCCATTTTTGGAAAAATTTAAGGGTCATCGTGAGGGAATTTATATTTCCTTTGCACAGACATATGATGGAGAAAGYGTGTGGTTTACAGACATAAATTTGAAAATTACAGAGGCCACTATAGTAGAAGCTATGGGTCTCCCTATGGCTGGAGAACAATACTTCAAGGGGGKGATCGTCGACAGGAAACTGTGAGAAATTCCTCAAGCCATAACATCAGGACCCCGATTAGACTAAGGAAGTSCCTTGAAACTACATCAAAGAGGAATATTGGAYGATGCTCATAAGTTTGCAAAAATTCCTTACCTACGAAGGAAGGTATGCAATAACATTCATTTGTCATTTGAATATTTTATCACATTTCGAGGGAGGACCATAGATTGATTTTCCTCACTTTCTATGGATGAGTTTAAAGAAGATGGTGAGAGGAGAGAGGTCAGTTTCCAAGAAACCTGAAACTAGTTTTCATTACCATGGCTTAATAAAACTTTTGGTTGTCCATGTTTTAAAGGCAGAAGGTAGTAGTTGGAAGCAACTACTCCAATAGAATTTATCTCAAGAAAGAATGTCCAAATCTGTTGAAAGACAAGATGCAGGGATACACAGTGAGGGTTCAAGAGAAAAGGCAAAGAAAGATATAAGGAAGACATCAGGAGGTAAATAAAACACTTTTACGCCCAGCTCATCCCAGCCCATTGAGAAATCAGTGATAGAAAAGTCTGTTGTAGGGGAGCCTACTACATCGAGGAAGAGGAAAGCCACCCAATCCTAGAAAGTAAATCCAGCCTCGATTCAAAAGGGTATGAGACAAAAGGAAGAATCTGAGCTAAGGGGATGATCAGATAGTGTTCCTGAAGAAATCATGGAGTTTTCATTAGACCAAGCCATCCAAGTAGAGAAGACCCTTGACCTCAATATACAGAAAAAGAAAAAACCTTTACAATATAAAGTATCTAGCTCAGTCATGTGCCCTAAATATAAATTATCACAAGGTAAGAAAAAAAAGAATAAGGAGATAGATCAACAAGATATTTCACATGAGGAAACTATCAAATCCCCTCTAGAATCCATTAAGGAATTGGAAAATATCCTTGAGGTAGTTATTCTACCTTCCCAAAAGATGGACAGTAAATTGAAAGAAACTTCTAAGGTGACAAGTGCAGACAAAAAGAAGCTTGAAAGGGAGAAGGAATGAAGGGAATGAGTTCCATAATCTATGCCTCAATCTTATAGGATAGAAGTAGAGGATAGCAAGCAGAAGAAGACTCCAGAATCCACAACTCAGGGCCTCAAGACAAAAGTCAAAATGACATAAGAGAAATAAGTGTCCAGGCCTACAACCGTTAGTAAAACAAAGAAGAGGAATTTTTTTAAGGAGACTCATACCTCTGTTATCAAACTTGAGGTTACCATATGAAGGACCACAAGAAGCAAGGCAAATAAAGTGACAATTCCAAATATACCTTCTCTACAAAAGGAACCCATGGATATTTTGAGTTCTCCTAAAAAAGGAACCGATTGTGGAGTTATAGTAAGTGAAATAGAAGGATTGCTGACAATGAATTTGAGGGGTCTGAGGAAAGAAAAAGAAGCCTGAGAGGATATGACCAAGGAAGCAATCCCATATAGCCTGGACAAGTCCCTGAACAAACAAAAAATGATAGAAAAGATTGAAATGTTGAAGCAAGAAATTGAAGAATACAAGGTATTGGACAGACATATCAAGGGAGAGAATGCACAGTTGAACAAACAACATGCATAGGTCTCTGCTAAAATCAACAAGGTATTACGATTGATCCAATATGCTAGGGTAATTAAGAAGGAGTTAAGAAGTGAAGTTTACGGTTTCAACATCTTGCAACAAGATAAATGAAAGAAAAAGATTCAATTTTGCAAAAACATTTTGGGTATCATTTTTTTATGATGTTGCATGGGGACATGCAATACCTTCAGCATGGGGGAAATGTTGAGTCCCCATTTTGACATGTATAATGTCCTATCTTACCTTGTATCCGATCCTTTTTTCCTATTTTATAAGGCTATACTTGACTATTTCCTCCCAAACATATACCTAATGACTTTGTTCATGTCCACAAGAGGCAATTGATGATTTAAAGCATGTTTTGTTTAACTTTCTTGAATTAATTCGATTAAAGTGTTTTATCTTGTATAAACCTAACGATTTGATTCATGAGCAGCCTATTCTGGTACTACAAGATATCATGCAATCCAGTATCGAGTCTATTCTGGTACCCGAGGCAATCTTGATCTGGTACTACCTGCTCCATATCTATTTTGGTACCAAGTCATCCACTATTCTGGCACTCTCTGCTCCACATCCATTCTGGTACTTAGATTCACAATTGTGAGTATTCCAGTACCAAAACCTCTATTTCTAGAATGCATCAGTTGGGACAACACGATAATGAAAATTTCGAGAAAGCAGGTTAACTGAAGCTTCCAAGTCAGTTTTCCAGATTATGAGGGACTCTATCACTCATGCACTTTGTGTCATGAGGATAGAGTCGATCTCTAGATTCGATGTAAACACCAATTGTAATATTTCTAAAAAACTGTTTAATGCTTATCTGTAGATACTGATAGTATCAACTACCTTCTATATAAGAAATGATGTATAAGTGATAATGTGTGTGAATGACAAGGAATGTAATGACGTATTTTTTCAGAACTAGATAATACATATCATTTCTATGTATGAGCTGAAGAACTGTTTATCCAATTTACTAGTTGAATTAATGCAAAAGATCTATTATGCCAATTTTTGAGTACGATTAAAATGTTCTAGTTTGTTATTCCCTTAAGAGGTTCCGTGTTGGTTTGGCAAGGGCCCACGACCCCAACCAAGGTAAACCTGCCTGTATACATTTTGTGTGATTGTGTGAGTGTTTTACAGTAAGTGTGTTGTTAATGAGTTTTATTCTCTTTCAGAGTTTAGCATTGAGTTATTTATTTCTGAATCGGTGTGAACAGATTAGGTACTAGATCAAATCAATATTTCCTTCCCAAATATTGGATATTGTTCTTCAATTATTTTAATTGTGGGATTGATAATTTGAGTTTATGATTGTAGTAGTTTTAGTACATTAAGGAACTGAAGGAATTTATATCTCATCTTCATGCTCTGTAATGAAGTCTCTCAGTTATGATGATTGCTCCTTGTATTGATTTTCTTGGGTTAAACAAAGATGGAGTTGATTTTGATTTCAAGAGTGATTAGAGTTAATTGAGAGTTATTGTTTTGATTTCTACAGGAGACAAGTTTCTTAAGTTCATCTCCCTAATTCATGAGCCTAGAATGAACAAACTTGTTCTTTAAGATGGAATCTCTTTGATTGACTGCATGTTTGTGGAGTTTCATTATCATTTTTATCTTCTAAGTTCAAATTTGTTTGAAGTATTCAAAAGTCTTAGATATAGATTTTTGTGTTATTAATTATTTCCTATTTACAACAGACATAGATAGATTACCTGTTTTCAGCACATATAGTGTAACAGGTCTTTTGATTATGAATCCCGGATTGACATATAAATGAGTGTAAGATATACATTGAACATATTTATACACCAACATAAAGCTAGTTTAAAACCCCAAGAACTACTAACTAAGCACAGGAAGCAATAACAAGAAGTTATTTGATAAATTTCCTCATGCCAAGGGAAACAATAACATTCCACCCCAATGTAGATGGTTAGTACAACTACGAAACTTGATGGGAAACCTCGAGAGGTAAACCAAGGTCCAATAATTAGAATAATAACCGAATACAGAACTCAAACTACCTTGTATATATACAAAGTATTGATGAAAAAATCCTACTGGGGTTATTACTTAAACAAAACGCAGAATCTCTTTATCGGGCTATGAAATCCTGTCCATATATGTAGAGATAACTAAAAAAGTAAAACCCTCACAAAAATTTCATCAAAGTAATGAAAATGCTAGGGAAAACAAAATAACAACATTTTTTTAAAACCATGAAATCACCCAAGTTAAAACCCCTAGCCCAAACTTGGGGAGGTACTCTTACAAATTACAAAGACCCAAAGTTTTACAAATGCCAAGAAAAATCTTACATCTCTGAAGAAGCACAATACGATAACAGATAATTAAATTGAAAGTAATACTACCATAACCATCATAAACACATATGAAGAAGTTAAAAGAAGCACAATAGAAGAACATGTTACCTTGCTCAATGGGATTTCCTGTGAGGAAGTAAAGTCCTTCCAATCTGAAAACCTTGTATGAGTTCATATCACTTAACCCAAAGAATTGTTGAAGTTTATACTTATACAACTAGAAGTTACAATTATTCTTTATTATTATAATCATTTATCACATTAGTTTCATAAACCCTCATGGGGGACAAAACCCAATAAAAAATTCCTCAATATAGATAGATCAAAGATCGAAATACCAAGAGATGATGTCACCCGAGCTGCAGTAGGTTCTCCTCCAAGACTTGCACACTGCAGAGATGAGTGTGTGTGTATCCAAATGACACACTCACATCTCTTATAAATAGTGGTATTGCCAACTTATAACTAGGTATGGGCCGACTTGTCACTTTGACATCTTAAATTACAATTTACTGTCAAGGAACAATAAGGGCAACTTTCACTAAGGCACAATAGGTCCTAATTAAATATAATATAATAATAGTATTCAACTCCCTCTCATGTAGAATATTCTTTCCTGTTACAATATTTCAACACTCCCCCTTAAAAAGAATGGTATTCTAGTGATAACATTAATAACAACTCACCCAACTGAATACATCATCATAAATATCATGAACATTGTCAGTCATATCTATAGGTAATAGAAATTTTTTCTCATTATCAACATCAATAGAAACTAAACATCACCATCATCTGCAGCACAGATCTGGAGTAACATCATTATCAACATCAACATGAATATGGAACATCAACATCAATATCACGAAGATCGAACAACAAAACAAACAAAATGAAGATGGAACATCATCATCAATAGCACGAAGCTAGTAAAACATCATCAACAACATGAAGATGAAACTTCATCATCAACAACATGAAGATGAAACGTCATCATCAATAACATGAATATGGAACATCGACATCAACAACATGAAGCTATTACAACATCATCAACAACACAAAGCTCATCAACATCTATATGTGACAACAAAATGAGTGAGCTTCTTCAACAATAACATCTGTGGTACTGTGACAGACCATCCTTACTTGACCTTCGAGATATGCCTAGGAACCATATGATTCTGTAGGATATAAAATCCTAATAAGCTACCACATCTTACTCTAATAGACCATCCTTACTAGACCTTTGGGATCTACCCAGGAACCATGAGATTCCCTAGGATATAAAATCCTAACTGAGCTATCACTACTGACCACAACTAGGATATACATTCACATAGACCATCCTTATCAGACCTTTGGGATATTCCAAGGGATGATCAATCCCTTAGGACATAAAATCCTAATTGAGCTACTCGTTGTTCATTAGGATACCATAGTATCATCAACATCACTCCCCATTTCGAGTGAGGTCCTTTGGACAACACCAAGTTTATCTGATACGTACTCAAAATTCACACGAGACATAGGCTTAGTCAACACATCTACAAATTGCTCATATGTGCCAACATATTGGAGCGTCACAACTCCTTTATATACCAAGTCACGAATGTAGTGGTGCTGGATCTCAATGTGCTTCATCTTATCATGGAACACTGGGTTCTCTGTCATCTTTATGCAACTTTGGTTATCCCAAAAAATCACGGTAGCATACATCTCTACGTACAATAGACATGTCAACAACTTATAAATCCATATGGCTTCATAACTGGTAGAGCATGTTGTAATGTACTCTTCTTCTATCGTACTGAGAGAAATACTATATTTCTTCATGCTTTGCCAAAAATTCATAGCTGACCCTGAACTAAAACAACATCCTAAAGTGTTTCTTATGTATGAAACACTTCCATCCCAATCTGAGTCAGTATAGCCATACAATGTGAAGTCACAATCTCTAATATAATAGAGACCATAATCCAATGTACCCTTAAGGTATATCATCACATGCTTTGTAGCTACAAGGTGAACATGTCTGGGCTCCACCAGATACTGACTCAAAGTGTTCACAACAAAGCATATATTTGGCCTAGTATTTTTTAGATACATCAATGAACCAATAATATGTGTGTATAAAGTAGTATTAACTAAATCTAACGAAGTGTCAACCAGAACCTTAAAATTCATCTCCATGGGCATGGCAATGGATTTACATTCCAAAATTTCAAACTTCTTCTATATTTAAATTCCATACTTTCCTTAGTTAAGGAATATCTTCTTTGGGCTCTACCAAACTTCAAGACATATGAAATAATGCATCGGGCCTAGGTCTTTCATCTAAAATTATACAATGAGCTTCCTTTTGCAATTTGTGATGTTCTTTTCTTCTCCTGTCAAGAATAAGTCTTTCGCATATAGTAGCAATACAACTGGATCATCGTTCATAACCTTGAATTAAATATTAGAATCAAGTATACTCTTGGTAAATCCCAAGCTTATTAGAAAACTATCAATCCTGCCATACCAATCTCTTGGATATTTCTTCAACTTAAAGACATGAGTCTTCCCGTCCTGTGCCTTGAAACCAAATTTCCATATCATATTGTACCAACCTAGTACACTTGCTCAATTGCAACGTAATTTTCATTATCATGTGCTATCTATATGTTCTTTCCGCAAATCAATATTTGTTTCACTGCCTGAGAGGTTGTCATATTCTCTCTATGTAACTGTTCCTTTGGGAATGATATTTTTCACCTACAGTTTCTTTGAAGCTAAGAATGACTGCACCATTTTCACTGTGGTTACTAAACTCTGAGAGAAACTCCTTTACTCTATCACGAAAACAACTTTATCTGAAACTAAGAGTGGCTCAATGACTTCCACTAAGGGTAGATTATCCTTTTTCTATGAATTTAACTAAATATTCTATTATAGTCGTGTCTTCATGTCTCGACTAATGTACTACACAAACTGGCACTAGAGATAACTCAATCTCAAATACAAGGATTCTTATACTTGCTCCTTCTGAATCTCATATAGCGTCATCTTCTTTTAATGAATTATGTTTGTTCTATATATACTTCTTCTAATTACTATAGAAACTGTCTCGTCATAGCCTTCTCCCTCTTGCTGGGAGAATCCTATGGACAAAAATCAGGCTTACTCTCAGTCTACAAAAACTTCATAGTCTTTGTAGGATATACTTGGTGTTGAATACTAAGTATGAATATGAAAATTTGAGACAAACATGAAACAAATTATGCTTCTTGTCAAAGTGGGTTAATTATCCATTGACCAAGTCTATTGTGAGTTCTATTCTAATGTTTGGTCATATTTGGAGGCTTATTCTTCTTACAATCAATCTCCATATGGGATACTCTGTAACTCAAAAGTATCTTCTTCTTCATCTTCTTTGGTACATGGATGTATACGGTCATGTATACAACTTGGATAATCTTCTCCATGTCTTGTTTAATATGTTTCCTCCTTCAATCGTCACTATAGTTTCCTCAATGTTATCACCTCTAACCTTCCCAAAATAAGAACAACAAGGGAGAAATAATAGACAAGGATAATACTCTTTATAATTTAATAAAAACAATAGTGAGAAAAATCGTCACAGTAGCTCCTTCAAATCTATCACTTGTGACCTCGCTAAAACAACGGTAAAAATTAAGAAATATAATAATAAGGAATGAGAGAAAAACTCTTATAGTGTTGTGATCAATCTTTCCGCCATGGTAACTTGGAAACAAAACAAGAAATTTCTCCTAGATGAGATGTTAGTTATATCTAGTAAATGATTACAGTAAAATTTTATCTCAATAGTGCTCATATGCTACCAAGTATAAAACTTTTCAAAGATTTATATCAGAACTATAATGTTTACTTGCAATGAGGCAGTTATCAAACTTGACATGTACACATTTGAATCTTATCAACTTAATCGATCAAACCTGAAACCTGAAGTCTTGTCCTCAAGAATGAGTGTTTCTTCTTTTCTTCCAAGTCTCCTTCACTCAAGATGACAAGTATTATCTTCAACCTGTCCTTTCTAGAGAATAAAATCTATAATCTCAACCTTAATCAATATAATACTTTTGAATTTAATTTTGACCAATGGTTAGTATGATAGTCATAACTTCAACAGATCAAAATACAACCTAGTTGTAATGTACCCAAATTTCCCAAATAATTTATTTTTTTTGTTTATGGGACATTAAATTCCTTGACTCCTCAACATTTGATTGTGACATAGAGGTAATCCATTAGACATATCTTTATTCCTTTATTTTATGCATAGTTGTGTTATCATCATAAACTGTCATAAAGTCTATCCATAATCTTAACATTAGCCATAACGATATGCATTATTTATCCTACAAACTTTCATGTGGGTACCTCAAGACTTTACTATCCATATATATATATATATATATATATATA
>JZKD02S1979156.1:443894-453960 GCA_000966675.3 Picea glauca
TATATATATATATATATATATATATGTATGTATGTATGTATGTATGTATGTATATATGTATGTATGTATGTATGTATGTATGTATGTATGTATGTATGTATGTATGTATGTATGTGTATATATAGACTATCATATGGATTCTCTAACGCTAACACTAATCAAAACTTATCATTTAACAAATAAACTATTATATGGATACTATCACAATGTATGACTTTAGCCTAAATGATATACCTATTGTTTAACACATAGATTGTTACATGCTAGCATTGGACTAACACGATCTTCAACGAAATACCTATTGTTTAACATATATATTAAAATGTGCATACCTTAAGATCGTATACTCTTTGTATAGTGTAAATCTCATAAACCATAACTAGAATGGTTCGTAACCCTACTCGGCTAGTGGCAAGACTCTGCAATAAATTGGTTTGGGATCTGTTTTTAATGGTGGCTGACAGGTTGAGGATGTAGCCATTTAGCTCTTGCTATTTAATTAATGGGAGGCATGTATCGTACCTCCCAAACTTGACACTTAGGAAGCCACACCCAATGAAGGCTCGCCATCTCCATTGCTTCACAAGGCAATGGTACTAGTGCATACCTACTGCATTTACTGCTCTAATGAGACCCTCGAGGTCACAATCTTTCATTTCTTTTCCCCACCTTTGGTCTTGTAACATTTTATCTCTGCATTGTATGAGAAAAAATGCCCTTTGCATTGTATGCTAACATTGGCCTCCTCTGTATGGTTGACGACTTGGGAAGCTCGGCCTTGGTAAAATATGGGGAAGACAGTGCATCTCTAGTTCTTCCATGTGAAAGGTAAGAGAAAATAACTTTGTTACTATCCATTCTATCCATGCTATTCATGCATGAATGCTTTTTTTTGATGCAATGTAATATGAGAGAGGTATATGAATAGAATCCCCGTTTTCACTCTCTATTCAGGATTTACAATGTATTATTGTTGTGCCACCTTAAGTGTGTTTCTATCGAGGTTCCTCTATGTTTAAGGTTTGGTCTAGAAGTTATTGGTGTTTCCCATCGGTTGACCATTTTTATTCTCCCAATACTCATTACGGTCCTTTTATGGCCCGAACGTTCTAAGGGTTGAACCCTAGTCTATCTCTTTTCACCATTATCACCCTATTAAACCTATGCTCTGGAACTCATCCTAATAATTTTGAGACTTTCTAAGATGATTGTTATTATCCCGATTTGTCTGTTATCAAACTCCATAGGGGATTTTTGTATTTCCCATATATATATATATATATATATATATTCATTAACCCTCTATGGGAAAGTCATCAAGTTACATTTTGGGTAATATCAATAATATCTATATGTGAAAATAGCAATCCCCCATTCGTGATTTTCATTTTGTGTATTACAAAAAAATATCATATGTTGCAAAAATTAACCCTCTGGTAATTTGTAAATTACTCTCCTATGTATAACGATAATATATATATAGATAAATCAATCCTTTGTGGGAATTCTGGAATTTATCCACTGTAAAATAACAATATGAAACCCTCTATGGGAATTTGTAATTACACTTTGTGTAAAATATACTAACTCTCTGTGAAGATATTAATTCATGCTATGTTTATGCAAATAGTGTGTTTACCCTCTGTTGGGACTCATAATTACGCTCTATGTAAAATATATATCAACACTGTGAAATTCATAATTTATGCTCAATGTATTACATCACTCTGTGCGACCCATGATTTATACTCTACATAAATACATATAGTAGTCTTAATACTTTGTAGGAATTTTATAGCTCTACGCAGTGTGTAATTATATACTATGTGGAAATTCATAAGTCAACGCTCAACGTAAATAGATATATACATCAGTATTAATCCTCTGGTTATAACACAATTCTCTATCGGGAGGGATTTGGTTCTCACTGTAGTGTTATTTAATTGTTGTGGTTGAAAGTAAACAATACATAGATCAAAACTCTTATGCACCTCTTTTGAACATGTGAACACACAAGACACATCTTTATGCATGTCTTTAAAGTTTTAAAATATTTTATGCGCCTCTTTAGATATTTATGCACCTCTTCGAAGAAACATAAATGTGTGCTTCCTATTTTCTCATTCTACGCACAATCTATTTCGAACCTAGTTATTTACTTTCACTTTCTTTGTTTTATAAGTAAATATTAATGCAGAGTTACACTAAATTAATGATGGGGCCCTGTTTTGTTTTTCGAGGGACCCATCAACCAATTTTGGGTCCACTCCTCCTCCTCCTGGATCATGGGAATATTGTTGCACAAGAACCAGTGGCGATCGGGTTCTTTACTGGACTCAAGATAAGTATTATCTTTGAATTATTCTTAATATTTGATTTTCATTAGCATGCTAGTATTGTTCACTAAACCCTTGTCTTTCTTCTTTTGTAGGTTTATATAATTGAGGAAGGAAGATCAAGGAAAACCTCTTGCTTGAAAGGTATTCGAGTTTTGATCTAGGCGTACATATTTTAAGACTTCTTCTTAGATTCTTTCTACAATAAAAGTGGTAATGGAGTCTTTGGGCTATGGTACTCCACTGTAATATTTGAACCATGGTTGATTCAATACATAGGTTGTTTTGTAATTACTTTGAACAAGATTCAATAAATGTGACATCTACTTTTGCAATACATATGTAGACTACTGAATCACTATTTTCTATGGTTATAGATAATATAAAGAATGTATATGGACTATTATTTCGTTATGTCTATTCTCTATGCCATTTGTACATATTTTAAATAGTAATTCAACATATATCTAATTCAATGGTCAATAGGAATATAACAATAGTCGTATCATTCCTTTATGCATGAACACATATATTTATATACATCCATTTATATATGTATAACCATATTTAATTATTAATAGGAACATACAATAGGTCAACTATTTTGTATAGATGAGCACACACACACAGATATATAAATACCATCATCACATTTTAATTTAAAACAACATAGTACCCTTGAACTATAGTAACCATCACATTCCTAATCAATAATAATCAAACATATTATTGAAAAAGAATGCAAGCCAAGATACATATTTGAAACTTGATGTTGGAATACAAATGGAACAACTACAATCCACCCAACCGTTGAATAGAAAAACCAAGTTCACTTGCCATGTTCACCCCCTAGCCTGACCATGAATCCATAAGGGAAAACTGAAATGTTCCTCTTTAGCTATAGTCACCATCCTAAGATCCGAAATTCCTTTGCCTCACACTCAGAGTGCTCATAAAAACAAAAAAAATAGATTTCCTTTCTCCAACATACTAAGCAGTGTCCTGCCTCCTCCATATGTTGTTTTTATATGCATGTTGTACCTAGGTCTTTCCTTCCCCCCTTGGGAAATTTTCATTTTTGCAAATCCCTGATTTTTAGGGGTTGCTAGTGGTCAAATACCACATTTTCCACTTGTAAAAATAAAACTTGAGGTAACACAAATATGTTCCCCACTCATGGAGTCATGGTCAACTATTTTTAATTTGATTGTTCCATTTGTCTTCCAACATTTAATTTATAAAAGGTTTGTCTCCCACATGTGTCAAAATAAAAGAGGTTAGTCAGGAAAGTAAAATCTTTGCCCAACAATAATCAAATAATTGATTACAAAAAAAAAATTCCAAATTCAGATTTTCCATAAATGTAAAATAATTTCCAAATCTAAATTTTCCAAAAACATAAATTATTCCAAAGTTCACTTAAAATTTAATTATTCTAAATTTTGAGGATATCACATCGTCTCCCCCTTAAGTACAACACTATCCTCATTGTTCATTCCTCTCTCAGAATAGGGTTCGATAATATTTCTGCAAATATTCCTCTAATTCCCAAGTGGCCTCCTCAGGGCTAAAGTTCTTCCATTTCACTTTTATTTGGGTGATGGATATGTTCCATCATACAATTTATTTCCTGTCCAGAATGCATAGAGGTTCCACTTGGAACTCACCTTCTGGTTCCACCTGCACCATGGTCCAATCAATAATGCGAGTAGGATCATAAATATACTTTTTAAATAAGGAAACATGAAAAACATTATAAACTTTTAAGTTTGTAAGAAGTGCTAGTTGATACGCCACTGGTCTGATTCGAGCTAAAATCTTGAAGGGGCCACAAAACCTGGGTGCCAACTTTGAACATTTTCCTCTATTTAGAGAGATTCTCTCTTCTTTGACTTTTAGATATACATGGTCCCCAATTTGAACTTTCTAGTGTCTCCTTTTTAAATATGCGTAGTTTTTATGTCGGTCTTGGGCCTCCTTTAAATTCTGTTGTACCCTTTTTACCATTTTCTCCATTTCCTAGATCATTTCTGTTCCCATCATAATCATCTCAACTAGATTATCCTAGATAATCGGAGTTGTGCATTTCCTTCCATATAATTCTTCGAAGGGACTCATCTTGGCTGATGTTTGATAGCCATTATTGTAAGAAAATTCGACTAAGTGTAGGTACTCCTCCCACTTAGTTGGCTTCGTTCTCACATCCATTCGTAACATGTCTTCCACAATATGATTTGTTCATTCGGTTTTCCCATCCGCTTGTTGATGGTAGTTTCTGTTGAAATTTAGGTTACTATCCAATCCTCCAAAAAGTTCCTTCCAAAACATTGACATGAATTTGGCATCTCTATCAGAGATCACCATCTTAGGAATTCCATGTAATCTAAATATTTATTTCATAAAAATTTCAACAATATTAATTTCTTTATAAGTAGACTTCATGGGTATAAAATGTGAAGATTTTCTAAGTTTATCAATCACTACCATAATTGAGTCATTTTTCTTTTGAGTCTTAGGAAAACCTATGATGAAGTACAATGAGATAATCTCCCACTTCCATTCTAGTATAGGTAGAGGCTATAGCAGATCGATTGGATGTTGATGTCCAACCTTTACTTATTCACACTATAAGCATTTAGATAAGTATTGAGTTCTTTCACTTTTCATGTTAGGCCAATAAAACAATTTTCTTAAGGTTGTTATCATTTTTCGGTATCCTGGATGACCAGAATATGCCCTTTGTGCGATTCGTCAAGAATTGTTGACTTTAAATCAAGGGAATTAGGTATGTACAACCTATTTTTGAACCTTAGCAGTCCATTTTATACAAAAACAGATCTGTTTTTTTCTAGTTTTTTCTGCAGTTTCTTGTAATTATGTTGTTGTTTTGATGTATTTTTCTTCATTACAACTTGCATATTTTATTCTTTGTCCGATGTCGTTTTATTCTTTGCTAACACTTATCTCAAAAATCTTGTTAGTCCTATGACTTAGGGCATATTCAACTTTTTTTTATTTTCCTTTTATGTGTCTTACTTCAAAATCAAATTCAATTAAAAAGGATATCCACCTTGCTTGCCTTGGATTGAGATCCAGTTGACTAAGTAAAAACTTTACATCATTGTTGTCGGTTAGTAGCAAAAAGTTTCTTCCCATTAAATAATGTAGCCACATTTTCAGCACATGAATTATGACTGCTAACTCCAAATCATGTGTAACATAATTTCTTTCATGCTCTTTCAGTTTATGTGATTGGTAATAGATGACATGTCCATCTTGTGTTAGGATACCTCCCAAGACTTCTTTGCCTGCATCAACACAAACTGTAAAGTATTTATGAGGATCCACTACCCTTATGATAGGTGATGTCATTAACAATCCCTTTATCTTATCAATGTTTTCCTCACACTTTTGTGACCAAGTAAACCTTATTCCATTTTTTTGTAGGGATATAATAGGATACACAATCTTAGAAAATCCTTCGATAAATCTTCTGTAATAACCGATAATTCCCATGAATGATCTAATGTCTGCTACATCCTTAGGGATAGGCCATTCCATAATGGATTTTATCTTCTCTGGATCAACTACAATACCCTGTTCGGATATCACATGTCCTAGGTATTGTATCCTTCTTTGGTAGAAGTCTCACTTATCAAACTTCGCATACAACTTGTATTTTCTCAAGGTTTGCAATACTATTTTCAAATTCTCTTCATGTTCTTCTTCCATTTTCGAGAAAACTAAAATATCATCGATAAACACCCATACAAATTTATCTATATATTGATTGAATATATTGTTCATCAAACACATAAAGGTTGTTGGTGCATTAGTAAGACCAAATGAAATTACGACAAACTCATAGTTTCTATATCATGTTCTAAATGTTGTTTTATTTATATCTTCATCCTTTATTATGACTTGGTGATAACCAGACCTTAAATATAACTTAGAGAATATCTTTTTTCCTCCCACTTGGTCAAAGAGGTCGTTAATTCTGGGTAAAGGATACTTATTTTTAATCGTCATCTTATTTAGTTGTCGATAGTCAATGCATAGTCTCAAAGTCCCATGTTTATTTTTAACGAAAAGAATCGGTTCTCCCCAAGGCAAGACACTTGGTCTAATATATTATTTATCTAACAGTTCTTGCAGCTAAATTTTTAGCTATGTTAATTCAGGTAATCTCATTCTATAAGGTACCTTAGATATCAGGGTAGATCCAGGTAATATATTGATAAATAATTTTATATCTCTTCTTGGAGGTATTTCTGGTATTTCATCAAGAAATACATCTATAAACCCATGTAGGACTACAAAGTATTCTAGACTAGGCATGTTTTCATTTTTTAATAGATTGGTTACTTGAATAGCATAAAATTGGCAACCCTTATTCATACATTTCTTAAACTACATGACTGATATCTTCCTAACCAAAACTAGTTTTCTGATCCCTTATATGATCCTAATTGTGTTGTTTTCATCTCTGTAAGTAAGTGACTTTTCGTAACAGTTTAAAATTAATTTATGTTTCTCTAACTATTCCATTCCAATGATTATATAGAAATATCCCAAAGGTAAAATGTTCATATTTAACTTTGTACTTTAACCATCTATGTTGAGTTCACATTCAGGAATTAAATTTGTTACTTTTCCGTTGGTCCCTTTTGCTAACTGTGATAACCAGGACTTATCATGCTTTACTTTCTTAAGTTTGTTTAATTAAACTAAACCAGGAGAAACATAACTCAGATTAGCTCCTGGGTCAATTAATATCGAAATGCGGTTATCATGAATTTTACCTTCAACCTCCACGATAGTGGATTGATGATCAGCTTGCCTACCATCCACATATGCATTAATTTTGTGCACACTTCTTCCCATATCTCCCATTGTAGAAGCTTCTTGTAGGTTATGGACTGTATTTCTTGCTATGGAAATTAAGCTTGGAAACTTTATCCTCAAGTGAGGTTCTCCACACTCCCAACACTTTAATGATTCTCTGGGGTTGTCCCCAACTTTCTTGGCTCTCAGATTAATTGTTCTACCCACCCCTTGAGAACTCTAGATGTTGGAATGATAGTATTTCTTTTGTAAACCCTTTGCCATATTCTTGAAAGGGGCCGATTGGAAGCCTTTCTTTTTTTGATTCATTATGTCTTGTTTCTTGTCCTTCCATGCCTTGGGAATTTAAGACCTTCATTTACTGATCATAACACATCTGACCCTTTCTAAACACTTTGTTTAAAGTATTTGGGTTTTCAAATTCAATTATGTCCTTGTAGGACTATGGTAGACAACTTAGAAATCGTTGTATCTTTACTTTGTCTTCCTTTATGTATGGTACAAATCTTAATAGTTCTAGAAATTTATTTATTAGATCTTCCATGGTCATTTGTATGAGTCTTAACTCATATAATTCCTTGGTCTTTCTTTCATAATAGATTTTGGAAAAATATTGTTTCTTGAAATATTTCTTAAAATATGACCATTCAATCTATTTCTCTTTCAATCCCTTAGCCAATTTCAGGTCTTGCCACCAAATACTTGATTTTCCCCTCAATTTGTAAATGGTCATTCTGAATTTCATATTACTAGAGTAATTATAGAACTGGAAGTATTTCTTTATATTTAGTAGATATGATTCAAACTCTCCACCCATCCTTGATTCTTCGTCAAAGGTGGATGGTTTTATTTTCCTGAACTCACCTTCAAGGTGATCTACTTGTTTTCTTTTTCTTCCTATAGTTGTTTTGTTTCCTTCCATGTGTGTGTCTTCAGAAGAATTGTTCTCATTTTATATTTCATGACCAGAGTTTTTAGAAGACCTTTTGCCGACTTCTTCTTCTTTGTCATTGTCCTTTGGTCTCCTCTTTGTCACTATATTGCATAACAACATTTCATTTATTTCTAACTGGTCTTCATATGCCTTTTTTATCTTTTCATTATAATCTTTAAACACTTGTAATTCCACGATGTGGTTCTACATTGTTTCCAAAACTTGGGTGGTTGAGCTTCCTTCGCTATTATTCCCATATTATTTAGGAAGTACTTGATTAGGATTCCCTTCAGGTCTGATTTCTTCTTCATTATCTGCTGAGATTATCACAACAGACCAACAATATTTTCTATTTGCAATAGTTAACATATTTGTTAGTTTTTCTTTAACACAAAATAAAAAATTAAAATAATTTTTCCTTGACCTCGGCTCCAAGTGTTGTAACCTTCATCTCTGATACCGTATCTAATGTACCCCAAATTTCCCAAATAATTTTTTTTTTGTTTACGGGACATTAAGTTCCTTGACTCTTCAACATTTGATTCTGACGCAGAGGTAATCCATTAGACATATCTTTATTCCTTTATTGTATACATAATTGATTTATTGTCATAAACTTTCATAAAGTCTATCCATAATCTTAACATTAGCCATAATGATATGCATTATTTATCCTACAAAATTTCGTGTGGATAGCTCAAGACTTTACTATCTCAATATATATATATATATATATATATATATTATGGATTCCATGATATAACACTATCCACATCAATATACATATATTTAAATATATAGTTTACCATATAAACCAACCTATGGATACCACAACATTAAATTTATCCATATCAACATATATATATAAATATTGTTTACCATCTGACCTATCACATGGATACTATACACTAACACTATCCATAATTCATTGTTTAAGATATAACACTAACACTAGTCACAACTTATCGTTTAACAAATAAACTGTTATATGGATAATATCACAACGTAAGACTTTAGCCTAAACGATATGCGTATCGTTTAACACACAAATTGTTACATGTTAACATAGCACTAACACGATCTCCAACAAAATGCCTATCGCTTAACATATATATTAAGACGTGCATACCCTAACATTTTATACACTTTGTATATTGTAACTAGCATACACCGTAAAAAAAATGGTTTGTAACCGTACCCAACTAGTGAGAAGACTCTACAATAAATTGGTTTGGGATCCATTTTTAATGGTGGTTGATAGGTCAGGCCTACAGGCATTTACCTCTAGATATTTTATTAATGAGAGCCTTGTATCATACCTCCCAAACTTGACACATAAGAAACCACTGTTTGCACCCAATTCATCACTTGGTGAGCAAATAAAGGGTGCTTACATGCCTAGTTGGGCCTTGCTAATCATGACATCTATAGAGGAAAGAGTTAGAAAGAGAAACAACAAAACTAAAAACAAGAATTAAATTAAAACAAACTAAAAATATGAGCATATGGAAAAATAAATAACAAAGACAACAACACCAATATCACCAATGTTTTGAGATGGTCTATTGATGAAATCCAAAGCACAATGAAGAAAGGGAACTGTGGTTCCTTCTTCCTCCAAAGGAAGGATCTTGAGGCCCTCACAAACTTGCTCTCCTTACAATGAAAAATTGAGAATGATGGTGAAAGAACTCCAAGCATACCCACTCAAGAGGGAGGTGGATAGCTCTATGAAATGATGCCTATGTGTGATTTTCAAAGAATGAGTCCTTAACAATCTTAGTAGCATAACAATACATGAAATTCCTTGAGAAAATGATGTTTCTTCATGGATTTTTATAGCATGGCATTGGGTGATTATGTAACCTCTTTGGAGTGTGAAAAGGGTCTCTTTAGGGCTCAATTAGGTCTTTGACCAACCTACCATGCGGATTCAGCTCAGATTTGA
>JZKD02S1979156.1:474756-486112 GCA_000966675.3 Picea glauca
CTAAATGAAGAGAAAGTGAAATACTCCACTTATGATAAGGAGTTCTATGCTATCATCCAGGCATTGAAAAAATGGAGGCATTATTTGATCCCAAAAGAGTTTGTCTTGTATAGTGACAATCATGCATTGCATTTTGTGACTCAACAGAAAAAGTTGAATTAGAGACATGTTAAATGGGTGGAATATATGAAAAATTTATCTTTTGTGATTAAACATATTTCTGGTACTGCTAACAAAATGGCTGATGCTTTGAGCAGGAAGTGTTTGTTGTTGTAGGAGTTCAGAGTCAAAACGTTGGGTTTTGATGATCTCAGGGACATGTACCCAGATGATCAAGATTTTAAAGAGGCATATGAAGCAATTGAGAATCCAATTCTTTGAGATAGAAGCCAATGGGTAGAATACATGATCCAAGAAGGATTGTTGTTTAAGGGTAATCAACTATGTATTCCAAAATGCTCCATGAGGGAGAATTTGCTGAAGGAGAAACATAGTGGAGGATTGGCAGGGCACTTTGGTCATGACAAGACGTTCGCAAAATTGAATGAGTCATATTTTTGGCTAGGAATGCGAGTAGATGTCAAGAGATTCGTGGACATATGCAAAATTTTCCAGCGTTCAAAGGGAAGGAGACAGAATGCAGGATTTTATCAACCATTGCCCATACCAGAAAGGTCGTGGGATGCAGTTAGCATGGATTTTATATTGGGGTTGCCAAGAACAAAAAGAGGACTTGACTCAATATTTGTGGTGGTGGATAGATTTTCCAATATGGAACACTTCATTCCATGTCAGAATACCAGTGATGCAACTCACATTGCAAATCTGTTTTTTAAAGAAGTCATTCGACTTCATGGCTTACCAATAAGCATAGATTCGGATCGATATGCAAAGTTTATAGGGCACTTTTGGAGGACCTTATGCAAGAAGCTGGGAACTAATTTGTCATTTAGTTTGGCTTATCATCCTCAGAAGGATGGACAAACATAGGTAGTGAACAGGAGTCTGGGAGACTTGCTAAGAAGCTTGGTGACAGAACACCACAGCCAGTGGGACAACAAATTACCATAGGTAGAATTTGCTTATAACGACTCAGTTAACAGAAGAACAGGGCAGATTCCATTTCATATTTTTTATGGCATGCAACTGAGAGGGATTTCTGAATTGAGGGATTCGAAAAAGACTACGACTAGGAGCACTAGTGCAGAAGATTTCGCTGAGGCAATGAAGGAACTTCATAGCTAGGTGAAGGAGCGTTTACAGAATTCGAGCCAGGAGTATAAACGCAGAGCAGATTAGCACAGAAGAAAACTTCAATTTGAAGTTGGTGATGTGGTTTTGGCACATTTGAGAAAGGAAAGGTTCCCAAGAGGAACATATAACAAGTTGAAGATGAAGAAAATCGATCCATGTAAGGTCTTGAAGAAATTCGGGGAAAATGCTTACAAAATTGAATTACCCGATGGGATCAGAATTTCTCCGATATTAAATATCTCAGATATTTAACCATATAAGGCTAAGAGAATAGGAATGAGAGATGAGCAATCAATGATCCAGTGGACAAAGTAGATGCTAGTTGCATATAAGCCACATATGGAGCGCATACTGGACAAGAGGGTTAGTAAGAAGACCAGGCGGAAGAAATATTTTGAATATTTGGTCAAGTGGAAGGGCCATCCAATTGAAGATGCCAGCTGAGAATGAAGCGGAGATCCAAAAGCATGGACAGACCCTACGCGAGCTCATGGATAGGATCCCATGAAAATTTTAAGTGAGGGAGTATGATGCAGGAGCATCTCAAGCGAGCCAGCGTGGAAGCGAAAGATAGCTTGACAAGCGCCATCACAAATTTTGAAATTACCTTCAAGTTGATGCACAATATTAAATGAAGCCATTAAGAAGGAGCGCATTTGTATAATGTAAATGGACCTTGAGCAATTTTCTCTTGTCCTTAGTAGGTAGAAGGTATTTATAGTAGTTAATACAAGTAGATAGAATTGAATGTGTAGATTAGACAGTGCAAGAGTGCAAGAGGGAAACAGGATATAGACACGCTCCTTGTGTATTGTAACAGGATGATGAGTGTATGAAGAGCATAGAAGAGAAGTAGAGAGCTATGTACTAGACTCCATGTACAAAAGTTCTTAATTAATACAAAGAAAGTTATGATTCAGACACATGATGTTCGTATATTCTCTGTGTATGCGTTTTGAATGTTATGCTCATGAATGGTTTACTATTTATGTCATGCAATTGATTTTATGCTATGTATGAATGATTTCTTGTTGAATGTATAAAATCTAAGAGGAAAGGTTAGTGGAATGAGTTTCAATTTCTTCTCTATTTGAGCAAGTATTTCTGCAAGGAGTGCAGATGAATTTGTCCACAAGGAGTGCATTAACAAGGTGTTTAGAGGTTTGTCTCTGAAAGATCAGGAGAGATAGATTTTGTTCTCATTTCCACAGAAGTTTAGTTGGCACAGGAGCCGTGTAAGGAGTGCGCAGGCTATGTGAAGTCTCAGGGTTGCGAACCTGAGAGAAGAATCTAAGGATTGCTTCTATAGGTGTGCACAGAGTCAAAAAGATTTCAACACTTGGAAGTGTTTGAAAGTTTTCCACAAGGGGTGCATGAAAGGGTTTTTTGAAAGGTTCAGAGTGTGAAAATTTCCAAAGAATTCAAAGCCTTCAAAGTGGCGAAAGGAAAGTGTAGAAACGTCAGACAACAGGAGGACGAGTTCTCAGAGAAGAGAATGGATGGTCAAAATTCTCTGAAAGGAATTCGCGAAGTCTTGTGAGACGTTATATCTCACGGAGGAACAGGGGAGATACGGAAAGTATTCTTGAAAGTTTCTAAGCTCAGGAGGAGTAGGGTTGTAGATCCAAGCCACAAGGGCCATTGGATTTACACGCAGATATTTGTATCGGGTTTTCATGGGTGGAAGTCCCGTAAAGCTTGCAATGGGAATCACGATATCTCGAACCGTGAAATACCGTAGGCTAAGAGAACAGTGTGGGGCCAGAGGAGTCAGTGAAGCAGATAGGTGGCACACTATTTCGGAGTTTCGCAGAGTGAAATTCCAAAACCTTTGCATTAGGATTCATGATATTGCAAAGTCTGAAATCCCGATAGAAGCGAAGTGGTGTTGAAAGGTCAAAGTGCACGAGTGTATCAAAATTTCAGGAAATTGGGATTCGGGAGTAGAAGAGACAATTTTCTCGACATTGCGATCACCGAAATCGCGATAGAAAAAATCCTGGAAGAGAAAAGGAAAGGTCGGCATTGACTGTTTTGGGTTTCGAGGATTGGAGAGACCAACGCTTGACCACTAGATTCGTGAATTTGTGAAGTCTAATCTCCCAAGTGCAGAGAGGGGATCCCAAGAGGATTTGTTGTGGGTGCATATTTTCCAAAAGGAAAATAGAAGAGCCAGGACAAATCTCCTTGGGCCGGTGAAAGGGAACGATCTTGTGTTGACATGAACCTTCCGACCTGCGGGTTGAGGGAGCGTGCGTCAGCATCACTCGTGATTTATACTCTGTGTAAATATATAGAATAGTATTAATCCTTTGTACGAATTTTGTATATTTATGCACTATGTAATTGTATACTCTGTGGAATTATGTACTCTCTTAGATTTTATTTATGTCTTTGTCCTTTATTATGACTTGGTGATAACTAGACCTTAAATATAACTTCAATAATATCTTTGTTCCTCCCACTTGGTCAAAGAGGTCGTTAATTCCAGGTAAAGGATACTTACTTTTAATCATCATTTTATTTAGTTGTCGATAGTCAACGCATAGTCTCAAAGTCCCATATTTATTTTTAATGAAAAGAACCGATGCTCCCTAAGGTGAGACACTTGGTCTGATATATTATTTATCTAACAGTTCTTGCAATTGAATTTTCATCTCTGTTAATTCAGGTAAACTTATTCTATAAGGTTCCTTAGATATCAGGGAAAATCTAGGTAGTAGATCGATAGAGAATTCTATCTCTCTTCGTGGACGTATTTCTGGTATTTCGTCCACAAATACATCTATAAACGCATGTAGGACTACAAAGTATTCTAGACTAGGTTTTTTTTTCCTTTTTTGACATATTAGTTACTTGAATAGCATAAACTTGGCAACCCTTATTCATAGATTTCTTAAACTACATGACTGATATATGAAAAACCGAAACTGGTTTTATGATCCCTTGTATCTTCCTAGCTATGTTGTTTTCATCTCTATGAGTGACTTTTCGTAACAATTTAAAATTAATGTATGTTTACCTAACTAGTTCATTCCAATGATTATATAGTAAGATCCCAAAGGTTAAATGTTCATATTTATCTTTGTACTTTGAACATCTATGTTGAGTTCACATTGAGGAATGAAATTTGTTACTTTTCTCTTGGTCCCCTTTGCTAACTATACTAACCATGAATTAGCATGCTTTACTTTCTTAAGTTTGTTTAATTAAACTAAACCAGGAGTAACATAACTTAGGCTAGATCCTAGGTCAATTAATATAAAAATGTGGTTATCATGAATTTTACCTTCAACCTCCACGATAGTGGATTGATGATCATATTGCCTACCATCCACAAATGCATTAATTATGTGCACACTTCTGCCCATATCTCCTACTATAGAAGCTTCTTGTAGGTTATGGATTGTATTTCTTTCTATGGAAATTAAGCATGGAAAATTTCTCCTCAAGTGAGGTTCTCCACACTCCCAACACTTTAATGGTTCTCAGGGGCTATCCCCAACTTTCTTGTCTCTCATATTAACTGGTATACCTACCCCTTGAGCACTTTGGGTGTTGGAATGATAGTCTTTCTTTTGGAAACCCTCTGCCATATTTCGGAAAGGGGCCAGTTGGAAGCCTTTCTTTTGCTGATTCATTATGTCTTTTTTCTTGTCCTTTCGTGCCCTGGGAATTTCATACCTATGTTTGTACTGATCATAGCACATCCAATCCTTTCTAAATAGTTCATTTAAAGTATTTGGGTTGTTAAATTCAATGTTGTCCTTGTACGACTATGGTAGACATCTTAAAAATCTTTGTATCTTTACTTTGTCTTCCTAGATGCATGGTACAAATCTCAATAGTTCTAGAAATTTATTTATCAGATCATCCATGGTCATTTGTATGAGTCTTAGTTCATAGAATTCCTTGGTATTTCTTTCATAATAGATTTCAGAAAAAACAAATTTCATGAAATATTTCTTAAAATATGACCATTCCATGTGTTTCTCTTTCAATCCCTTAGCAAATTTCAAGTCTTTCCACCAGATACCTGCTTTTCCCTTCTATTTTTAAATGGTCATTCTGACTTTCATATTACTAGATTAATTGTAGATCTAAAAGTATTTCTTTATATATAGTAGCCAAGCTTCAGCCTCTTCACTCGTCCTTGATTCTTCATCAAAGTTGTATGGTTTTATTTTATTGAATTCACCTTTGAGGTGATCTACTTGTTTTCTTTTTCTTCCTATAGCTATTTTGTTTCCTTCCATGTGTGTGTCTTCAGAATAATTGTTCTCATTTTATGTTTCAAGACCAGATTTTTTAGAGCAGCTTTTGATGAATTATTCTTCTTTTTCATTGTTCTTTGGGCTCTTCTTTGTCACTATACTTCATAACAACATTTCATTTATTTCTAACTGGTGTTCATGTGCCTTTTTCATCTTTTCATTATAATATTTAAACACTTGTAATTCCATGATGATGTTCTTCATTGTTTCCAAAACCTGGGTGGCTAAAATTCTATCGTTGTTATTCCCAGGTTCTTTAGGAAGTCGTTGATTAGGATTTCCTTCGGGTATGATTTCTTCTTCATTCTGTACTGACATTATGACAACAGACCAACAATGTTTTCTATTTGTAACAGTGACTATATTTGTTAGTTTTTCTTTAATAGAAAATAAAAAAATCAAAATAATTTGTCCTCGCCCTCAAATCCAAGTGTTGTAACCTTCAGCTTTGATACCATATGTAATTTACCCCAAATTTCCCTAATATTTTTTTTTTTGTTTACGGGACATTAAATTCCTTGACTCTTCAACATTTGATTATGACACAGAGGTAATCCATTAGACACATCTTTATTCCTTTATTATATGCATAGATGATTTATCCTCATAAATTTTCATAAATTCTATCCATAATCTTAGCATTGGACATAACAATACACATTATTTATCCTACAAAATTTCGTGTGGATACCTCAACACTTTACTATCTCAATATATATATAGACAATCATATGGAATATCTATCTATCTATCTATCTATCTATCTATCTATCTATATATATATATATATATATATATATATATATATATATATATATATATATATATATATATATATATATATTACCATATAAACTATCATATGGATTCCATACTCTAACACTATCCACATCAAAATATATATATTTAAATATATAGTTTACCATATAAACCAACCTATGGATACCGCAACATTAACTTTATCCATATCAACATATATATATATATATAAATATTGTTTTCCATATGACCTATCACATAGATATTATACACTAACACTATCCTATATATATATATATAGTTTACCATATAAACTATCATATGGATTCCATACTCTAACACTATCCACATCAAAAAATATATATTTAAATATATAGTTTACCATATAAACCAACCTATGGATAGAACAACATTAAATTTATCCATATCAACATATATATATAAATATTGTTTACCATATGACCTATCACATAGATATTATACACTAACACTATCCATAATTCATCGTTTAACATATAACACTAACACTAATCACAACTTATCGTTTAACAAACAAACTGTTTTATGGATATTATCGCAATATAAGGCTTTAGCCTAAATGATATAGCTATCATTTAAAACACAAACTATTACATGTTAACATCACACTAACATGATCTCCAACGAAATACCTATCGTTTAACATACAGATTAAAATGTGCATACGCTAACATCATATAATCTTTGTATATTGTAACTAGCGTAAACCATAAGAAGAATGGTTTGTAACCCTACTCGACTAGTAACAAGACTCTGCAATAAATTAGTTTGGGATCCATTTTTAATGGTGGCTAACAAGTCGGGGTTGTAGGCATTTACCTCTGGCTATTTCATTAATGGGATGCTTGTATCATACCTCCAAAACTTGACACTTAGGGAGCTGTACCAAATGTGGGCTCGCCATATCCATGGCTTCACATGGCAATGGTACTAGTGCATACCTACTAAATTTACTCCTCTAACAAGGATCTCAAGGTCAGAATCGTTTAGTGTCCCCCCCCCCCCGTTGGTCTTGTAACATTTTATCTCTGCGTTGTATGCAAAAAATTTCCTTTGCATTGTATGCTAACATTGCCCTACTCTATATGGTTGGCGACTTGGGAAGCTCGGCCTTGGGAAAAGATGGGAAGGAAATGCATCTCTGGTTCTTCCATGTGCAAGGTAAGAGAAAATAACTATGTTGTTATCCATCTTATTTGTGAATGAATACATTGGTTTGATGAAATGTAATATGAGAGAGGTATATGAACATACTCCATGTTTTCTCTCTTTGTTGAGGATTTACATTGTATTATCATTGGGCCACCTTAAGTGTGTTTCTTCTGGGGTTCCTCTGTGTTTAAGGTTTGTTCTGTAATTTATTGGTGTTTCCCCTTGGTTGACTTTTTTTCCTCTCCCCATACTCGTTATGGTCCTTTCGTGGCCAGAACGTTTTAGGGGTTGAACCCTAGTCTTTCTCTTTTCACCATTATCACCCTATTAAACCTATTCTCTGGAACTCGTCCTAAGAATTCTGAGACTTGCTAAGATGACAATTATTATCTTGATTTGTCTGTCATCAAACTTCGGAGTGGATTTTCCTATTTCCCATATATATATATATATATATATATATATATATATATATATATATATATATATATATATATATATATATATATATATATATATATATATATATATATATATTCATTAACCCTCCATGGGAAGGTCCTCAAGTTACATTCTGGGTAATATCAATAATATCTATATTGGACAATATCAACCCCTTGTTCATTATTTTCATTATGTGTATTACATGACAATATCATATGTAGGAAAAATTAATCCTCTGGTAATTCGTAAATTACTCCCATGTATAAAGATAATATATATACGAAAAAATCAATCCTCTGTGGGAAGTCTCTAATTTACCCACTGTAAAATAGCAATATGAAACCCTCCATGGGAATTCATAATTACACTCTGTGTAAAATATACTAAATCTCTATGTAAATATTATTTCATTCTTTGTGTATCCAAATAGCATTTTTACCCTCTGTGGGGACTCGTAATTACGCTCTCTGTAAAATATATATCAACACTGTGAAATTCGTAATTTATGCTCTGTGTATTACATCACTCTATGGGACTCGTGATTTATACTATGTGTAAATATATATAGTAGACTTAATCCTTTGTAGGAATTTTGTAGATTTATGCACTGTGTAATTATATACTCTGTGGAAATTTGTAAATCCATGCTCTGTGTAAATACATATATACATCAGTATTAATCCTATGGTTATAAAACGATTCTCTGTGGGGAGGGATTTGGTTCTTACTGTAGTGTTATTTAATCGTTGTGGTTCAAAGGAAACAATACACATATTGCAACTCTTATGCGCCTATTTTCAACATTTGAACACACAGGTCACATATTTATGTGCCTCTTTAGATTTTTAAAAGATTTTAAAGTGAAAACACACAGGGTTCGAAGAAACATAAATGTGTCCTTCGAGTTTGCTCATTCTATGCACAGTATGTTTCGATGCTAGTTATTTACTTTCTTTCTCTATGTTTTATAAGTAAATATTTATGCACAGTTACATTAAATTAATGATGGGGTCCTTTTTTTTTTTCAAGGGTACCCATCAGCCGATTTTGGGTCCAGTCCTCCTCCTCCTAGATCATGGGCATATAGTCACACAAGAACTAGTGGCGATCTGGTTCTTCACTGGACTCAATATAAGTATTATATTTGAATTATTCTTAATATTCAATTTTCATTAACATTCTAGTATTGTTTACTAAACCCTCGTCTTTCTTATTTTACAGGTTTATATAATCGAGGAAAGAAGATCAAGGAAACCCTGATGCTCGAAAGGTATTCGATTTTTTATCCAGGCGTACATATTTTATGCCTTCTTATTAGATTTTGTCTACAATACAACTAGTAATGGAGTCTTTAGCCTATGTTACTCCACTGTAATATTTGAACCATGGTCAATTGAATACATAGGTTGTTTTGTAATTACTTTGAACAAGTTTTATTAAATGTGACAACTACTTTTTCAATACACTTTTAGACTAGTGAATCACTATTTTCTTTGGTTACAGATAATATAAAGAATGTATATGGACTGTTATTTTGTTTTGTCTATTCCTTATGGTAGTTTTACAGATATGAAATAGTAATTGTAACATCCCACTCTGGTGCACTGAGAAAACTTATTCTTTGAGGACACTTTCTCCCAAGTGATCTGGACTTTTATGACGTTAAAACATTTATCCTTGATTATGATGCGTTATGATAGATGACATGATGTTTTACTGCTTTGACATAGACATGTGCTATTGACTTAGTTATATTGAGTGTGCAGGGTTTTGGACCTTGAGGATGCAGAGGCATCGGTGGAACCCCTTGGACTCCGGATTGAGTCAGGGAGTGGGCTATTTGGGTTGATTTATTTACTATGATACTTCATTGATTTGATGATATGATATTGACATGTTCTGAAACGATTGTTGATGATGCAGGTTGGAGATAGCTTGCCGACCAAAATCACATATGGAGTAAAGGAGCCACACATGATTTCCAGAGAGGTTGAGGGAGAGTTGTGGACAACAGCCCTGCCACAGCCTACTAGCACTCCCACTCTGGCTCGAACTGTAGGTTAACGATTACCTAGTTCGAGAGGATCCATGGTACCGTGAGGGTAGACTATGATAGTCACTCACGATGATTCTAAGGGGTGCACAATAAGGCAGGAGTCTTATTCCTTTGAGCCCTTAGTCTCCCACAAGTTCACCTGGTGGAGTGTTGACTCTAGGGGCTATAGATGTCTACCAATCAGTCAAGTTGGCGGGTGGCACCCTTGGAGCACGTGGTGCATCCTGAAGGGAACGTCGCACGAAAGAAACACAAGTTGACAAGTGGCACCCTTGGAGCATGTGGTGCATCCTGAAGGGCACGTCGCACAAAAGAAGCATAAGTTGGCAAGTGGCACCCTTAGAGCACATGGTGCGTCTTGAAGGGCACATCATGTTGATGTTGATGAAGGAACAAACCTAGATGGCCCTAAGACATTTAACTTTAAGAAATTCTTAAGCTACTTCCCTTATTAAATGTCTCCTAGTTCAGAATCTAAGTCCTAANAGAAGGGAATAATAAGAATTAGGAAACTAAGTAATGGAGGAAACTTAATAAAGGAAAGATGAGAACTTATGGTAAAAAGCAAGGTCAACATAGTAAGGAATCTACAATTAAGAACTTGTTAATCTGAGCTAATTTAGTAACATCTTTTTTTTTAGGAAAGTATTTAAAACATGTAAGGGGATCTAGGAACACCTAGGAGTAAATTTAGGAGTGACTCTAGACGGGTGAGGGATTTGAGACAATTAATAAATTTAAAGAAAACATTTATTGGAGAAAAGAGGGGGATGGACGACACTTGTGCGATGGAGAATATTTAGAATATTTTATTGAAACTTAATTTAAAATGTGAATTAGGAAAGTTGGTGGGTCTCAAAACTCTATAAAAGAAAAGGGATATGAGGAAGATGGGGATCGATGGTTAGCATAACGTTACGCTGCCGGATTGGTGACTTGATTGATTGCTTGTGAGGAGTTGAGATTTCTTAGCTCAGATATGCGTGGTAGCTCGACCTTGCGAGGTGAGCTGGGAAGCTAGACGTACCATCTTGATAGTGTGTGGCCCCTTTGCGGCTCAGGGGGCTAAGGGGGAAGCAGAGTACCCCTAGCGATTGGCTGGGAGGTACCGGTGTAGTCTCTACGGTCGACGAGCGGGAGCGACGCGGAGCATGAGCGACACGGAGCGCGGGGTAATCATTCGAGGTGGGAGAAAAGGCCACGGTATGTTCTCTAATTAGTAGAATAGATTGCAATATGACTTATGTTGGGATCGAAATTTCTACGGTAAATGTATTGTATGTATAGATTGATAGCAACCCACTTTATTTTTCTCTATCCTAGCTGATTGTTTGACTGGTGTCCTCCTCACTTAATGGTAAAATGGAACAGTGTGGTT
>JZKD02S1979156.1:486122-505390 GCA_000966675.3 Picea glauca
ATTTTATTGAAACTTAATTTAAAATGTGTTTTAGGAAAGTTGGTGTGTCTCAAAACTCTATAAAAGAAAAGGTAGATGAGGAAGAAAGGGGATCAGCTGATAGCGTAACGTTATGCTGTCGGATTTATGACTTGACTGATTACTTGTGGGGAGTTGGGTTTTCTCAGCTCGTAGAGGAGTGGTAGCTCATCCTTGCGAGGTGAGTTGGGAAGCTAGACTTACCATCTGGATTTTGTGTGGCACCTTTGCATCTCATGGGGTAACGGGGAAGTAGAGTACCCCTAGAGATTCGCAGGGAGGTATCGGTGAGGTCTCGATGGTCGGCAAGCAAGAGCGGCACGGAGCACGCAGATGAAACTCAGAGCAATGATAAGGCAACGATACCCGTTTATATTGATTGATAGAATGTGGTTGGATGTATGGTTAGATATGCTTGTGTATTGAGTAGGAACTGTTGGTGTAGTTTATGACTGAGAATTTATATCCTGTCTGGTTTATTGATTGATTGATCTCCCTTAACTTTCACTGGCTTGATTATCTGGCGAGTTACCCTTGGATTACTTTTCTCCCTGACCAACTTTTACTTCTCCCACTGTGTTTTTCTTACTACTAGTGGATTATATTTTATATGAAATGTTGTCTCTTATTTCAACGACGAATTGAATCTGTATTTTAAGTAGCAATGTTTCATTGGTATGGTGGGGGTTTATATTTTTAAAATAGACGTCTCAGATTTTATTTGTCCATGAGACATTCTTACATGACAAATCAAATTGTAAGTATGGAATCTTATTCATTGGTGAATTGGTATTTCCTATCACCGTGACAGTTTCTTTACAGGTAGGGCAGCGACTTAACATTTAAATACCAGGGTAAAATTCTTGATATATGGCGTTGATGCTTAGGAATGTCAACAACAATTTGTTTCATTGACGATTTATATTCCCTGTTTGATTGAAGAATTTATAACTATACTTTACAAATGAATTATAATCGGGTCTGTCCTGCGACTCTATGTGTTAAAGACAATTGGTAGATTATTCTCCTTAAGGTGAAATTTGTACTCCTTATTATTCAATGGCGGTGCTATGCTTCATAACTCAATGGAGAATGTAATCCCTGAAGCGTTGGGCGTTCTTTTCTTTGGTATGATGGAGATTAGACGTTTCTGGCATTTCTGCAGCATTGGTCCTCAACGACTCTATTGGAGTGCTTGCCAAACGCAAACCGAATCTGACTCCACCCAGCTGTGATTTTAGCATTTAATTGCTATCTAATTGGTTCCTATTCCTTATGTGTTTTTCGGCCAACGCATCTGCCCTTACGACCTCTGCCTATGTATTGTGTACCCTTTCGGATCTTGCCATCATTCTCTGCTTGTGCATTGAGTTCTTGTGCATTGGGGATGAGTACCCACACAGCCTTTTAACCACTCCCACCTCGGTGGTTGGCTTTACTTATCTCTGCCACTGTACTGATTTTTTTATTTTTTTATTTTTAAAAATAAAACAAATCTTTGTATTAATAATCCTGTGTTAAGGATCGTGGCAACAATGATAATATTATAGAGTAAATTACATTTTTTTTTTTTAATTTCGACGGTCTGAACGCGCGTGGAGGAAAAAACTAAGATAGGGTTCGTGCTGCTGCTACCATGCTGAGCCAGGGTGGAGGGGAGCCGCCGCCCCCTCCCTCCCCCTCTACGTCCTTCAAGAAACTGGTCACGGCTTGCAGGAAGAAGGCAATCCAAGGTTAACCATCAAGCTTTGTAAGAAGACTGGAGGAGTTACCAGAAATCAATCTCCCCCCGGAACAACCAATGAAAGTAGCAATATCCTTATCAGAGCGAGCTCTGGTAGGTCAGTTAAAGGGGCTTTGGCCCTCTACCAGGACAACAGACAACTGGATTCAAAGAAACTAGAGTCCACTAATAAAAAATAGTTTGACCTGCTACTTCGTTGGAAGGGGCTATTTCATCTTCGAGTTCATCTCCCAAGAGGATCGAGACTTAATCTTCAAGAACGGTCCATACTTTATGGGCACATAGGGCCTTTATTTGAATCGCTGGACTCCTAACTTCGATCTAGCCTTAAAAGTACCAAAAGACGTCCCGGTCTGGGTCAGACTCCCAAACCTCCCAATCCACTGCTGGAACTCCTCGTCACTGCAAGCTATTAGGAATGGGCTAGGCCATTACATCGACAAAGCCGACCCAAAAGACCAATATTCTTATGCCAAAATTTGTGTGGAAGTTGACTTGGAAGTAGGCTTTCCATAAGCGGTAAAACTGAAGGTGGGGGAGTGGCACCACCTACAAAAAATGGACTATGAATAGCTACCGTTTAAATGCAGAGAATGTCATGAATACAGTCATTTCTAGAGGAACTGCCCAAAAACCCCACAAGAGAAAGATGGGGAGGAGGGTTGGCAGCAACCTCGGAAAGGAAGAGAGAAGCCCAATAGCCCACGAAAAGACAACCCAATGCCGACTCAAAGCAATCTAGGGAACCAAGAGATGACAAACAATTTCAAAGAGTTGGAAAATGAAGGTGAAGTGGCGGTCCCAAACAACACTAGCCAAGGTGAAGAAGGAAGAGGCGTCCAAAACCAGGAAACCGGAGGACCCCCAAAATCAATAGAAGGAACGAAGAATGGGGGGGTTCAAGGAACTAAGGAGGGAGAGATCCCCCTCCCAAGGAATGGAGCAGATCAAGGCAACGAGGAGGGAGAGATTTCATCAGGGAGTAAAACAGAGGGAACGAGTGAAGCTTGGGACACTCCAAAGTGACCTAGCAAAGGGAGGAAGTCCAAAAAGGTGGAAAGGGATCGGGAAACGTACAAGAATGTACTCAAAGCAGCTCAACTAACCATTAAGAAAATAATCAAAACAAGGCAAACCAGGAAGCAGAAAAAGGCCCCCCAAGGAGGCCACTCTCCCCCTCAAAATAATCAATGAAGTTCACATCCTGGAACTGTAGGGTTCTCGGCAGCAAGAAGAAGGAAGAAGCTATTAGGGATATAATCAAAACAACAAGAATGGACATCCTACTTATCCAGGAAACCAAAATGAGTCAGCAGGACTCATTAAAAGTATTAAAAAATGTATGGAGAAGTAGCCAGGGTTTAGCTGACAACGCTAGGGGCACTTCAGGAGGGCTCTGCATGTTGTGGAACGACTCCAAAATAGAACTAATCCGCTCCGACCTTTGCATGCATTGGATATTCACTCAACTTCTCCACAAGGAATTAGGACAAATGGTAAGTCTCTTTAATATTTATGTCCCATAGCACATTGAAGAGAAAAAAATTGTTGGCAATCTGATGCAGGAGCATCGCTCACTCATCAAGCGAGCCAGTGCATGGAGCGAGGAAAGAGAACAGCTGGATGACGCTAGCACCAAAATTTTGAATCACCTTGATATCTGTTGCACCGCCATTTGAATGAAAGCATTCATCATAGAGCGTACTTGCACATTGTAAATGGACCTTGAGCAAATAAGCTCTCATCCTTAGATAGCAGAGGTACTTCTTAGATTTAGTGCAGGTAGATAAGATAATTAAGTCTAGATTAGACGGTTTTGACTTCGAGAGGGAAAACAGAGTATAGACACCCTCCTTTGTATCATTGTAAAAAAACAACATTCAGATTATGTGGAGCATTAGCATTGAGGAGCAAGAAGAGAAGCGCAGAGAGCTTGTGAAGAATCCCCATGTACATATATTGAATTAATAGTAAAGCTTTGATTCAATTTCATGGCTATGATTATTCTCTATGTGTTGTTGATATTATGTTGTTGCATCTTTGCTTCTTTCTTTGCCTATTGTCTGTATGCTGCATATGTGATTGCCTGGCAGGTTCAAAATCTGAGGGAATGAGAGAATGAGTTTCAATCGTTTCTCTGTCTAGGTCAAGAGATTCCTGCATAGAGTGCAGTGGAATTCTTCCGCATAGAGTGCGTTGAGGAGGCCGGACCGTTAAAATCTCACCTTTGTTTGCCAGACATTGTGTTGCGTTATTCGAACCATGCAGGTGAAGTGCAGAAGACTTAAAGTCTCCGAGGCAAGTCGGGGAAGAGAAGAACAGGAGAGTCGTGGTTAAATCCCATGGACATGTTTGTTTTCTATGTGTTGTTGGCATTGTGCCTTTGCATATTTGCTTCCTGTTACTTACTTCTTTCATATGCGGCATATGTGATTCTATGGAAGAACTGAATTCAGAGTGGTTCTGAGTGGAAAGTTGGTGAAATCTCAGGAGGGAGAGTTCCCTACAAGTATTATGGAACAGACCCCGAGAAAGCCCCGAACGGGAAAAGTTTCAGAGCGTAGAACTCTTCAAGAGGAAGAGAATAAATGACTTGAACTTCTGGGAGAGACTTGATCTTCCAGCACAAGTAGAACCCATTTTCCATTTCATATCGGCGTATCGGGTTGACGATTGTAAGAGTTGTATGCACGTCGAAATCGCGAGTAGAGATTCCCAGATTCCATGGGAGATGTCGATCTGTCGGAGGGATAGATGATACGTGACCTCGAGACATCAGATCTCGGGAGTTGAAGGACCAAATGACTGGTCTCATAGGTTGCAAATTCACGAGGAGGCGAGGTAGTGATACTCGAGTATCGGCGACTCGGACCTCAGAAGTCAAAGTGGAGTTAACCTGATTCGTGAGAAGCGAAGCCGCGAGGTCGCGGGACCATGAGTCTCGGCATCTCGGCGCATTGGGTATCGGGAGTTGAAATCCAGAGTGGTTGGTAGCATGAGAAGCGAAGTCCCGATTCCCCGAGTAGAGGAAAAAGAGAATAGAGAGGAGTGAACTGTGGGTGCAGAGAATCCGATAGGAAGGNCCATGCTGAGCCAGGGTGGAGGGGAGCCGCCGCCCCCTCCCTCCCCCTCTACATCCTTCAGGAAACTGGTCACGGCTTGCAGGAAGAAGGCAATCCAAGGTGAACCATCAAGCTTTGTAAGAAGACTGGAGGAGGTACCAGAAATCAATCTCCCCCCGGAACAACCAATGAAAGTAGCAATATCCTTATCAGAGTGAGCTCTGGTAGGTCAGTTAAAGGGGCTTTGGCCCTCTACCAGGACAACAGACAACTGGATTCAAAGAAACTGGAGGCCACTAATAAAAAATAGTGTGACCTGCTACGTCGTTGGAAGGGGCTATTTCATCTTCGAGTTCATCTCCCAAGAGGATCGAGACTTAATCTTCAAGAATGGTCCATACTTTATGGGCACATAGGGCCTTTATTTGAATCGCTGGACTCCTAACTTCGATCTATCCTTAAAAGTACCAAAAGACGTCCCGGTCTGGGTCAGACTCCCAAACCTCCCAATCCACTGCTGGAACTCCTCGTCACTGCAAGCTATTAGGAATGGGCTAGGCCATTACATCGACAAAGCCGACCCAAAAGACCAATATTCTTATGCCAAAATTTGTGTGGAAGTTGACTTGGAAGTAGGCTTTCCATAAGCGGTAAAACTGAAGGTGGGGGAGTGGCACCACCTACAAAAAATGGACTATGAATAGCTACCGTTTAAATGCAGAGAATGTCATGAATACAGTCATTTCTAGAGGAACTGCCCAAAAACCCCACAAGAGAAAGATGGGGAGGAGGGTTGGCAGCAACCTCGGAAAGGAAGAGAGAAGCCCAATAGCCCACGAAAAGACAACCCAATGCCGACTCAAAGCAATCTAGGGAACCAAGAGATGACAAACAATTTCAAAGAGTTGGAAAATGAAGGTGAAGTGGCGGTCCCAAACAACACTAGCCAAGGTGAAGAAGGAAGAGGCGTCCAAAACCAGGAAACCGGAGGACCCCCAAAATCAATAGAAGGAACGAAGAATGGGGGGGTTCAAGGAACTAAGGAGGGAGAGATCCCCCTCCCAAGGAATGGAGCAGATCAAGGCAACGAGGAGGGAGAGATTTCATCAGGGAGTAAAACAGAGGGAACGAGTGAAGCTTGGGACACTCCAAAGTGACCTAGCAAAGGGAGGAAGTCCAAAAAGGTGGAAAGGGATCGGGAAACGTACAAGAATGTACTCAAAGCAGCTCAACTAACCATTAAGAAAATAATCAAAACAAGGCAAACCAGGAAGCAGAAAAAGGCCCCCCAAGGAGGCCACTCTCCCCCTCAAAATAATCAATGAAGTTCACATCCTGGAACTGTAGGGTTCTCGGCAGCAAGAAGAAGGAAGAAGCTATTAGGGATATAATCAAAACAACAAGAATGGACATCCTACTTATCCAGGAAACCAAAATGAGTCAGCAGGACTCATTAAAAGTATTAAAAAATGTATGGAGAAGTAGCCAGGGTTTAGCTGACAACGCTAGGGGCACTTCAGGAGGGCTCTGCATGTTGTGGAACGACTCCAAAATAGAACTAATCCGCTCCGACCTTTGCATGCATTGGATATTCACTCAACTTCTCCACAAGGAATTAGGACAAATGGTAAGTCTCTTTAATATTTATGTCCCATAGCACATTGAAGAGAAAAAAATTGTTGGCAATCTGATGCAGGAGCATCGCTCACTCATCAAGCGAGCCAGTGCATGGAGCGAGGAAAGAGAACAGCTGGATGACGCTAGCACCAAAATTTTGAATCACCTTGATATCTGTTGCACCGCCATTTGAATGAAAGCATTCATCATAGAGCGTACTTGCACATTGTAAATGGACCTTGAGCAAATAAGCTCTCATCCTTAGATAGCAGAGGTACTTCTTAGATTTAGTGCAGGTAGATAAGATAATTAAGTCTAGATTAGACGGTTTTGACTTCGAGAGGGAAAACAGAGTATAGACACCCTCCTTTGTATCATTGTAAAAAAACAACATTCAGATTATGTGGAGCATTAGCATTGAGGAGCAAGAAGAGAAGCGCAGAGAGCTTGTGAAGAATCCCCATGTACATATATTGAATTAATAGTAAAGCTTTGATTCAATTTCATGGCTATGATTATTCTCTATGTGTTGTTGATATTATGTTGTTGCATCTTTGCTTCTTTCTTTGCCTATTGTCTGTATGCTGCATATGTGATTGCCTGGCAGGTTCAAAATCTGAGGGAATGAGAGAATGAGTTTCAATCGTTTCTCTGTCTAGGTCAAGAGATTCCTGCATAGAGTGCAGTGGAATTCTTCCGCATAGAGTGCGTTGAGGAGGCCGGACCGTTAAAATCTCACCTTTGTTTGCCAGACATTGTGTTGCGTTATTCGAACCATGCAGGTGAAGTGCAGAAGACTTAAAGTCTCCGAGGCAAGTCGGGGAAGAGAAGAACAGGAGAGTCGTGGTTAAATCCCATGGACATGTTTGTTTTCTATGTGTTGTTGGCATTGTGCCTTTGCATATTTGCTTCCTGTTACTTACTTCTTTCATATGCGGCATATGTGATTCTATGGAAGAACTGAATTCAGAGTGGTTCTGAGTGGAAAGTTGGTGAAATCTCAGGAGGGAGAGTTCCCTACAAGTATTATGGAACAGACCCCGAGAAAGCCCCGAACGGGAAAAGTTTCAGAGCGTAGAACTCTTCAAGAGGAAGAGAATAAATGACTTGAACTTCTGGGAGAGACTTGATCTTCCAGCACAAGTAGAACCCATTTTCCATTTCATATCGGCGTATCGGGTTGACGATTGTAAGAGTTGTATGCACGTCGAAATCGCGAGTAGAGATTCCCAGATTCCATGGGAGATGTCGATCTGTCGGAGGGATAGATGATACGTGACCTCGAGACATCAGATCTCGGGAGTTGAAGGACCAAATGACTGGTCTCATAGGTTGCAAATTCACGAGGAGGCGAGGTAGTGATACTCGAGTATCGGCGACTCGGACCTCAGAAGTCAAAGTGGAGTTAACCTGATTCGTGAGAAGCGAAGCCGCGAGGTCGCGGGACCATGAGTCTCGGCATCTCGGCGCATTGGGTATCGGGAGTTGAAATCCAGAGTGGTTGGTAGCATGAGAAGCGAAGTCCCGATTCCCCGAGTAGAGGAAAAAGAGAATAGAGAGGAGTGAACTGTGGGTGCAGAGAATCCGATAGGAAGGAAGAAGAAACGATGAGTCCTTCGGGCCCGTGGAAAGCGAAGGTCCTGGTAAGAGAAACTGTGTCGTCGAGGGCAAGAGGGTTGCGTCAGAGTGGTATCAGAGCCTTGTAATCTTGTTGGTATATTGTAGGTGAGAGAAGAGAAGGAGAAAGAGGAAGCAGTCTGATACACACGACTTGTGTCAGAGTGGTATCAAAGCCTTGTAATCTTGTCAGTATATTGTAGCCAAGAGAAGAGAAGGAGAAAGAGGAAGCACTTTGATACACATGACTTGTGTTAGAGTGGTATCAGAGCCGGTGAAGAGTTCTCTTTATACCGGTAGCAGGGAGAAGCAGTTTCCATAATGCCGCCCAGGAGAGAAAGGCATTCACCTGATCATGAGGACAGGGATGCCCGAAGAAGGGGTAGACCGGCAGGGAACCTAGAGATAGAAAGACAGATGCGAGATCTCCAAGCAAGGCTCGAGGAGATGGAGACTGCGTAGAGATGTGGAACTGGCCCAGGAGAGTTCAGTGATTCCGAAGTTGACGAGGAAGTTGGACATGCAGAAGAAGAAGTTATGGCAGAGGATGCATCAACCGAAAGGCTCATTAGAGCCATTTCGAGGATGAGCTCGAAGACGAAGATGGACATTCCCGTTTATGAGGGAAGTCTAAATGCAGAAGAGTTTCTAGACTGGATTCGAGCACTCGACACCTACTTCGATTATGAGGATATCGAAGAGGACAAGAAGATAAGACATGCTGTCACGAAGTTGAAGGGACATGCAGCCTTATGGTGGGATGAGCTACAGGCAGACAGACGTTCCAAAGGAAAATAGAAAATCAAAAGCTGGGATCGGATGATCGCCAAGATGAAGGCAAAGTTCATTCCCAGAGATTATCAGATCACTCTGTTCAGGCGCATGCAAAACCTGAGACAGAAGTTGATGATGGTGAAAGAGTACACCGAGGAGTTCTACAGACTCAACATCAGAGCTGGTCATCGGGAGAGTGATGATGAAAAGGTGGGGAGATACCTGAATGGTCTCAGGTATCATATTCAAGATGAATTGAGCATGCTGACCATCCACACAGTTGAGGATGTGTACCAGATGGCTCTGAAGGCCGAAGAGAGGTTGAGCTGCAAGCAAGGATAGCGTGGGCGAGGAAGAAGCCAGCCCAGAGGCAAAGAAGTTGCCCAAGAGAGAACTCAAAAGACCAAAGAGGATTGGAAGAGGCCTCAGGGAAAGGTTGAGAGAGGTGGAACCTCGCAGCAGAGGCAGAAACAAACAGAACAAAGGTAGCAATATGCTGAGCTGAGGAGGCAGCATGCTGAGCAAGGTGGCGGATATGCTGACGGCAACATAATTCCTCGTAACCGAGGTAGAGGAAGAGGCCGTGGAGGAGTTATCACATGTTTCATGTGTGGAAAAGAAGGACATAAAGCTATTGATTGTCTAGAGAAGAAGATGGAAAGAAGTGAAGCTCACATCACAGAGGTGCAGAGGCGTGATGTTGAAAGCGAGGATGCGGACAGCGGAAGATCGCTTGGGACGCACAAAATTCTTTTGGCACCTGAGAAAGAGGTGGATAGCTCAGTGCAGCGGAGCAAACTGTTCAGAGCGACTTGTACAGACAAGGGCAGAAAGTGAAAGGTCATAGTTGACAGTGGGAGCACTGACAATCTCGTTTCGACCGAGATGGTGGAGAAACTGGAACTGGAGACAACTAAGCACCCGAGTCCATACAAAGTCTCATGGTTACAAAAAGGACACCGGGTAAGTGTCACTAAACAATGCCTAGTTAAATTCAAGATTGGAAATTACCATGATGAGATTCTGTGTGATGTCATTCCCATGGCCATATGTCACATACTGTTTGGTAGACCATGGCAGTATGATAGAAATGTTGTTCATGATGGGAGGATGAACACATATACCTTGGAGAAGGATGGGAGAACACACAGATTGCTTCCGATAAAAGATAAAGAAGTGAAGCCAGAAGTGAGCAGCACGATACTTCTCATGAGTGGGAAAGAACTTCTCACAGAGATCGAGAAGAATGAAGATCCACAATTCTTTTATGTTAGGAAACTGAGAATTGTCCTGACAAACACAAGAGTGGATGACTTGCCAGAAGAGATTCAGGAACTGCTGGGAGACTTTGCTGACATCATCATGGATGAACTACCTCGTTCATTGCCACCGATGCAGAGTGTGATTCACCACATTGACCTCATACCTGGAGCAAGTTTACCAAACAAGGCAGCGTACTGGTTGAAACCTCAGGAGAATGAGGAGGTCAAGAGGCAAGTTCAGGATCTGCAGGATAAGGGACTGGTCTGAGAAAGTCTTAGTCCATGTGTCGTTTCAATGGTACTGAGTTCAAAGAAGGATGGAGGCTGGAGGATGTGTACAGACTCCAGGGAGATAAATAAGATCACCATCAGATACAGGTTTCCATTGCCGAGAATGGATGACTTGATGGATTGCCTGAGTGGGGCAAACTACTTTTCCAAGATTGATCTATAGAGAGGATATCATCAGATCCGGATGAGAGAGGGAGATGAATGGAAGACGAAATTCAAGACAAACGAGGGTTTGTACGAATAGCTGGTCATGCTGTTTGGGTTGAAAAGCACGCCCAACACTTTCATGAGGCTGATGAATGAAGTCCTGCGGGAATTCATTGGTAAATTTGTGGTCGTATACCTAGACGACATACTGATTTTCAGCAAGACCAAGGCTAAACACCTGAGGCATTTGGCCATTGTGATGAGAAGATTACAGCAGGAGAAGATACTGATCAATTTGAAGAAGTGTTCCTTCATGCAGACAAAACTCATTTATTTGGGCTTTGTAATCTTTGCGAATGAATTAAAGATGGATCCTGAGAAGGTTGAAGTGATCAAGAATTGGCCATCGCCGAGAAATGTTTTTGAGGTAAGGAGTTTTCATGGACTCGCTAGTTTCTACAGAAAGTTCATTCGAAATTTTAGTGGGATCAACACAGCGATGATGGACACTGTGTAGAAGCAGCATAAATTTTTTCAATGGACAGCCGAGGCTGAGAGAAGCTTCAAACTGCTGAAGCGCAAGATAACAGAGAAACCCATTCTGGTGCTATCGGATTTTTAGAAGACCTTCCAAGTGAAGTGTGATGCTAGTGGATATGCTGTTGGAGGGGTCTTGAGTCAGGATGACAGACCTGTAGCGTATTACAGCGAGAAGTTGGATGATGCAAAGCTAAAATACTCCACATACGATAAAGAGTTCTATGCCATCATACAAGCATTGAAAAAGTGGAGGCATTATTTAATACCCAAGGAGTTCATATTCTACAGTGACAATCACGCATTGCAGTTCGTGAGTCAGCAGGAAAAGCTGAACCAGAAGCATGCGAAATGGGTGGAATACATGCAGAATTTTACATTTGTGATAAAGCACATTTCGGGGACTGCTAACAAGGTAGCTGACGCCTTGAGCAGAAAATGTTTATTGCTGCAGAAATTCAGAGTCAAAACCTTGGGTTTTGAAAGTCTGAAAGACATATATGCAGGTGATGTAGATTTCTTAGAAGCATATGAGGCAACTGAGAATCCCGTTCTCAGAGATCGGAGCCCGTGGATTGATTATATGATCCAGGAAGGATTGTTGTTTTGGGGCAATCAACTGTGCATTCCAAATTTCTCTATGAGAGAAAATTTAGTGAAGGAGAAGCACAACGGAGGCTTAGCATGTCATTTCGGACATGACAAAACATTCGCCAAGCTGAGTGAATCATATTATTGGTCGGGGATGCGCACTAATGTCAAACGGTTTGTTGACCAATGCAGAATTTATCAACATGCGAAGGGCAGAAAGAAGAACACAGGGTTTTATCAGCCATTGCCCGTACCTGAGAGGCCATGGGAGGTAATCAGTATGGATTTTTTTTTGGGTTTATCGAGAACACAACGGGGAGTTGATTCCATCTTTGTGGTGGTGGACAGGTTCTCGAAAATGGCACATTTTATCCCATGTCATAAGACCAGCAATGCAACCCACATCGCGAACTTATTTTTCAAAGAGATTATGCGATTGCATGGATTGCCCAGGAGCATCGTCTCAGATCGGGATACCTAGTTCATAGGTCACTTTTGGAGGACGCTATGGAAGAAACTGAGGAGTGACTTAGCACTTAGTTCAGCATACCATTCGCAAACAGATGGACAACCAGAGGTGGTAAATAGAAGCCTGGGGGATCTACTGAGGAGCCTGGTGACTGAACATCACAGCAGTTGGGATCAGGTCCTACCACAGGAAGAATTCACGTACAACGAATCGGTGAATCGGAGTACAGGTAAGAGCCCATTTCAAATTTTGTATGGCACACAGCCGAGAGGAGTTTCTGAACTCAGGGAGTCNGGAGTTGAAATCCAGAGTGGTTGGTAGCATGAGAAGCGAAGTCCCGATTCCCCGAGTAGAGGAAAAAGAGAATAGAGAGGAGTGAACTGTGGGTGCAGAGAATCCGATAGGAAGGAAGAAGAAACGATGAGTCCTTCGGGCCCGTGGAAAGCGAAGGTCCTGGTAAGAGAAACTGTGTCGTCGAGGGCAAGAGGGTTGCGTCAGAGTGGTATCAGAGCCTTGTAATCTTGTTGGTATATTGTAGGTGAGAGAAGAGAAGGAGAAAGAGGAAGCAGTCTGATACACACGACTTGTGTCAGAGTGGTATCAAAGCCTTGTAATCTTGTCAGTATATTGTAGCCAAGAGAAGAGAAGGAGAAAGAGGAAGCACTTTGATACACATGACTTGTGTTAGAGTGGTATCAGAGCCGGTGAAGAGTTCTCTTTATACCGGTAGCAGGGAGAAGCAGTTTCCATAATGCCGCCCAGGAGAGAAAGGCATTCACCTGATCATGAGGACAGGGATGCCCGAAGAAGGGGTAGACCGGCAGGGAACCTAGAGATAGAAAGACAGATGCGAGATCTCCAAGCAAGGCTCGAGGAGATGGAGACTGCGTAGAGATGTGGAACTGGCCCAGGAGAGTTCAGTGATTCCGAAGTTGACGAGGAAGTTGGACATGCAGAAGAAGAAGTTATGGCAGAGGATGCATCAACCGAAAGGCTCATTAGAGCCATTTCGAGGATGAGCTCGAAGACGAAGATGGACATTCCCGTTTATGAGGGAAGTCTAAATGCAGAAGAGTTTCTAGACTGGATTCGAGCACTCGACACCTACTTCGATTATGAGGATATCGAAGAGGACAAGAAGATAAGACATGCTGTCACGAAGTTGAAGGGACATGCAGCCTTATGGTGGGATGAGCTACAGGCAGACAGACGTTCCAAAGGAAAATAGAAAATCAAAAGCTGGGATCGGATGATCGCCAAGATGAAGGCAAAGTTCATTCCCAGAGATTATCAGATCACTCTGTTCAGGCGCATGCAAAACCTGAGACAGAAGTTGATGATGGTGAAAGAGTACACCGAGGAGTTCTACAGACTCAACATCAGAGCTGGTCATCGGGAGAGTGATGATGAAAAGGTGGGGAGATACCTGAATGGTCTCAGGTATCATATTCAAGATGAATTGAGCATGCTGACCATCCACACAGTTGAGGATGTGTACCAGATGGCTCTGAAGGCCGAAGAGAGGTTGAGCTGCAAGCAAGGATAGCGTGGGCGAGGAAGAAGCCAGCCCAGAGGCAAAGAAGTTGCCCAAGAGAGAACTCAAAAGACCAAAGAGGATTGGAAGAGGCCTCAGGGAAAGGTTGAGAGAGGTGGAACCTCGCAGCAGAGGCAGAAACAAACAGAACAAAGGTAGCAATATGCTGAGCTGAGGAGGCAGCATGCTGAGCAAGGTGGCGGATATGCTGACGGCAACATAATTCCTCGTAACCGAGGTAGAGGAAGAGGCCGTGGAGGAGTTATCACATGTTTCATGTGTGGAAAAGAAGGACATAAAGCTATTGATTGTCTAGAGAAGAAGATGGAAAGAAGTGAAGCTCACATCACAGAGGTGCAGAGGCGTGATGTTGAAAGCGAGGATGCGGACAGCGGAAGATCGCTTGGGACGCACAAAATTCTTTTGGCACCTGAGAAAGAGGTGGATAGCTCAGTGCAGCGGAGCAAACTGTTCAGAGCGACTTGTACAGACAAGGGCAGAAAGTGAAAGGTCATAGTTGACAGTGGGAGCACTGACAATCTCGTTTCGACCGAGATGGTGGAGAAACTGGAACTGGAGACAACTAAGCACCCGAGTCCATACAAAGTCTCATGGTTACAAAAAGGACACCGGGTAAGTGTCACTAAACAATGCCTAGTTAAATTCAAGATTGGAAATTACCATGATGAGATTCTGTGTGATGTCATTCCCATGGACATATGTCACATACTTTTGGGTAGACCATGGCAGTATGATAGAAATGTTGTTCATGATGAGAGGATGAACACATATACCTTGGAGAAGGATGGGAGAACACACAGATTGCTTCCGATAAAAGATAAAGAAGTGAAGCCAGAAGTGAGCATCACGATACTTCTCATGAGTGGGAAAGAGCTTCTCACAGAGATCGAGAAGAATGAAGATCCACAATTCTTTTATGTTAGGAAACTGAGAATTGTCCTGACAAACACAAGAGTGGATGAATTGCCAGAAGAGATTCAGGAACTGCTGGGAGACTTCACTGACATCATCATGGATGAACTACCTCGTTCGTTGCCACCGATGCAGAGTGTGATTCACCACATTGACCTCATACCTGGAGCAAGTTTACCAAACAAGGCAGCGTACTGGTTGAAACCTCAGGAGAATGAGGAGGTCAAGAGGCAGGTTCAGGATCTGCAGGATAAGGGACTGGTCTGAGAAAGTCTTAGTCCATGTGTCGTTTCAATGGTACTGAGTTCAAAGAAGGATGGAGGCTGGAGGATGTGTATAGACTCCAGGGAGATAAATAAGATCACCATCAGATACAGGTTTCCATTTCCGAGAATGGATGACTTGATGGATTGCCTGAGTGGGGAAAACTACTTTTCCAAGATTGATCTATAGAGAGGATATCATCAGATTCGGATGAGAGAGGGAGATGAATGGAAGACGAAATTCAAGATAAACGAGGGTTTGTACGAATAGCTGTTCATGCTGTTTGGGTTGAAAAACACGCCCAACACTTTCATGAGGATGATGAATGAAGTCCTGCGGGAATTCATTGGTAAATTTGTGGTCGTATACCTAGATGACATACTGATTTTCAGCAAGACCAAGGCTGAACACCTGAGGCATTTGGCCATTGTGATGAGAAGATTACAGCAGGAGAAGCTACTGATCAATTTGAAGAAGTGTTCCTTCATGCAGACAGAACTCATTTATTTGGGCTTTGTAATCTCTGCGAATGAATTAAAGATGGATCTTGAGAAGGTTGAAGTGATCAGGAATTGGCCATCGCCGAGAAATGTTTTTGAGGTAAGGAGTTTTCATGGACTCGCTAGTTTCTACAGAAAGTTCATTCGAAATTTTAGTGGGATCAGCACAGCGATGATGGACACTGTGTAGAAGCAGCATAAATTTTTTCAATGGACAGCCGAGGCTGAGAGAAGCTTCAAACTGTTGAAGCGCAAGATAACAGAGAAACCCATTCTGGTGCTACCGGATTTTCAGAAGACCTTCCAAGTGAAGTGTGATGCTAGTGGATATGCTGTTGGAGGGGTCTTGAGTCAGGATGACAGACCTGTAGCGTATTACAGCGAGAAGTTGGATGATGCAAAGCTAAAATACTCCACATACGATAAAGAGTTCTATGCCATCATACAAGCATTGAAAAAGTGGAGGCATTATTTAATACCCAAGGAGTTCATATTCTACAGTGACAATCACGCATTGCAGTTCGTGAGTCAGCAGGAAAAGTTGAACCAGAAGCATGCGAAATGGGTGGAATACATGCAGAATTTTACATTTGTGATAAAGCACATTTCGGGGACTGCTAACAAGGTAGTTGACGCCTTGAGCAGAAAATGTTTATTGCTGCAGGAATTCAGAGTCAAAACCTTGGGTTTTGAAAGTCTGAAAGACATATATGCAGGTGATGTAGATTTCGTAGAAGCATATGAGGCAACTGAGAATCCCGTTCTCAGAGATCGGAGCCCGTGGATTGATTATATGATCCAGGAAGGATTGTTGTTTTGGGGCAATCAACTGTGCATTCCAAATTGCTCTATGAGAGAAAATTTAGTGAAGGAGAAGCACAACGGAGGCTTAGCAGGTCATTTCGGACATGACAAAACATTCGCCAAGCTGAGCGAATCATATTATTGGTCGGGGATGCGCACTGATGTCAAACGATTTGTTGACCAATGCAGAATTTATCAACATGCGAAGGGCAGAAAGAAGAACACAGGGTTTTATCAGCCATTGCCCGTACCTGAGAGGCCATGGGAGGTAATCAGTATGGATTTTGTTTTGGGTTTACCGAGAACACAACGGGGAGTTGATTCCATCTTTGTGGTGGTGGACAGGTTCTCGAAAATGGCACATTTTATCCCATGTCATAAGACCAGCGATGCAACCCACATCGCGAACTTATTTTTCAAAGAGATTGTGCAATTGCATGGATTGCCCAGGAGCATAGTCTCAGATCGGGATACCAAGTTCATAGGTCACTTTTGGAGGACGCTATGGAAGAAACTGGGGAGTGACTTAGCATTCAGTTCAGCATACCATTCACAAACAGATGGACAAACAGAGGTGGTCAATAGAAGCCTGGGGGATCTACTGAGGAGCCTGGTGACTGAACATCACAGCAGTTGGGATCAGATCCTACCACAGGATGAATTCACGTACAATGACTCGGTGAATCGGAGTACAGGTAAGAGCCCGTTTCAAATTTTGTATGGCACACAGCCGAGAGGAGTTTCTGAACTCAGGGAGTCAGAACAGGCTGAAACTAGTAGCGCAGGAGCTGAAGAGTTTTCTAAGGCGATGCAAGAACTTCACGCAGAGGTGAAGCAGCGACTGCAGAATTCCAATCAAGAATACAAGCACAGAGTCGATCAGAGGAAAAGACAACTTCAGTTTGAAGTTGGGGACATGGTTCTGGTGCACTTGAGGAAATAAAGGTTTCCTAGAGGAACATATAACAAGCTCAAGATGAAGAAAATCGGGCCATGCAGAATTCTGAGGAAATTTGGCGAGAACGCATATGAGCTTAAGTTTCCAGAGGACATCGGGATATCTCTGATTTTCAATATTTCGGACTTATACCCCTACAGGGCTGAAGAAGAAAACACTGGAACTAAGGAACCAATGGTTCAATGGTAGAAACAATTACCAGTTGCACAGAAGCCTCAGATGGAGTGCATACTGGATAAAAGGATAGGCAGAAAGACCAAGAGGAAGCAGTATTTTGAATACCTGGTGAAGTGGAAGAATCACCCAATGGAGGATGCAAGCTGGGAAATAGAGGAAGTCATACAGAAGCATGGTCACACCGTGCAGGAGCTCATGGACAGGAGCCCATGAAATCTTTTTGAGACGAGGAGTATGATGCAGGAGCATCGCTCACTCATCAAGAAAGCCAGCGTGTGGAGCGAGGAAAGAGAGCAACTGGATGACGCCATTACCAAAATTTTGAATCACCCTGATATCTGTTGCGCCACCATTTGAATGAAAACATTCATCATAGAGCGTACTTGCACATTGTAAATGGAACTTGAGCAGATAAGCTCTYGTCCTTAGATAGCAGAGGTACTTCTTAGATTTAGTGCAGGTAGATAAGATTTAGTGCAGGTAGATAAGATAATTAAGTCTAGATTAGWCGGTTTTGACTTCRAGAGGGAAAACRGAGTATAGACACCCTCCTTTGTATCATCGTAAAAAAAAATCATTCARATTATGCAAAGCATTAGCATTGAGGAGMAAGAAGAGAAGCGCARAGAGCTTGTGAAGAATCCCCATGTACAGATATTGAATTAATAGTAAAGCTTTGATTCAATTTCATGGCTGTGATTATTCTCTSTGTGTTGTTGATATTATGTTGTTGCATCTTTGCTTCTTGCTTTGCCTATTTTCTGTATGYTGCATATGTGATTGCTTGGCAGGTTTGAAATCTGAGGGAATGAGAGAATGAGTTTCAATCGTTTCTCTGTCTAGGTCAAGAGATTCTTGCATAGAGTGCAGTGGAATTCCTCCGCATAGAGTGTGTTGAGGAGGTCGAACCGTTAAACTCTCACCTTTGTTTTCCAGATGCTGTGTTGCATTATTTGAACCGTGCAGGTGAAGTGCAGAAGAGTTAAAGTCTCCGAGGCAAGTTGGGGAAGCGAAGAACAGGAGAGTCGTGGTTAAATCCCATGGACATGTTTTTTTTCTATGTGTTGTTGGCATTGTGCCTTTGCATATTTGCTTCCTGTTACTTACTTCTTTCATATGAGGCGTATGTGATTCTATGGAAGAACTAAATTTAGAGTGGTTATGAGTGGAAAGTTGGTGAAATATCAAGAGGGAGAGTTCCCTACAAGTATTGTGGAACAGACCCCGAGAAAGCCCCGAACGGGAGAAGTTTCGGAGTGTAGAACTCTTCCAGAGGAAGAGAATCAACAACTTGAACTTTTGGGAGAGACTGGATCTTCTAGTGCAAGTAGAACCCATTTTCCATTTCATATCAGCATATCAGGTTGACGAGTGTAAGAGTTGTATGCACGTCGAAATCGCAAGTAGCGATTCCCAAATTCCATGGGAGTCATCGATCTGTCAGAGGGACAGATGATACGTGACCTCGAGACATCGAATCTCGGGAGTTGAAAGACCAAATGACCGGTCTCATAGGTTGCAAATTCACGAGGAGGTGAGGTAGTGATACTCGGGTATCGGTGACTCAGACCTCGGAAGTCAAAGTGGAGTTAACCTAATTCGTGAGAAGAGAATCCGCGAGGTCGCGGGACCATGAGTATCGGCATCTCGGTGCATCGAGTATCGGGAGTTGAAATCCTGAGTGGTGTTTAGCACGAGAAGCGAAGTCTCGATTCCCCGAGCAGAGGAAAAAGAGAATAGAGAGGAGTGAATTGTGGGTGCAGAGAATCCAATAGGAAGGAAGAAGAACCGTTGAGTCCTTCAGGCCCGTGGATAGAGAAGGTCCTGGTAAGAGCAACTGTGTCATCGAGGGCGAGAGGGTTGCGTCACAATCCCTTCAAGACTACCTAGCAGATAATGAGCTAGAAAATATTATCCTAGGGGGGGGATTTAAATGTAACTCTAGCAAAAGAAGAAAAATGGGGGGGGG
>JZKD02S1979157.1:17343-50323 GCA_000966675.3 Picea glauca
CTCCATTTTCCAAATTATTTATTTTCAAGTATTTTTAAGAGAATTTGTGATGAAATATTAGAAAATTAACATATTTTCATTATATCTCAAAGTTGGATAAGTTTTGTGATGACTATAGGCATATTTGAAAATTTTCACACGGTCAAAAATCACCACCTAGCTTCACATTCGAATTTCATCTTCAAGCTTTGATTTGGAGATAATCATTCAAGCTAACTTCAAGGAGAAGATCATGGATAGAATATCTTATCTAAGATATTTGTGGAGGATTTGAAGGGATAGGTTGAGAGAAAAGTGGATCTGTAATTATGAGCTTGTTATCTTTATTCATGTATAAATAAGCAGATTCTCTCATCATTTGGGAGGAGGCCTCTCTCTAGAATAGAGAATAGAAGAATAGAGTGATTGAGCTTTGATTCATAGTCTTGTAGTTTTGAGATAGTTTTCATTTTGAGAGTTATATATGGATCTCATCCTTTTGTGATTAGAATGATACTTTTGGAATAAAGAGTTGGATTTCTTTATGTTTTGATTTGTTAATTGAGTAGTTTATGTGAGCTCACATATAGTTCTCATTTGTCTTTTGTTACATGTTTTAATAGATTAGTTGTTAATTTTCATGCTTTCTTGATTTAGTTTACTTTCAATAAGATTTTATGTGCTTTCATAGATAGGTTTACTTTCATATAGTTTTACGTTTTTCTTGAATTTAGTTTAGATTATTTTTCTTTTTCTTAGATTTAGATTCAATGACAATAGTTTAATTGTTTCTTTTTAAGTATTAGAATAGATTAGGAATACTCTTTCCCTGCATTTCCTGTGCTTGCACCTCTAAGATTATGAGCCCCCGGGTTGACAATTTTATGTCGAATTCATAAGCATTAATCTTGCTCGACATTTTGGCGTCGTTGCCGGGGAGGTGTTAAAAGGGTTAGAGTTAGATTTTATTTTCAGTTATGTGCATTTTCTTTTTGCAAGAGTTTCCTTAGTTTTATTTATTTTCATGCGAATTTCGTTTTTATGCAAGTATGTTTTTTTTTTCATTTTCGTAGTGTATAGCTTGGATTGTGAATTAGCTTTTGTTTTTTTAGTTCACTTTTGATTCCGTACTAATTTTGCACTTGTCATGTACTCATTTTCTTTTTTTTTCTAGTATTTGGATTTGATTTTCATTAAGATGATTTTCCAATGAGTGTAAGTTTGGAACTACTCACTGAGATCCTTGCAAAAGATGGGATATCCTCTTCTCAGGAAGAGGAAATCCTGAACGCAATTAAAGATGCAACCACTCCTCCAGAAGCGAAGGAAAAATTAACATCTGAAGAGTTCTATACAGCCGATAATAAGCAAACATGCAAGCAGGAAATTGAGGAGGATGAAGAAGGGATTTCAGGTGAGTTCGATCAAAACGAAGAAGTAGACCATGCTTATGAAAGCTGCATCGAACATTGGTTCCAAGAGAGTACCAGGTTAGATCAATTTTGTTTTCTTTATTTCGTTAAATCACATCTACAACAACTGATTTTGCACATTCTTGTACATTTTAGATTTTATTTCGCAAAATCGAATGTGGACATATTTTTACTTTTGTTGCGTGTATGGTTACATTGGAAATTTCATTTCATGTAAACAATTTTTAAGTTCCAATTAGAATAGAGTAGGTAGGTTTCTAGTTTTAATTTTAGCTTCGAATAAGTATGCATGATCTAAAACCAAGAAGTAGGATGACTATAACGCTTTCAAGAATGATGATTTTCTAGTTTTTACTTAGGAATGAATAAAAAAATCACTTATAAAAATAAAAAATAAAACACACTAAAAATATTTTCTGTCTATTCTATCTTTTCGCATCCATTCTTTCACCCTGAACCTGCAACCATATCAAAAACCATTTGAAAATGAAACATAAAAAATAAAAATAAAACATGACATAACATAAAAATGATCAAATTATTTTTCCATAACTTACTGTGCAAACCAAACCCTCGCAAAATCTTCCACCATTTATCACGTGTGCTCTGCTGCCGAAAGAGTTGCTCCTAATCCAAGCCTTTGTATTTCAATGATCAGGGATAAAAACACCTCAACGCCTATCTTTAAACTCGTTCCATGACTCTATCCTTGTGAATCTTTGTTGGTAGGAATGCCTACACTAGATGGCTTACTATACTCTCTGTTGCAGATCTAGCCTTATTGAGTTACGATATAGAAAGAATCTTTAGCAATTTCAAGCTATTGAACTAAACTCTAATCAATACAACACAATGGTGTGAAGGAACAAATTGCAACAGTGTTGGATTGTGAACTGCTTGCTAGATTATCTATCTACAACCCACACATATTGAAACTGAGGGAATAAAACATCGCCCAACTCTATTTAGAAATAAATGAATGAAGGTGGTTAAAATTTAGTTATGGTTGAATCCCGGTAGCTAGATCTTGGCGATAGTAATTTTGGATACATACCTAACAAATCGGCATTTTATCAGCTTACTTCATTCACGGTAGTTTTAATTGCTGCAAATCCGAACCAGAAGTTATGATGCGATTCTAAGTTGTTCAATCTCTATGAGTTAATTTTTAAGCACGCCACATGTGGTAAATCCTATTCATTTGCAGAGAAAATTGGGTACATGTCACTGGCTCTTATTCTGAATTCCAAGATATACTGTTATCTTGAGTCTAAATATGAGCCACGAATCAAGGACCCGTGGGTATATCTCAAACAAACAGTTGATTGACAATTAAATTCCATAAATCATCTTCCCGTGACAAAGAGATAACGATATCATACTTCCACCTTTATTGGACAATGTTTCAGTTGGGAACGCAATTCTTGGAGGATGTGGCATACGCAGGGACATCCAACGCCAAAAGTAGATCCCTCGGATCTGTATCCAGTCTCAGTTGATTCAGGAACCACTGGATTAGCAGTTTTGCGAGCAGTCTATTTGTTCTTCTTCAGAGCCACACTTGACATCGACACTTTACATTGAGTGCATCAACATTTAGTTAAGACAAACCCGTTTTCACCGCAAAAGTAAGGAGCATCATGATACGCACAAGAATTTCAATTAAAATTAGCTCAGGTCGCTTGGATAGGTAAAGATAGAATCAATTCGCCAATCTTCTACCTAATCCACCATAGAATTGTATATAAGAACACATTCTTCTCTAGAGATAGATCAGCCAGGTGACAGGTTTTACAGACAATTATTTAAAGGGTACCGGATTGCCAAATTACCATATTTCAGGGGGAAAATCATTTGCATGCAAGTGAAAAGAGATTGCATCTCCACCATATCATCATTTGCGCTCCACGAATTTACAACATAAGCCAACGAAGGGATCCTGATGATTGAATATCGAGGGAAACAGTTGCGGGGTCGAAGCATAGCAGGTCCACTCTCCCCGTCTCTTCTTTTCTCTGTTTTGTATGTTTCTATGCACAATAAGAGCTATATCCAATATATTTTGATTGCGTCTGTGAACGAATTACCTGACTGGCATGACGGGGAGAGATGAGTTGGTTTTGAACATCGAAGGCATGCTTGTAGCTTATTTTTAGACCAAGCACGTAATGGTTATACTCAGTAAGGGTAGAGTTGCTGCCATTTTCATTTTTGTTGTCAATAAACTTTGAAATCTTCTCAAAACCAAATATTTAATGCTTTAAAATATGATTTACACTAACTTGTTTGTGCAAGTCATTCAAAAACAGGTTTTGACCAAAAGTGCTTAAGTTGCGTTACTATTCACAAGTAAAAATGCATTTCACTTTGTTTTGTATTTGATTTGCTTAAATATTTGTTTTTCTGCAAGATTATCTTTTTCAATACTCTCACAAGTTTGTTGCAAAAACTAACACTTTACAGGTTCAAGGTGATCAAATTGCGTGCAAAAGTGATTTCAGAAACCACATAACATTTCCAGAAAAACATGCTTCATGAATACTTGAAAGAGTTGAGTTTTCTATTGTGCTTGTCATAACATTTACTACCATCAAAAAGAACTTTTCTCAAAAACCATTTGTGTCATGACATGAGCCCTTCTCTTTCCTCTTTCAAACTTCGTCGGTCATTCATGATAAATCCTATTTCGTCATTTCATATGTCGTGAGCCTAAAACTTTTTCTATCCACCGCCACTACCTTATGAGCCTTCTGCATGATTACTTTTCTGAGTCACATACACTTTACCTAATTTGCACCCATCTTGTGCCTCATATTGAGTCTTCTTTTTAGCCATTTTTTCAGGCTCTTAAAAAGTGAAAAAGCAATGAGCATAAAGTAACTAGGGCTCGAAAAATCCACTAGTGAGTGTTTACTGTTCTACCAAATTATATCATGCAAATATTTTTGTTTTACACTCGCATTGAATGATGTGGAATACATTAAGGTCCACCTTTCAACATGTTCTTGTCCATCGACTTCAACACCTTATCTGAAATAGGGACTAGAGAATGTTTTAGTACCTTGAGGCTTGCATGCCTTAATGGCAAGCTCTCTCGCCACTAGCATAAGGATTCATTAATGCCTCTTGACCAGTGGACTCTATATATGTTCGACTTCAACACCTTTATTCACATGGACTAGAGTGTATTGTAGGTACCTTGATACCCATTGACATCAATGGTGGGTTTTCTCGCATTGGTTAACGGAATTCATTAATGGCCAGTAATCCAACGATTTCTTATTGTGTTCGACTTCAACAAAATCTATTCACACAATTAAGAATTGTACCATAGAGTGGGTTTGTAGTAGTTGCAGATGATATGATTTTTTATGGTTCTTTATGCTAATAAAAGGAAGACCGGTTCAGAGATAGCCAGTAGTTTGTTTGCTTCAAAAACAGGGAATTCATCTGTATCTCAGCAAGGCTTTTTGCACTTTCCCAGCTGCACTAGTTTCCAGTACAAAGCTTGAAGCTCGACCGTTGACTTGTTTACACTTTGTTCGAGATTTCTTCACTGCAGTTACTTTTAGTTCAGATTTCTATTTATTTTCTTTCTGTACCTATTCAATTCTGGTTCAGTACCGGTTCAACACATGTTCATTACCAGACAGTACTAGAGAATGCAGAATTCTTTTCAGTCGTACCACAGTTCCACTTTTAAATTCCAGTTCTTAATGCTATGATCAGCAGCAACATCAACCACATTCCTATTACAGGGTTCATCAACTTTTTGGGTAACTGGAGGTATGTTCTTTTCTAATATTTAATCATGCAATTCCTTAAGTGCTAAAAATAGATAAATTTGAAAATTATCCTTACCTTAGTCTTCTCCATTTCCTGAAACGTAACACATCTTCAGTTGGGGGGGATATTCATGTCATAATTCCATTTACATATGCATCATCTCATTTTACCATCAACCAATGTGTCTTTCCCAAACTAAACTATGATGCATTTGATTCTAAAAGCATTGATATATATTGGCATGGTTCAAATATGAAGAAAAATAAGGCTTTCTAAAAACATTGATGACTTATCATTTCCAGTGCATGCATGTTTTCAAATATTATGAATTGTGGCAAGAAAATAAGTAAAAATGAATAAATGGTGTTAACACAAGAACCAACATTTGTCATATTGATGGTTGTCACACAAGAACCAACCAGAAGAAAATTAGTTGCCACTCATCCATGGAATGATTTATTGTTATACATCATCATCATCATGTAAGCTACAGTTAAGATGCCACAAGATTTAAAGAAAAATTCATGCACAGTTGCATAGGAACATGCAACAAGTTCAGTTGGGGGGAATGTTGGACCGCATAAATACACCTTTTATTCCTTGATCATACACCATTTATCACCTCATTCTTATCTTATCCTTCCATAAAACCATTAATCTCCACCACTTTCACAATACATATGGGTTTATATCTCCATTTTCCAAATTATTTATTTTCAAGTATTTTTAAGAGAATTTGTGATGAAATATTAGAAAATTAACATATTTTCATTATATCTCAAAGTTGGATAAGTTTTGTGATGACTACAGGCATATTTGAAGATTTTCACAAGATCAAAAATCACCACCTAGCTTCACATTCGAATTTCATCTTCAAGCTTTGATTTGGAGATAATCATTCAAGCTAACTTCAAGGAGAAGATCATGGATAGAATATCTTATCTAAGATATTTGTGGAGGATTTGAAGGGATAGGTTGAGAGAAAAGTGGATCTATAATTATGAGTTTGTTATCTTTATTCATGTATAAATAAGCAGGTTCTCTCCTCATTTGGGAGGAGGCCTCTCTCTAGAATAGAGAATAGAAGAATAGAGTGATTGAGCTTTGATTCATAGTTTTGAGATAGTTTTCATTTTGAGAGTTAGATATGGATCTCATCCTTTTGTAATTAGAATGATACTTTTGGAATAAAGAGTTGGCTTTCTTTATGTTTTGATTTGCTAATTGAGTAGTTTATGTGAGTTCACATATAGTTCTCATTTGTCTTTTGTTACATGCTTTAATAGATTAGTTGCTAATTTTCATGCTTTCTTGATTTAGTTTACTTTCAATAAGATTTTATGTGATTTCATAGATAGGTTTACTTTCATATAGTTTTACGTTTTTCTTGAATTTAGTTTAGATCATTTTTCTTTTTCTTAGATTTAGATTCAATGACAATAGTTTAATTGTTTCTTTTTAAGTATTAGAATAGATTAGGAATACTCTTTCCCTACATTTCCTGTGCTTGCACCTCTAAGATTACGAGCCCCCGGGTTGACAATTTTATGTCAAATTCATAAGCATTAATCTTGCTCGACAACCATCATCCATTATCGTATCATCGTCCATCAGATCATCTTCTTCTGGCTCGAAATTCATGGCATCAACTTCTGCAACAGCCATGAATGCAAGTGAGCAGGTTCTCTGAGCAACTAGGGTTGCCATGGAATTTTTTGGCTTGAAATATATCTCTCGGTGTACCAAGGGACCATCTCCTTGTTTTCTCTTGGGCGGAGGGAGATGAATAGTAAGAATATTGCCTGAAATAGTGGAACCTCTGGCCATTTTTCCACAATGTGTTTATTGTATGTGGAGAGAACTACTGCCATAAGTTATTAAGAATTTTCATTTGCTCGAGACGATGTTTGAAATGAAAGTCGGGGAGGAATAATATAACCCTTCGCAAATTATGGTTTAATGCATATCAATGGAATATCTCCTCGAGCCTTTCACTGATCAATGGCAGTTTCCAAGGTTCGTGTGGAATGGACTGTCACCATCACAGCTCACTAATTGCCCAATTAGAAAAAAAGTGCAAAGGTGGTGGTGACGACGAAAAGAGATTGAGAATTAGAAATTTCTTGGAAGCACCAAACCGTCCGCACACAAAAAAAAGATTGCACGGCCTTTCAAATGAATACTTGGAAAGGATAACATACTTGTGCGCAAATCTTAGTTTAATTCGTAGTAATGACAAATCTTCTCCGGATTTCTGGACATTAATGACAATATTAACGGTTCCTGCAGAATGGCTACTAGCATTAAAGTTTAATTATTGCATATCTGGAAACAAGTACGAAGGCAACGGTGATGGAGAAACCGATTCCAAGAAATACCAAAGTATGGAAAGCGGTCGGGCGGGTTACAAAATAAAAACGACAGAAGATATACCCAGGAGACATGAAGGGTCGATGGTCATATTGCATCTCAGCGATAGATATCGGTCGTCAATTTGTATGTCGCGAAATTTGTAAATTGACAAGCAGACTTGCGGCCTGGTTGGGTCAACATTGCACTTTCATTGTTCTATGTCCTCCAAATAGCACTCGGAGTTCTGCGATATACAGATTGACAGATGGAATCAAGGGCTGGCGGGTTCAAAATTTCCATTGTTTAGGGATGGCAATCGCTATCAACTATCTAACATATCTAAAAATATTATTTTCAATACTAAATTATTAATATTACATATTGATATTGCATAATTTTGTTAGACGATAAAGTTTGTACATTCTGGTCGGGCAAGTTATTTAAAAGTTTTGTGACAAACAAACAATACATAGTAGACATGTACTTTTATAAAGTATGGACATGCGATTTTATAGAGCATATGTGGAACCCTCATTCCATACTTAGGCACTTTTTCGATTGCGGGTTCTCGGCCTGGCGGGCTGAAAATTGAGCCTCTATTGTTTTGTGTCCTACAAATAGCACCCACACTTTCGCGATATACAAATAGACAAGAGGACTTGTGGGTTGGTTGGTTGAACGTTGCACTTTTATTGTCCTGTAGTGATTCCATATTTAGCCAGTTTTTTGGATCGGGGGCTCTCGGGCTGGCGGGAAAAAAATTGGGCCTCTATTGTTCTGTGGTCTACAAATACCACCCAAAATTCTGCGATATACAGATTTAGAAGCAGACCTGCGCTAAATTATTACTGTTAAATATTGATATTGCAAAATTTAATTAGACGAGAAAGTTTGTACAATCTGGTTGGCCGAGTGATATAAAAGTATTTGAACAAACGAGCAATACATAGTAAACATGTGCTTTTATAAAGTATGGACATGATATTTTATAGAACATATGCGAATGCCTCATTCCATACTTGGGCAGTTTTTGGATGGCGGGTTCGCGGCCTGGCGAGTTGAAAATTGAATATCTATTATTTCGTGTCCTACAAATAACACCTACACTTCTGCGATATACAAATTGATAGGCGGACTTGCGGAGATGAGTCTATATAAAGTATGGACATGATATTTTATAGAGCATATGCGGATCCCTCATTCCATAGTTAGGCACTTTTTGGATCGCAGGTTCGTGGCCTAGCGGGCTAAAAATAGAGTCTCTAGTGTTTTGTTTCCTACAAACAGCACCCAGAATTTCGCGATATACAAATTGACAGGAGGACCTATGGGATGTGAGGAATAAATAATACATAGTAGACATGTACTTTTATAAAGTATGGACATGATATTTTATAGAGCATATGTGGATCCCTCATTCCATACTTAGGCACTTTTTCGATTGCGGGTTCTCAGCCTGGCGGGCTAAAAATTGAGCCTCTATTGTTTTGTGTCCTACAAATAGCACCCGCACTTCCGCAATATACTAATAGACAGGCGGACTTGTGGGTTGGTTGGTTGAACGTTGCACTTTTATTGTCCCGTAGTGATTCTGAATTAAGTCCATATTTAGCCAGTTTTTGGATCGGGGGCTCTCGGGCTGGCGGGCAAAAAATTGGGCGTCTATTGTTCCGCGGTCTACAAATACCACCCAGAATTCCACGATATACAAATTCATAAGCGGACCTGCGGTAAATTATCACTGTTAAATATTGATATTGCATAATTTAATTAGACGAGAAAGTTTGTACAATCTGGTTGGCCGAGTGATATAAAAGTATTCAGACAAACGAGAAATACATAGTAAACATGTGCTTTTATAAAGTATGGACATGAGATTTTATAGAACATATGTGAATGCTTCATTCCATACTTGAGCAGTTTTTGGATGGCGGGTTCGTGGCCTGGCGGGCTGAAAATTGAATATCTATTGTTTTGTGTCCTACAAATAGCACCTACACTTCCGCAATATACAAATTGACAGGCGGACTTGCAGAGATGAGTCTATATAAAGTATGGACATGATATTTATAGAGCATATGTGGATCCCTCATTCCATACTTAGGCACTTTTTAGATCGCGAGTTTGTGGCCTGGGGGGATGAAAATAGAGTCTATATTGTTCCGTGTACTACAAATAGCACCCAGACTTCCGTGATATACAAATTGACAGGAGGACCTACGGGCTGCGCGGATCCCTCATTCCATACTTGGGCACTTTTTGGATCGTCGGTTCGCAGCCTAACAGGCTGAAAATTGAGTATCTATTGTTTTGTGTCCTACAAATAGCACCTAGACTTCCACGATATACAAATTGACAAACAGACTTGTGGACATGAGTCTATATGAAGTATGGACATGAGATTTTACAGAGCATATGCGGATCTCTCATTCCATACTTGGGCACTTTTTGGATCGCGGGCTCACAGCCTGGCGGGCTGAAAATAGAGTCTCTATTGTTCTATGTCCTACCAATACCACCCAGACTTTCATGATATACAAATTGACAGAAGGACTTGCGGGCTGCTTTACTGAACATTGCATTTTTATTGTTCCGTATCGATCCCATACTAATTGCATATTTAGCCACTTTTTTTTATCGAGGGCTCTCGGGCTGGCTGGTTGAACATTGCACTTTCATTGTTATGTATCCTCCAAATAACACTCGGACTTCCACGATATGCAGATTCATAGATGGACTTGAGGGTTGGCAGGTTCAAATTTGCCATTGTTTACGGATGGAAATCTCTATCAACTATCCAATATATCAAAAAAAATTATTTTCAATACTAAATTATTAATATTACATATTGATATTGCAGAATTTAAGCAGAGGACAAAGTTTGTCCATTTTGGTGGACCAACCGATATAAAAATTTTCCGACAAACGAGCAATACATAGTAAACATGTACATTTATAAACTATGGACATGAGATTTTATAGAGCATATGCCCATTCCTTATTCCATACTTAGGCACTTTTTGGATTGTGGGTTCGCGGCCTAGTGGGCTAAAAATTGAGGTTTCATTGTTCTGTGCCCTGCAAATACCACTCAGACTTCTGCGATATACAAATTGACAGGCGGACTCAAGCTGGTTGATTGAACATTGCACTTTTACTGTCCCCTAGCGATCACGTATGAATTCCATATTTAGCCATTTTTTTTTATCAGGGGATCTGGGACTGGCGAGATGAAAATTGGGCCTCTATTGTTCTGCGCTGTACAAATACCACTCACAATTCCGCGATATACAACTTGACAAGAAGAACTACGAGCTGACTAGCTCAACATTTCAGTTTCATTGTTCCTTGTCCTCCAAATAGCACTCGGACTTCCACGATATACAAATTGACAGAAGGACTTGAGGGCTAGCGGGTTCAATTTTTCTATTGTTTACATATGCATATCCCTCTCAACTATCTAACATATCTAAAAACATTATTTTCAATACTAAATTATTAATATTAAATTTTGATATTACAGAATTTAATTGTCCGTGAAAATTTGTACCATCTGGCCGGGCGACTGATATAAAAAAAGTTCGACAAACGACTAAAACATAGTAAACATGTACTTTTAGAAAGTATGGACGAGATTTTATAGAGCATATGTGGATCCCTCGTTCCATACTTCAACACTTTTTTATCGCAGGTTCTCGGCTTGGCGGGCTGAAATTTTAGCCTCTTTTGTTCTGTGTTCTGCAAATATCACCCAGACTTCCACGACATACAAATTGACAGGCGGACTTGCGGACTCCACGTCTGGTGGGTTCAAGATTGCAATTGTTTAGGGATGTTCATCCTATCTAACTTTATCTAAAAACATTTTTTTCAAATACTAAATTATTAATATTAATTATCCATATTGTACAAGTGAATTACATTAAATTATTAAAGGATGTTAAATCATTTATTTAAAAAAAAAAAAAGCAAACAAAAGAATTTGTTTTTTAAATTCTATCGCCTCAAGCATAACAAGGACCAATTTGAATTTTAAGGCTCTCTTGTTCATATGATAACACAATTGCACTCCGCATAGTATATATTCTTTGATTTCAAATTATTCCAGGATATTAATTTTTCCAAGTTCATCGAATAAGCAAAAATGTCAAAACAACGACTAATTTGAATTTTAAGAGCCTCTTGTTACTATGATTGGATAGTTGCACTTCGCACACTATATATTCGTTGATTTCAAAATATTTCATAACAATATTTTTACCAAGTTCATCGATCAAGGAAATCTGCTAAAGCAAGCCACATAGTACATTTGCGTTACAGCGCCATAGAAATTATCAGGCGGATCTGCGGGCCAGCTGACTAAAAAAATCAATTATATTGTTATGTGTCCTCCAAAGAACAGTTGGAGTCCCACGGTATACAAATTGACAAACAAAGTAGATAAGCAAGAACCAACCATACTTTAAATAGACCACAAGCAAGTTCCTAGAAGGTTCCATAGAGCTGAAACCATCGACCTTTGCACCAAACAATTTGATATACAAATAAAAGACATGGCCGCGTTCATTTTCTCTTGCATTTGGTATATGTTCCCAGTAGAAAATAATCGGTTCCATGCGATATATGGGTATTACAGAGATATGGGCCAAGTCCAACGAACATTCATCTGGATGTTGAACAAATGTTACAGAGACACATGAGGTATTTTTGTTTCCTGTCAAACTTTGATATATTTTTTATTTTTCCCCTTCTTCAGCCGATATGCAAAATTGCATTGTTCTCATTCAAGGTGAATTTACTGTGTATTCGAAGCTGTCGCAACATGTAGATATTGCTTTCCTTTTTCTATAGATATGTTTCATACGACAACTCTGCCAACTCAGGAAGCACATTTTGTAACAGAGGCTTCCTAACCGTACAATGCACAGTTGTGTTTCCCATAGTTCGAATAACAACATTCACGCAATGCCCATATATATATGGGCATTTTTCATTGCATCGCAGACAATCAATTGTATCATCACTTATCAAAGCGGAGGCAGAAGCAGCGGAGTTGCATTTTGCACATACATTCTCAAAGGGGGTCGAGTACACATTGGTTGCAACTAAAAGACCTTCAACCTGGGAACGCAGGAAAATGGATTAATACATTGAGCAATATAATACACAAGTGCATCGCCCCGTCCCCTTTAAAAAAAAAAAAGTAAGCATGCGCAAAAATTTGTTGAAGGTTATTTCTATAAGCAAAGTGAGGATGATTTTGTGGATGTATACACACAACAATTGTAGAGTTAGCTAGTTTCTTCATATCCTCTACTATATCTTCTCACAACTCTGTTACAAACGTTGCCTGGGTTATCCAAAAGATCCTTTCTCTAGCATCCCTCTTCTTTGTTATATTTTTGAACAACATAAGTGGAATCTGCCCTCTATGCAATTGTTGTTCCATTGACGAAAACAATCTGAATACGTAACGAACAATTGCAGCTGCAACATGGAACAGTGCAATATTTGTGTAACTTATCCGACATACATGCACATGCGAAAGTAAAGGATAAAACTAAATATGAAAAGCGGTACCATTGCCTTGTCGTTGTCCAACTCTCCACCCTTTATATGGAGAATGTGTTGCGAGCCAAATTTTCTCGCCAGTGTGACAACAGCCCCAATTGTTCTGACTGGGTAAATATCAATGCTCTGTGAAAGATGGTTGATATTCGAGTCCAAGATGAAACGATATTCTGAACAAACAGCAGGAATTTTTTCCATAATGATTGTTTCTTTGAGCGAAATAATTCGATCGCAATCACCACATTCATATATTGTTTTGGGCAATACATTAAAATTTGTAATGGATATCCCATTACATGGCAATATCTTTTCTGCATGTTTCTAGAAACGTTGTGGAGGAAAAGTCGGTGTCACTGTCATCATGGCGTCCTTGTATGTCATGTCAGCACACATAATGGATCTACTTTTGTTTTCCTTGTCCAAGTAGGTGCTATAGACAACCATTATGTCCCCGAGGAACACTTGTCTAGTTTGGCGGTTGTTCAAGCCCTCTATTGACAGTACTTTGGATGTCACAACTCTAAACCTGATAACATTTTTTGAACAAGAAAACTAAAGTGAATGGTAGTGTGGTACAAGTACACAGATAGTTTTGATGAACTATCGAGCTAGAGTTTCACAACCACACCTCTTAGTCTACAAAACATGTAGCACGTTCGACGTCTCGATTGTACTTGTTGATACTTATTGCGAGCTGCAAACCATGTATTGCATATGACATCAGCATATCCACAATGCCATATATGAATATATAGCCCAGGAAATTTGTTTAGTAAACATAGTAAGAGAAAAGCGTATGCATCTTTACCTTTGGCCTTGTCGGTCTGCTGATGTCTGGGATGATTGATTGCTCATACCCATGTCACTAGTCCAAATTTTTCTGATGCAAGCATGTGCAGATGAACATCAGGACTAAACAAGCATATGCATTGTATATTTTCCATCGAAAGGACCAAATAACCATAAAATTGTGTGCATCTGAATTTTTTAACTGGAGAAATGTTTAACGGTAAATAGGGTGTGAGCGCGGGGCACCATGGCCAAACTGTATATGGCGGCCCCCCTGAAGCCAAGGGATAGATCTTCAACCTGTCAGCCTGGCACCCACAATTGAGAAAGTGGGTAACTATGGAAGAAGGTAGAAGCATGACCACATATGTAATCCGTTAGTCCACCAATCGGCGCACGAAGGAATTTTTGGAAAGCACACTAGGCAGATGAATTAGAAAACAAAAGGGATAATAGAAAATGGAAAAAGTAGAAAGAGGGAGCGCAGAAAGGCCCATTACTACAAATTCATTGTTTTCAAGTCTAATATTATATGCCCCCACCCGGTTTGTATATTTAATTTACCAGCACACTTGGTATACCTTTTAGAAGATTGCACCATAGAACCCTCTGCTGTTGCACAGAACAATTCATCTCCCTGTCCAAGAAACCTGTTTTTTTCAAGTCAACAAAGCCTAAGATGCAATGGACACGAAGGCAAGTTAGTATGAAGACACACATCTCAAAAAAGAGAAACAACTCTATTTACCCACCAAAAAGTCCTTCGCCCTATCCATCCATTATGTTTGTTTAAATGTAGCAATGCAGCACAAACACAACGGACATGAACCAGCTTAGTATGCAGGAAGGAATGCATGTAAGCAAGATAACTTACCATGTAGGAAGGCACACAACTAGTTTAACACATATACACACCATAAATAAAATACAAAATAGTGCAATATGAAACAACAGTACAATCATGCACCTTTCTATATCCTCTTCAGCCGATGCAGTCAAGACTCCCTCGTTTTCTCCAGCTACTCTGTTTGTTTGAATGTGGGAAATCACAAAATTCAATGAACATCAATGGAAACTGGTATTCACCAAAGAACAAGAAATATGTACATACAGAAAAACTGACTGAACAAACAATCTAGAAAGGCAAAAACATGAACCTTTGCGCTTCTCTATCCATGGTTGTAAATGTGTAGATTTTTTTTCCCTGTCCAAAATATATTACAAGGCACAAAACATCACGCAATTGCATGGCCACAGCTAAACGATTTTTGGTTTTCCCTGGCAATTTATCCAGACATGCCCTTTAACCATGTTCTTTATCCTCTACACAGACTGTTGTGCCCACCATACAAGTTGTCATTTTTTCATGCCAAACCACCCAGACATGCTTCCAGACATCAAAATATAATCTTGCAGAATCTTTGTTGCACATATCATATCTCAAGCAAAACACAAATTGTATCATGCGCACACCAGTCTATGTAGAGGAGAAAGAACATGTAATGTCACATCCACACATATGACCATACATGGTTTATAAATGTAACCTGCACACATATGCTTTATTCCAACAACAGAAATAGCAGATATTGTAACTTCACATGTAATCCTCCAAAAATTTTGCATGCAACTATTTTCTTTGATGGCAGGACTGGAGCACTAGAAAAATCTCACAGAATAACATATATCGGCCTCGACAGAGATGGAAAATAATACAACTTCATGTTGACTCGTGGGTGCAAGGGATAAACACCATAAAGCGCTCCAAAAAAACAATAATAATCCAAAAAAAAAAGAAAAAAAAAGCTCCAACCATCGTCCCTGCACCCCAACCCTGCAAGGCCGAATCAAACAAAAGAAAACAACAAGGACCAAAGCAGGGAGAAAGCACGAACACGTTGAACTAAACCCCCAGGGCCCCAAAGAACAAAGCCTAGCCAAACAAATAGAATCAACAACCCACGAACCAACGAACCAACAAGAAAAACCGAGCCATTGAACAACATATGTATCTCCAACGATTACAAAATTGCAGCCCAAGCACAGAAGGAACCGGAAACATACAAGGAACATGCGACTACAAATAAGAAAAGATTCTTAATTTCAAACTGCAAACACTAAACAACAAACAAGGAATACAAAATGAAACTATGGCATGGAAACTTACTCAGAAACGATGAAATACAAAAGCACAGGTCGAATAGCGAGCGAAACAATAACAAGTAGCAACTGACAAACCAACGATGAAGAAGCACTCACCAAACCAGTAAACAATGTATGTAGCTTCAACGTTATGAGGATGAAACATACAATGGCAGCATCCGACAAACCAGCGAAGAAGAAGCACTCACCGAAGAAGTAAACAATGTATGTAGCTTCTATGGCATAACAAAGCTGAAACATACAATGTTTGTCAAACTGGCGGTAGACAAACAAGACTGCAAATTCATTGTAACTGTATAGAAAATTTTGAGGAAAAATGTACTACAAGAAGTGTATTTACATAAACATTTAAAATTGCCAGGTTGTCTAAGGACCTCGTGGTATGCAAACATTTAAGTTGTCAGGGGTGTTGGAGGACGTCGCATCATGTAAACATTTACGTTGTCAAGCCTATTGACGCATCTCGGAATAAGTGTGAATACATTTCAACAAATATACATCCACCAAAGACGCTATAAACTTTGGAATTCTCAATCACTACAAAGCATGGATATCAAAACATTTCAATATGTTTAGTGCATATGAAAAATTGCGGATATATTCACCTAGCAGAAAATGATAATACAAACATTCAAATTAATCGACCTTCAAGCAATATAGAGGAAAAATATCTAATTAAAAAATATTGTCTATGAGAAAAACTTTGGATATGTTGCCATATAGTACATTAGGAATAGCGAAGGCGGAAATAATACCTCCAATCTCTTATCCAATCAGATCAATACATATATGTAACTTTTTATTATATAAAAATATATGCTTCTAATTCCATAGCTCCAACAATAGGTATTGTGCAAATATTTCAGGTCAAAGGACAAACTAATATGTAGTCAACGTATTATCGATCGCTATAGTCCCTCTATGCCTACGACAGGGACTAATAACAAACACTCCATGCCACCATGAATGGGGTTTGAAAGATATTTACTTTTATCTACATGATAACATCAATGATGATAACACCAATGTAAATCTATTAATTTGAATGGCTCGATGGCCCAATCAATTTGTTTTCTTTTATTAATCCATTTTGAAGCAAGGTGTAGAGGGACTATAGCGATCCATAATTCGTTGACTTCATATTAGTTTGGTTTTTGATTAAATTTTTTTGCATAATCTCTACTGTTGGAACTAGAGAACTAAAAACATTGATTTGTATATAATAAAAAATACCATATATGTCATGATATTGGAGCTCATTGCTAGCTTCGTTATTCCCAATGTTTTATATGTGAGCATATGTTTTGAGCATGGAGAGTCAGTTTTTTGTTAGTTGACTTCATATTAGTTTGTCCTTTGACTAAAAAAAAAAATTGCATAGTCTTTATTGTTTGAACTATTGTTACTATTTTTTTTATTGTTATTATTATTTTATATTATTATAAAATAATATAATAATTATTTTGTGTACATACACTGCATTCTTTCTTAAATGTTTACATAGCGTGAGTCCCTTCGACAATCTTGACAGGCTTAAATGTTTACCCAACAGGCCTCACAACCTTAAATGTTTACTTAACAGGCATGTTACAATACATTTTCCTCTAATTTTTTTTATGCAATGTTCTTGGTAGTGAATATGGGAAATATTGTTCTTCAGCGGCATTATTGGTTCATTGGTTGAAGCTTGCTCGTTGCTTGTTCATTGGTTTCTTGTTTGTCTGTTGTCGTTGCTCTTATTTTCCTGTTGGTCTTGTTGTTGTTTGCACGCTTGAGATTTTGCAACAACGATTGAAACTGCGCTTTTGTCGTTCCCTATTGACGAGTGGGTTTTGGTGCCATGTTAAGCTTCCTTTTTGTTGTTTGTTGTTTTCTATTTCCATTTTTCAAGTGAAAAATTTTAATACTGGAGATGCCTGAGTCAAAATCCTCTTGCAGAACATCTTTGTATGTGAGGAGAAAATATGATTTCCTTTTCTTATATGTCACTATAGCTGCAATGGAGGTGGGTTCTGTGTCGAACATTGGCATTTAGGAATGAGACGAAGATAACATTACAGTCCTGCTTCTTTGTTCATAGTAGTCACATACAAATATGGGCTGCAAGAGGATTTTTATCGCTCCCAGTATTGACAATTCTTACTTGCAAACTGACAAAAAAAACAAACAACAAATAGGGATGCAACCATGGCACTGAAACTTACTCGTGAATGGGGAACGACAGAAGGGCAGTTCCAATTGTGGATGCAAAATACCAACCATGCAAACTGCAACTTTCTTAAATGTTTACATAGTGGGAGGCCTTTGGACGGTCCTCACATCCTTAAATGTTTACCTGACATGCCTCACAGCCTGAAATGTTTGCTTAACAGGTGTGTTACAATACATTTTCCTCTGATTTTTTGATACAATCTTGTGTGCAATGAATTTGGCCAATATTTTTATTCACCGACATTCTTGGTTGACTGGTTGATGCTTTCTCCTTGGTTCATTGGATGTTGCTTATTGTTGTTTGATTCAACTTTGCGGAGTTGAGGTCCTGCAGCTGCAGTTGGGCCTTTTGGTGCTTGTTCATTGGTTTGTTGTTTGTTGCTTGGTCTTGTTTGCTTCAAATTTGCAAGGTTGGGGTCCTGCATCTGCAGTTGGACCTGTTGTTGCAGTTTGCAGGCCATGGGTTGTGCTTACGTCCTTCCCCATTCACCGGTGGGTCTTAGTGTTGTGGTTGCATTCCTGCATTACTTAGTAGGCCTGTTACAATACATTTTCGTCCGAATTTTTTATTTTTTTTATTTTTTAGCAATGTTTTCTGCAGTGAATATGGGCAATATTGTTCTTTAGCAACATTATTGGTTCACTGGTTGATGCTTGCTCGTTGCTTGTTAATTGTTTTCTTGTTTTCCTATTGTTGTTGTTCTTGTTTGCCTGTTGTTCTTGTTGCAGTTTGCACACTTGAGATTATGCAACTGCGATTGGAACTACGATTCTGTCATTCCCCATTAATGGGTGGGTTTCATTGTTATGTTTACGCTTGTATTCGCTGTTTTCTATTTCCAGATTGCAAGTGAAAAAATTAAATATGGGAGATGGCTGAGTCAAAATCCTCTTGCAGAATATCTTTGTATGTGAGGAGAAAATTCAATTTCCTTTTTTATATGTCACTGGGTGTGATGGAGGTGGGTTCTGAGTAATCACATACAAAGATGTTCTATAAGAGGAATTTGATCCCTCCCAATATTGAAAATTCTTACTTGCAAACTGGAAAAAAAAAAAAACAATGAACAAGGAGAAACCATGGAAGTGAAACTTACCCGTGAATGGGGAGCAACATAAGCGCAGTTCCAATTGCAAATGTAGAATGTCAACCTTGCAAATTACAACTTTCTTAAATGTTTATACAGTGGGAGGCCTTTGCACGGTCCTCACAGCCTTAAATGTTTACCTATCATGCCTCACAGCCTTAAATGTTTGTTTAACATGCGTGTTACAATATATTCCTCTGATTTTCTTATACAATCATGTCTGCAGTAAATTTGGGCAATATTGTTCTTCGCCAGCATTCCTATTTGATTGGTTGATGCTTGCTCATTGGTTCGCTAGATGTTGCTTATTGTTGTTTGATTCAACTTTGTAGAGTTGAGATCCTACAGCTGTAGTTGGGCCTCTTTGTAATTGTTCACTAGTTTGGTGTTTGTCGCTTGCTCTTGTTTGCTTCAACTTTGCAGGGTTGGGGTCTTGCATCCACAATTGGACATGTTGTTGCATTTTGCAGGCCAGGGGTTGTGCTTCTGTCATTTCCCATTCACTAGTGAATCTCAGTGTTGTGGTTTCATTCATGTTCGTTGGTTTTTGTTTACTATTTCCAGTTTGCAAGTAATAATTTTCAATACTAGGAATGGCTAAGCCAAAATCCTCTTGCAGAACATTTTTCGTATGTGACTATTACGACCATAGAAACAGGAGTGTGGCGTTGTCTTGGTGTTGTTCTCTAGTTCGTTGTTCACCAAAGATCCCACCTCTGTCGCATCCATGGTGACATGGAAAAGGTTGAAAAATCTATGACAAGTGCATTCAGAAGAATACGCAAAGAACATGAAAGAAATCATATTGATACTATGCAAACAATACGTGCACTTGGAAATACATTGCTTAATCTTCAACAAATATCTGCTAAAAAAACAGTCGACGTTTCACTTTCCCTGCCCCTGGACTGTGGTTCAAGGAAATGTGTCTTCACAAACACATCTCCACTTGTGAAATGCAAATTGGAACATGGTTTTACAGTTGGGCCACTAAAAATACTATTAAAATAAAATAATATGGAAAATGTTGCAATAGATATAAACAAAATCTCTTTTGACTTGAACCAGAGTTTGTCGAGCTCCAACTATATTTCATAGCTGAGAATGTTTTTCCCATAATTAATGTGTTTCTATGGCTTCATAATTATGAGACTAAGTGTTGTTGTGTGAGGGATAAGTTTCTTATCTCTCTTTCTTTTTCCTCTTCTATACTTACCCATTTTTCCCTTTTCTTCTTCCCCTCTTTTATGCATTTTGAGTTCTATACTTAGTCGTGTTTCTATGCTCACGGATTCCTGTGGTGGAAAACTGACAAATCCTTTTCTCCATTTATATATTCACATCACGAGTCCGACCGATTACCATTTGTTTGCATACTTAGCCAATTTTGTGACCGCAGGTTTGCGGATAGGTGCTATCGAACTCTGGTGCCCTATGTTTGGGGTATACATCTTGCACCCAAAAATTTGGTGATCTAAAATTCGACCCCAGACTCCTCGAACTCGCAAGCCTGACTCTACCTACGATGACTACGTTTGACCGACCCACCTTTCCATACTTAGTCGAGTCTTCAAAGTTTCGCGGGTTCACAGACTCCCGGGTTCACAAAAGTTTAAAAACATTTTTCGCTCCCCTCCATCCCCGCCACCTTCCTCCCTTCCAAATGCACATTAATTATGATTTTACTAGTGACAACTCACTAGACAGGTTTGAAAAGATTGGCATTAATAATCAGAAATCTCGAGGACATCTCCCATTAAAATGCATTAATGTGCGAATATTATGGGATCTAATGATTTTTTTGCATCTCTCTTGAATTGGCAAAATTATTGGTTATTTTAGTTTTTTTAAGGCATCATCATAGTAAGAGTGCAATATTGTACTACCCCACTATCATCCACAAAGGTCTTGACGTAATGTCCCTCTTTAATATTGTGCATATATTACAGGTTGTCATATTTGAGAATATGATTGCATATGGAAATGTTAACTCATATGTTATTAGTGACTATTCACCACACATATTCAAAAATATTGGCATTAATAGGCGAAAAGATCAAGGACATCTGCCATTAAAACGAATTAAACCAAGATCTATGGAAGATTATACTATCATCCTCCAGCGTTCATTTTAAATACTTATTCCCATTTCCCTCTATCATCGAAAACTTGGGCTTTAAGGTGCCTTCGTTGTAATGTTCCTAGTCATCCACATGTGAGACAACTTATAGATGTCATTCAGGCCCAATTGAAAGACGAAGAAATGGTTTTATGTGACGTCGGCTTTGAGAGAAAAAAATTATGTTAGCCAACAGAAACTCAGACACAAAAAATTCAAGTATCTTATGATTGGTATTTTCCTTGTATTCGATCCTTTGGTTGGTTGAAAGGCCTGCCTGGAGATTTGTATGTTTGACTTCTTTGTTTTGTTACTGGAAATTGGAGGGGACTTTCAAGTCACCTGCAAAATTCTCCTTTGTTGAAGTAAATAACTTCTTCCAACAACACAGATTTGGCAAGTGTATCAAATCCTTCAGACCACACAAGAATTTATCTTTCGTCAGAGGATTCGCACATATTGTGGCTTGAAAAATGGTCTGGAATATTTGGAAATGACGCCAAATATTACTCCATGCTCGAATATACTCAGAAGGAAATTATAAATTTGGATCCTCACGAATGTGAGAAACTGTATGGGTGGTTGAATCAACATCCTAAAATTACAAAAGTTTATGTTTCAGAGTTTGTTGAGTGACTTTTGGGTGTGGTAACAGACTTGAAAGAAATTCAGATTCTTTGTCAAAGTTTATTCACCAACCTCTGGATCTAGTAACAGACTCCACATACAATCAACTTTCTATCGGCACTGTACATTTTTTTCACTATTCCTATGCAAATGATTACAACTGGGTCGAAGAGCTTGTCGCTCTTTGCAAGAATATTCTCCTGGTATTTGAAGGTGGGTATATAACCAGGGAACGAGGCTCTCAAAAATTTTGGATGCCTGGATCGACATGTAATTGGTAAATGTTAATGGGAAGGAATTCTAGACTATGGACTTTGCAACACTTTCTGAAAGTTACTTTATACTACCACCTTCTGCAAGAAGTTTGACGTATTCAGGTAATGATTTGGTTCTTGAAGATCACCTTTTACTACCACCTTCATGTAATTATTTTGTTTCATTCTTTAGAGGATACCTTGATGTACTAGGATATTCCAGAGCCGTTTCCACCAAATACCAATCTTCTTTTTGTTTCTCGTGCTTTGAACAAGGAGAATACATTTCTTCTGTTGTAGTAGATCTGATATTTGAAAAAAAATGGAAGTTGCTCGATGCTTGAAGTATTTCCTTATATGGTTCAAATAAATTGCCATGCCCTCGCTGCAAGCGCCTCTTGAGTTGTTCATCAGGATCATAGGTCGATAAGCACATAGTTCCTTCCTGGTCATATAGTGCTTCCATCACCAGCTTTCATTTGCACATGTGATTTTATTGTTACCTTCTTTGTTTGTCCTTGCGGTGGATCCTTCTAACCCAACCAACATGATGGAAATAAAATATCTCTAGGGAATTTGATCACTTTTGGGGATCTGAGTTGACTATATATTAATTTCGGTTAACTTAAAAAGGTTTATGTGTGCAACCTAATTTTAGACATAGGAAATACAATTTCTTATTTTTTTAAATATAAAACAATGTATTTTTTTAACACATGATTGTTTGAAAAGTTTTAGGCGTTGTTTGGGATTCATGTCCTTCAAGGATGTTAATTAATTACACAATTAATATTGCTTGTGCCAATGCAATCGGCCCTTCGTCTACTATGGAAATTGCATTAACACTACAATGTCAGATAATAGATGTCTGACATGTACCTAATGTCGAGGTCATCATCGCACAGGACACCCAACCTCCAAAGATTTCTGGACTCACAACAACATTGTAATTGTCATGACAAAGCAACACTAAAGTCGATGTTCTTTGCAGGTCTGAAAATCTTGCAGTCTAAGTTCTTTGAAAATGACATGCCTTCTTGTTCACCGCATTACCGCCCTGTAGTCAATGGCATTGTTCCCATTTCCACCGCCAGTGTCGATGTCCGAAGCTGAAGCTATCTAGAGCCTGGAGTCACTGCCATTGTGGATGCCTGAATTTGAAGCTACCTGGAGCCTGGGGTCACGTCTTGTTACACTTGACATTAGTACCAGTAGTGATCAAAAGTTGATTGTATGTCGATTTTGTTACTACATCCAGAGGTCGCTCAATAAACTTTGAGATAGAAGTTGGATGTCTGCCAAGTCTGTTACAACTTTGACATAAAAGGTTCTATAATTTTAGAATGTTGATTCAACCACGCATACAGTTTTTTACCTTCATGCGGATCCAAATTTATAATTTCCTTCAGAGTATATTCGGGCATGCAGTAATATTTGGCGTCACTTTCAAATATTCCAGAACATTTTGTGAGCCATGATGTCTGCTACTCCTATGACGAAAGATATATTCTAGTGTGATCTATAACATTTGATACACTTGCCAAATCTGTGTTGCTGGAAGAAGCTATATACTTCAACAGAGCAGCATTTTGCTGGTGACTTGAATGTCGCTTCCAATTTACAACAATAAAACAAATAAATTCAACATACAAATCTTCAGGCAGGCCTTTCAACCAAACAAACGATCAAATACATGGAGAATACCAGTCACAAGATACTTGAATTTTGTTATCTCAGATTATGTTGGCTAATAGGAGTTTTTCCCCCAAAGATGATGTCACATAAAACCACTCCCTCGTCTTTGAATTGGGCCTGAATTTCATCTCTAAGCTGTCTCATATGTCGATGACCAGGAACATTACAAGGAAGGCACCTTAAACCCAAAGTTTTCGATGATAGAGGGAAATTAACACTTAGCAAAGTATGGAATGTTGAATAAAAAGCTAATGCAGACAAGCCATATCTAGAAGAGTCAAACTATTCAAGAAGCTAGGATAGATCTAGCTGGCAGCACCAATGAATTCCAAGACCTTAAATTGATATTCGACTCATTGTTTGTAACCAGGAAAGCATTTGATGATCAAGTTGAAATCTATAAAAGACTATCTACAGGCTTGATTCTTGTACATATTTGCTTTTTTTGTCCGCAGGAGCCCCAATCGCAGTCATTATGGAAAACACATTTAAATTTCAAAGAATATGTGTTGAACTATTTCAAGACAACTATTTTGGGAAATAATCTCAGTTGCATTTTGTAACCCAATTTATCTAAATATAGAATATTTGAGGTTTTTGTATGGTGTTTTCCAATGTCTAATATTGTTTTTTTATTTTATTTTGTGTTTTTTTTAAATTGACTCATTTGTTTGTACAACTATTGATAGGTGAATTCAACCTCTTTCTGCAAGAATTTAAGACGCTCTTTGATCCGTAGTTAAACATGCACGACAAGCTTTTTTTTCTGTTGCCTAGCACTTTGATTTAAATAAAAGCTACTCTATTTGCTCCTTTCATTTTACATGGAAGAATAATTTGTGATAAGACATAGTTATGTGGTGCCCACCCTATACTTAAGAAAGAAATCGGTTGACCCATCCTGCTTTCATTCTTCGGGGTCCCGTAAATAGAATGAATTAATGACTCTATTTCAACAGGGCAACTTAGGTGTTGACGTCATGTTCATGTTCAATATTGTGCATATATTACAACTTATTCTATTTGATAATATCCTTGCATATAAAAAGTGTTACGTCATATATATCTATCTATATATATATATATTTCTATTGCTTATGGGTTTCAATGAAATTTGTGAACCGAAAAACACCCTACAAATTGGAAGATGATTTACATTTGGACCACAAATAATCTATTAAGATATATTAATATGAATACTATTGGAATAAATATAAACAAATTCTCTTTAAACTTGAAGTTGTCTTTGTTGACCCCCACGCATATTACATAGTTGAGACTAAATGATCATTTCTCCCTTTGTTTTTCCTTCTCTAAACTTACCTCTTTTTCCCTTGTCTTCTTCCCCTCTATTATCCCTTTGTGATTCTATATTTAGTCGCATTTATATGATCACAACTTCCCGAGTTGGCGGATTTGCAAATGCTCATCTTCATCTATATCTTCACATCTTGAGCTCGACCGACCACCGTCCCTTTCAATACTTAGCCAATTATCTGACCACTAGGTCCCGAGTTAGTGTTATCAAACACTTATGCCCCATGTTCTGTCATATACATCTTGCACCCAAAAAAAATTGTGATCTGCAATTTATGCTTTTACTAGTGAGAACTCACCAAGGGTTCGAAAAGATTGGCATTAATAAACTAACGGTAGATGTTGTTATGTGAGACACTTAATCATTTTTCCCTTTTCTTGTTCCCGTCTATTATCCCTTTCTGGTTATATACTTAGTCGCCTTTCTATGATCGCGAGTTCCCAGGTTGGTGGACTGATAGATCTTCATCTCCATCTATATCCTCACATCACGAGTCCAACCGACCGTCGTTCCTTTCCATACTTATCCAATTTTATGGCTATGGTTTCCAGGGTTGGCGTTATCGAACTCTGTTGTTGCTTGTTTCGTGATATACATCTTGAACTCAAAAATTCTATGATCTACAATTCCACCCCAGACTCCTCGAAATCGCAAGATTCACTCTACTCGAGTTCACAAAAGTTTCAAAGCATCTATTGTTGCCTTCCATCCCCACTACCTTCGCGCCCTTTCCAATGCACATTAATTATGGTTTTACTAGTGACAACTCAACACACTGGTATGAAACAATTGGCATTAACAAGAAAAAAACCTTAGCAAAGTCTCCCATTAACGCGCATTAAACCGCCATTTACAGTGCTCCGAACGACCGTCATTCCTTTCCATACTTAGACAAATTTTTCCATGTGTTATGTGATATACATCTTGCACCCAAAAATTTCGTGATCTATAATTCCACCCTAGGCTCCTCCAACTCGCAAGATTCACTCTACCCGGTTCAAAAAATGTTTCAAAGCATGTATGGCTCGCTTGCATCCCCTCCACATTCACGCCATTCCCAATGCACATTAATTATTCTGGCCTCTAGATTGCACTTCCATTGTTTCGTGACCTACAAATAGCACCCGAACCTCCGCGATATACAAATTGATTGTCGGACTCCCACATCGCCCCCTCTTCTATGTTACACATTATGCATTCAAAATTTTTGAGCGATACAATTTGATCGTCGGGGCCTCATGTCTTTTGGGGAAACCTTGTCACCCTATTTTGGATCCTCGGGTTGGCGGGTTCACAAAATCTCTAATTCCTAGTCACGGTTTCCTGTGTCGGCCACCTTCGTACTTCTTTCCAAATATGAAACAACAAAGGTTTAATGCTAATATTTCATCATGCAACAACCGTAAATATCGTCATTAATAAGAAAAATCCTCAAGGAGACAGTCACACTAACTATCCCTACACAACTTGTCCAGAAACATGCATAAAAGATCTTGCCAGGTAATGGGATATCTATTACAAATTTCAATATATTAGCGAAAAAAAGTATGGGATATTGTTTCCTTATTCCATACTTAGACACTTTTTCGATTGCGGGTTCCTGGACTGACGGGCTCAAAATTGTGTTTTGAATCTTCCGCAACTTGCAAACAGTACTCGGAGTTCCACGATATACAATTTGTCCACTAGAATGCCCCATCATGATCCCAATCGTCCATCATTCCTTTCAATACTTAGCCACAACTTGGTTGTATGTTCATGACGTTGTACATTTCCATGGTTGCACATGCTACAACCACTGTGTATTGATTTTGGCCTACCATTTCCCTATTCCATACTTAGACACTTTTTTGATTCCGAGTTCTTGGATTGGCGGGCTCAAGATTGTGTTTCCAATGTTCCGCGACTAGAAAATAGTACCCAAAGTTCCGTGATATAAAATTTGTCCGCAGGAATGCACCATTATGCCCTCTTCTGTGTTATGCATTCTGCAGTCAACACTTCTGAGACATACAATTTGACCCTCGAGCCCTCACCTCTGTTGGTTATATCTTGTAACCCTATTTTGAAACTCGGTCGACCGCTTTCGATAATTAGCCATTCCTTAATTGTTGCTCCCTATCCCCACCACCTTCATACTTCTTTCTAGATACATAATTAGTAAGATTTAATTCTAACACTTTGTCATGCAGGAACGTTAAACATTTCCATTAATGAGCGAAAGGCTAAAGGAGATCTCCCACACTTCTACGATATACAAATTGATCGTCAAACTCCCACATCATCCCCTCTTCCATGTTACACATTTTGCACTCAAACGCTCTGAGACATACAATTTGACCCTAGGGAAGTCACGTCTCCTGGGGAACCATTTTCACCCTAGTTTGAAGCTCGTCCGACCACTTTCCATACTTGCCTGTTTCATGGAATCTCTTTCACGGATCCTCAGGTTGGCGGGTTCACGAAATCTCGAATTCTTAGTCATTGTTTATTGTTCCTGTCACCTTCACACTTCTTTACAAGTATGCATATACCAAGGTTTAATGTTAACAATTCATCATGCAATAACCGTACTGACCGTCATTAAAAAGAAAAAGGCTCGACGAGACAGTCACATTGACTATCGCTACACAACTTGCCCAGAAACATGCAGAAAAGATCTTACCAAGTAATGGGATATCTATTACAAATTTCAATATATTAGCGAAAACGAGTCTGGCCTACCATTTCTCTATTCCATACTTAAGCCATTTTTTTGATTGCGGGTTCACGAACAGGCGGGCTCAAGATTGTGCTTCCATTATTTTGTGGCCTGCAAATAGTACCTGGAGTTTCAGGATATACAAATTGGCCTCTAGACTGTCCTATCATGCCCTCTTCCATGTTATGCATTTTGTACTCAAAAACTTCTGAGACATACAATTTGACCCTTGGGCCCTCACCTCTAATGGTTATACCTTGTAACCCTATTTTGAACCCCGACCGATTGCTTTCAATAATTAGTCACTCCTTAATTTCTCTTTCCCTTCCCCGTGACCTTCGTACTTCTTTCTAAATATGAAATTAGTAACCTTTGATGCTAACAGCTCGTCATGTAGGAACCGTCAACATTGTCATTAATGAGTGAAACACTCGAGGAGATCTCCCATTAATACACATTAAACCAAGATATGCAGAGAATGTCTTTCGCGGGTCATCGTGTTGGTGCGTTCACGAAATCTCCAATCCTTAATTGCTCTTCGTCGTACCCACCATCTTCGCACTTCTAGGTATGCAATTACTAGTCTTTAATGCTAACAATGCATCATGCAACAGTTTTTTATATTGTCATTAATGAGTGAAAGGCTCGAGGAGATCTCCCATTCACATGCATTGGACCAAGATTTGTGGAGGGTTATATTATCCCTTCCAACTCTTCTTTTCAAACGTCGTCTGGAGCAAATGAACGTTCTCGTAAACTTATGAAAGCAATTCGAAAACAGTTCTGTGGAGATACAGTGAATATCTTCGGACACGAGGACCAAAACTTACAATGGTCCAGGGCATACTCTTACTATTCATCTCGTTCTGCCCAAAACGAAGTGATTTGGACCTATGGAATTGCTCATGCAGGTTGCATCCCTGAGGTTTTTGACTATAAGGAGGTGGTCTCTTGGTGCGCCAAAAAATATATTTCAAGCCATATAATTATTCCACTGCACAACCATTCTCTTTTTTCTTTGTCACCTCAGGTCTTCCACAAGATGTTAAGATTATCGGAGTCAACATTGACCTTCAAAGGAAAAGACTGCAAGAAGTTCCTAGAAAAACATGATAACGGGTTGGACCTCTTACCTGAGTTCCTCGAAGACTTGACAATAGTTCCTGGAGATATCACAAAGTTGCAGGTCAGTTCCTTTAGAAATCCATTCCGGGAAATTGCCTGGTTGTTTACAAGAATAACAGGACAGGAATCCACAATAAGCATTTCCCGCATAGTTCTTTATATTTTGTATTTCACAGTCAAGGAACAATCCATTTTTTATTGGGGGAAGCTAATTTCCATTGAAATATATTCCCAATTGTCATGATTCAAAGAAGAGAATAAATTGTATATGTCATCCTACTTGATTTTCGCGATAGCACATTGTTGTATGTTTCCAAAACTGTCTCTGTCCAAGAAGATAAAGTATGAATTCGACCTAGTAACATTTTGGTACTAGGCCTTGTGGAGGCACAAGGCCTCCCATTGTTTTTATGAGATTTTTAATGACTTTGTCTCGGTTTTCAAAGTTTTAATGTTAAGAAAGTATGCTCCTCGGATGTTTGTCCAGGCAACCAAGTTTTTGGACAGGAAGGGGACACTTGAACAAAAGGAAAATTATAGTGTAATAATGATTTTTGGCTCCAAGGAAAATCCTTCTTTCCTTCCATGTCACATCACGAACAAGATGTTTGTTACAAAAATAGCAAGGCAATACAACTACTGGTTGCATTTTTTCCATGGCAAGAGAAAAAAACAGTTCATTCCTCTGCCTTGGAAAGTTAGGGACTTCGTGTTCAGGAACGTCAACAATATTGACGAATTCGCAGGCCATTTCAAGAACTTGAACCTAAAATATGTTGAAAGGCTAAGAGGGTTCGACCCTAATGGGATTTTTCTAAAACATTTACTAGCAGTTGGATTTAGCATCTCTTATATCCATACATGCCTGACCGAAGATAGAGATAGTGATGACAACACTCCTGCTCCTGACGATGGCGACGTAGAGACATTGCAAAGCACAACTAAATTGCATAGACAATAGGGAAAAGGATCTGGTGAGAATATTGTCCAGTCCCTGGCCAACACTCCCAAGAGCACAACATCGCGAAGCATCGCTTCAATGAACCACCCCAGTAAGAAAGCAACCCAGAAATATTCAAATGGAGGAGGAGATAAGAACCCTCATCACGGAAAAATTAATAGTTCTCACAAGCTTCCAGTGACGAAGAGAAAAAACAATGTAGGTTAGGCGGAAGAGCCTGAAACTGAAAGTGAGAACATGCAACTTGAAACTGTTGTGGATGATGTGCTCTGCAAATTTGATCAGCCTGTGGACATGATGCACCATAGTTCCACAATGGAAATAGCTAAGACCGAAATTTTTTACGAAGATGAATCCTTCATATTCCAGAGCGTTGTTTTTGACAGCCAATCTAAAAATTTAATTATTGAAAAGAGAGATGTAACAAATAAGGGAAATCTTGTTCAGAGATTAACCTGAGGAAAATGCATCCGTCCCAAATATCCTAATTTCATAGAGCAACCGCATATGCTCTTGATGATTCCATTGGAGGAATTGAAGCGGAGAATGCCAGACTGAATGGTCGAATCAAGGAATTGGAGGAGGCTTTGATTCCTACCCCATTGTTTGTCATTCCTTTAGCAAAAACCATTCCTACCACCCCTACAACCAAGTTAAAAGGATTCTCCAGCCTCCTCACATTCTGTAGAGGCTATGTAGAGAAGAATATCAAGAAAAGAATGCAGCTAATTACCGAAGCCTGGGAAACATCACAAAATATAGCTTCCTTTCGAACGAGGGAAAATTCTTTGCACGAACATTTGCAGGAAGATTTTAAAAATGAAGAATGTTTCTATCTACAAACGATGATCCCTTTTGGAAACCATTTCATCAACATCTCATATCTGAAAATAAGACAAGAAGATCTCCCCTCCCCAAACCGGATCAAACAATTAAAAGCATGCTAGAAAGAGAAAGTTAAGAACCTACACCTCATTTTCAAATCATGTGAACAAGCCATATCAAAGAAAGAAGAATTATTCAGAAACCTAACTGAAATAAACTTAGCTAGAAGTACCAACAAGGTTCAAGACCCAAACTTAATCCTCAACTCCTTGTCCTTAACCAAGCAAGCCTTCGATGAACAAGTTGATATTTTGAAGGGGTTTTCTTTAGAAACGTTTTGCGACATCCTTGAATATGGTCAAGATGACGTGGAGAACTAGCTAGTGGAATATTTGACACACAATGAAGAAATTGAACAGGCCCTACATAGTATTTATATCAATCTAAGGAAATTAGAAAACAAGATTTTCAACATAGAAATCCTGGATGAAATCAACGTGGCCCCCATGATAAGCTACATTGAAGAATGGCTCCAAAGGAAAATCAACAAGCTCACCGACGAAGGGCAACAATCGGTTGGCACAATTCCAGTGGTCATCGACAAGAGCAACAAAAAGGCATCAGCTTCATAGTATGTCTATATTGATCACATCTTACTTTCTTTATCAATCCAGTTATTCTACCTCTTTAAATAGAAATCTCTAACCAAATATTGATAACTTCCAATTTCTTCTTTTCAAGTCTTCCTCTCTACCGTCACACACTTCTTCTTTCTACAATCCTATTTCTTGTACTTATTTCTTTTATGGTCCGCGGGATCCCCAATCCCAGTCTATATGACAAACACATTTAAATTTCCAAATATATGTAACAGAGTCCATAAATATGTAACATACATTATTATTTTTTGATAAATTTCAAAGAAAACTAAATCAGGAACAATTTCGACGGTGCCTTGTGGGCTGCTTTCAGAATGCTAAATTAGTTCTCTTTATGCGTATCGATCATCTTCTTTTATTTTTATGTGCTCATAATTTTTTTTCTTCAACTATGCTCGATGTCAGGAAATTGTGTTTATTATATTTGAATGTTTAATGTGTGTGATTCCTAGTCCTTTTTTCCATGAACCTTTATTTCAAAAAATAGAAAAAGAAAAAAAAAAACTACTACTATCCTTTTTTATTGCTTCAAGTCATTACGACAAAATTTTTATAAGTCCCATATTTGAACTATACACACCCCAGGAAAAAACTTAAATAAGAGTATCACATCTATAAAAAACGTAGTAAGATTAACATCCTCGTTCATATATTAACCCCATATTAATATAATATCATGATTAACTAATTCGGGAGGTTCTTCGTGGCTCCGGCCTTATTCCCGCGGTAACATTCTCCCCGGGTCATCTACCAGCCCAATGTCTTATGGTTGGCGTGTGACACACTGGCACGAGTCATTTTCTGCATGGATACCACATGTACTTCAAGCTGCTTCCCACATGTCTTTGTTGCTTTGGGCTTCTATTTCTCTCTCAGTCCCGGCATAGCAGTGCATTTATTCCCATTCCAACCTGGCAGGGACTACGTTGCCATGCAACACTTGTTGGTTGTAATGGTCTGAGATAATAAGTGGATATGATATTATTTTTCGCAATATGTATCTGATTAAGGATAGATGTTTTTTTTAAACCATGGGAATTAGTAACTAGTAGGTTTGATTTGATTTGATCTAAGCCTAGGATCAAGCTTACTCGATGTCGCTATAATTGCATGGGATATTGACTTTTTGCAGATATTATCTACATTGAAACTACCTTTTGGTTTTGTAGTAAGATGTTAAGCCCTAGAAAAAGCCCCATGTTATGTATAAAACTTCTTATTAAGCCCTAGATATTGAATTATTACATTTCTAGTGTTATATTTGTGTGTTGGCTAGAGCCCTTCATTGAACCCTTTCATTATATTGTACCTTTGTCTCATATAT